>OW026519.1:62669410-63106910 GCA_932274085.1 Protocalliphora azurea
TGAACAGCTGATACTTATTGTTTACATTTTAAATTGTTATAGGGGTAAATAAATTATTTTGAAATGGAAACAAATAAGAAACAATTACTTAATAAATTGGAAATTATTAATTTGCAACAATGAAAAATGTAAAAAGGATAGGTTTCATTTTGCAAAATCACTTTAATAATTAATTTTAAGATTTGTGTTTAAATTTAAAATCAGCTGTCAATTTTTTTTTCTTCTCACGTTTGAAACATGCAGTACATAGTTGAAAAAAAAGTATCTTTTTCCAACCATTTTCAGAGTTGCACGGAAATGGGCATCGTAATATCAATGCAATTTCGCCGAAATTACTAAAAATTATGTAATTTCGCAAGTGTCAAAATGTATGGGAAATTACGTAATTTCAACTTGATTTCGGCCGAAATCACGAAAGTACGTAATTTCGCGTCGGTCTGAATGCACTATTACATTAATTTGTGTTAAAAAGAATAATTTTTCAAAATTGTTGAATTTTAAATATATTTAAAACTAGCTGACCCGAGCCGCGTTGCTGGCCCTAAGCAAACATTAGTGTTGTATTACTGAACGATTTAAATTGATATTTTAACGAAATTTACGACCTTTAAATAAAAATCTAAGGAATACCTATTATAAAGTGTTTTTTACAGAAGAATTTAAATATGATGTAGATGTGGGCTCAATCAAAAAATATACGCATGTATTTAAGGCAAATTTGAATTTATATTTATTTATTACTTCATCTTAAGGTTAGCGGATAGACAATGTCTTTTTTTTTGAACGGAATGATGAGAGCTGTAGTCGAAATTGCAGTTGTAATGGAACGCTGCTTGATTCAAATCAGAACTTGAAGCAATTCTTCTTATGCGTTGATTAAAAATTTTAAAGTTGTTGAATTGCTACATTTGCTCGACGATTTCTCATTGCTAACCGAGCCGTTTCATTTCTCGCCTGCCTTTCTTCCTGCGTTTGTGATGTACGAAGTCGGGCCAAACTAATACGGGGTTGTTCTCGTGCGATTTCTCGTTCATATATATTCAATTGATTGACGATATTACGATAAGTACTTGCATTACGTGTTCGACGCGAAATATTAGATCTCCGGGGTCGCGGCATTGTGAATAACACTTAATAACGAATGCCAAAAATACAACAAATGGTTTTAAATATCACAACCTCACTAAATGATGAGCTTTACTTGGAACTTACCGTTTGGAAATAGAATTCTACACCACCACCAGAAAACAAATTGCACAAAAAAGTAAGCGTTTCGATAGAAACAGAAACAGTAATTGTTATAATTTGTATTAAAAAAAAATATTTTTAATGATTATTAAGGCAAAGAAATTATGACAAAAAAATTTTTTTTTATCGCGGATTTTTCGCGAATTTTTTTTCGTATTATCCTTTTCTGGCCGGTGACCGGCCCGAATTGGTGAGAATCATCAAAATCGGTCTAGTCGTTCTTGAGTTATAACAATAGTAACTAACATCACTTTCTTTTATATATATAGATATAAGATAAATTGATTTTTATACTGTTCACACATATATGAGGAGTACATGTAATTGTTTTGCAATAAAATTTCTATGGATATAGATAGTATAGTGAAAGTATTCTAGATTAAAAATCTTCAATCCATGGTCCGTATCCTCGTACAATCCATTTGAATTTTGTTTTAAAATGGGCATATTTTATGGGGAAAAAAATAAGTTTGACAAGTAAATCTGAGTATGTGAGATATTTTTTCTTAAAATATTATCACTTAACTATAATTGTGTTTTAGGTTTTTAAATGAAGAAAATAAGATAGCATATCATGTTTGGTGGAATTGTAACTTAGATCCCTAAAGTTAAAAGTTCTTAAAAATTCAAAAATTTTAAAATAGCAAATTCAAGTTTAAAATATCTAATTCTAAGATATCTTTTTTTGAAAAAAAAAAAAAAATGGTAGAAAACTTTATTCAGCTCTTCAATACAGATGGCCTGAGCGATCTTCCTAATGAGTTATTTATGTTACAAATTTCTGATGTCATAGTTAACACCAGTTTACAAATATTAAGTATATTTCCAAATTAAAGCAAAACATTTTGATAAGAGATAACTCCAATATGTTTATATATTTATGAAATATATATTTTGTGAAGGGTATAAAAGATTCGGCCCAGCCGAATATAACACTTTCACTTGTTTTACCTTCAATTTATTCAAACATTGAAACATTCAACAAACCCTTCAATCCACCCTCGTATGTTCATTTATACAAAAACTTTAACGGGGGGATATTTTTAATATAACATTCGTTGTTGTTGTTCTTGTTTTATATATATATATATGTACGTAAAAAGAAGAAAATATAGTGGTAGTGAGTGAGTTCAAATGGTGGTAGTGAAGGTAATGAGTCAAAGCCATACTCTCTATCAAACATACACAATCCTGCATATTTACATACATATGTATAAATGCGTATAGATACTTAACACACACAATAGAAACGACTACATCAACAATACAAAAAATCAATAAAATTATAATTTTTGAAGTCGACAATTTCGACGATAACTTTGTTTTACTAAACAAAGATTTCTTTTATTTTTCCAAAAGCTTAAAAAACGCATACATAGTAGATACATACATGTGTATACATACATATGTTTGTCTATATGCAATTACATTAATACTTAGGTTAAAGTTTTTTTTTCCTCTATAAAACTTATCTTTATTTTTGTTTTTCAAAAGCCTCTACTTGCTAAAGTTGTAGAAAAGTTTTTAATTTTTAAATACTAGAATACTAAAACAAAAAATTTCTTTGATCATCAATGCAAGTTTTCCGCTATATGACAGAGGCTTTATTAAAGTCAATACTAACATGCAACTACTGCATCAGCGGCAACAGCAACAACAACAGCAAAATGCATGTTTTTAGGTAAGAAAATAAAAAATTTCGCTCGCTGTTTGATGTTCATATTTATCAGGGAATCTTATGTTTTTGTTTACAAAGCGAAAGTTCATAGAACCTTAAAAAAGTTTTTTTATTTTTATTTTTGCGAACAAAAAGAAAGAGGGAGGAAGGTAAATATTTAGAGAGATAGTTAGAAAAGGCGCCATTTTTATAGAAATGCATTTAATGGAAAAAAGTGCAATTTTTTAAGGATTTATGTGTGTGTTAAGGGCCTGTTTTAGCACAACAATAAAATTGTTTGAAAATAAAATTACTAATTTTTTTTTAAATTCTTTTAATAGTTTTCATATAAATTTTATTTTTAAACAATTTGTTTGTTGTACTGTATCAGACCTTAAGTTTATTAATAAATTGTTCTTATAATTTATTTATTATTTTATAGCATATTTTTAGGGATAAATATATTAAAGAAATAATGAAAGTTGTTAGTAAAATCGCATAATGTTTATAATTTTTATGCGATTTAAAAAAATCTTGAAAAATGAATACATTGATATTTGAGGAATTTAAAAAATTTTTGAAATTCTTTAAAACCGACTTTTCGTGTTTTGCATTTTTAAAAACAGGAAAACTATTGATGCATTTTGGTAGACCTAACTAAGAAATCCAAGATTTTAGATTATTCACCTAAAATCTCAAGGAAATATGGAAAATTGAGTTGAAACTTTTGAAGATTTTTTGATTTATTTCAGTTTTGCGCTGACAATATATATCTATTGGATTCAAACTATTAACCAGTCGAGATACAACACTTAGGAAATTCATATGTTTCACAATGGGGCCAAATGAAAAAAAATTTGGTAATAAATCTGTATCACCTAAACTACTGGTCAGATCGAATTGAAATGTTTGGAAGAATTGTAGAGGAGGATCTAAGCTTTCAGAAAAAATCATGTTATAGTCATCCTGTGATAACACGAGATGAGATACAGGGTGTCAACGTTGACTACCTCGAGTATGTAAAAGTTTCAAAAAGTAGTAACATCTACAAATCAAGTCCGATTTCAAAGATTTTTATATTTCTGTAAAGTACTTGGTAAGGTAAAGAAAAAACAAAGTTCAAAGTCAGTACTTTGAAATTAGTATGAAAAATGGGAAAAACATAGTGCTATGCTTTTACTTCTTTCTCAACATTTTTTAATCAAAAGACAAGGATTTATAAATGATTAATAAAGAAATTTTTAATTGATTTAGGTTTGCACCCTACAACCAGCATTGTGAATTTTAGAAAAAAAGTTTCGTTTTTATTAATTAAAAAAAAAGTATCCCGCGAGTTTTTTTTATATATTGACGATATTTAATCATAAAATAGATTTAGATCAATTTGACATTAAATTGATTCCCGCCCGGCCAAAAAACGAATATAGGAGTGCAAACTTTATGAAAAAAGTAAATTTTTAAATAATTTTTTTAAGTTGCACAAAAAAGCACATTAGCATAATATTTTCACTATTATTTCTTATGTAATGTAAAAAGTAAATATCAGTCTTTCATTCCTAAAAAAATCTTACAAATAGCTTCAACAACCAATTTTTGGGAATTTTTCAAAAATATACAATATAAAAAAGAAATAAAAACAAAAAAAAAATAATATTATTTTAAAGCAAAAGTCCGTCTCTTTTCAAAAACTTATAAGGTATTACAAGAATATAAATATAGATTTATTTACCAATTCAATGATATATAATATGTATATATAGGTCGTTTTAAAAACATAATATAATGGCCTCAAAACTGGCAACCCAAGTCAACTCTCACTATAATCTATTTTTATAATAATTTACTGTGCATTTCATTTGCGCGTATACGTAACACTAAGTTTTACTAATTGTGTTGTTTGTGTAAAGAGATAATATTCGTTATAATTGATTAATTTTTTTTTAAATCTTGTTTATTTTGAAAATTTTCCAAAAATTGGTTTGTGAAGCTTTTTAAATGATTTTTGGAGGAATGAAAGATTGATGTTTGTTTTATGAATTATATAAGAAATAATAGTGAAATGTTAATATGCTTTTTTGTGCAATTGAAAACAAGTCGTTTAAAAAGCAGACTTTTTTAATAAAATCTGCACTCCTGCATTCGTTTTTGGTCGGGCGGGAAGCAGTTTAGTGTCAAATACATCTAAATATGTTTTATGATTAAATATCGGCAATAAATTAAAAAAAAAAAACTCGCTTGATTATTACCCACTATTTTTAGAAATTATTAATCAATAAACAAACATTTTTTGCTATTTACGAAATTGTGCAAAAAATAAAATTAAAAAATTTTCTTTTCAGTGTACTTCGATAAATATATAGTTTCGATAGTCTCGAAATGTGCTGATATTACTTTAGAAGTTCTATTCTGTTTTCTATTTTTAATTTTTTTTTTTTTTTTTGAAATTTTCAACCTACACAGCAAAAGTTTACGCGCATTGATAAAAATGATTAACACTTAATAAAACCAGAAATTAAAAATATTTTTACTAAAATCTTTAAAAATTATTGAATTTCCTCATATAAAAGAAATATTTTTAAAAAATATAAGATAAATGTGAAAAAATTTTAAAAATTCCAGTTAACGAACTTGAAAATTTTTTACATCTTTAGAAAAAAGATGTTTATTAAATTTTAATTGTAATTTTTACAAAAATTATCTTTTTTTTAATCAGTTTACATAAAAGTAAAAATAAATAAAAAATAAAAGTTTACATAAAGTAAAAAATAGTACTTTTTCTGTGAAATATTTTTTATATTTTTTTGAAATTTTTTTTTTTAATAGTTTTTAACTACTGAAATTGTTAATTTTTTGAAAAAAAATTTTTTTGCTGAAAATTTTGTTTTTTACAATTGGTACTTTTTCTAAAAATTGCTGCCTCTTTGGAAAAGAAAAGAAAAAAATGTTTACCTTTTCTTTAATTTTATTCTTTATTGAAACTCGGTACTTTTTATTATTATTTTTTAAAATTTTTACATTTTTCAAAATTGTAAAGTACCACAGACAGATTTGTGAAAAAAAGTACGAATTTCCAAAAAAAAGAACGAATTAAAAACAAATTATAAAAATTTGCAAATAAAGGAGGGAAATTTTTATATTTTTTTTAAATTCGTACTTTTTTAACAAATCTGCCTTTTTTTAAAGTGGTACTTTTTTGAAATTTGCAACTTTTTCTAAAAAGTTGTACATTTTGAGAAAATTTGGTACTATTAAAAATTGGTGCTTGTAAAAACAATGCTACTTTATGAAAATTTTTGTTTTTTTTTTTTGAAAAATTGTTAATGTTTTTAAAAATTTAAACTTTTTTGTGCTTTCTTTGTAAATATATTCCTTTTTAAAAATAGATACTTTCTATTATTTATTTTTCGAAATTTGGTACTTTTTTCATATTTATACCTTTTTGTACTTTTTGAAATTTTATACTTTTTTGGAATATTTGTATTTTTTCGAAAATTGGATCTAAAGTGGATTTAAATTTCACCCGATTTTTTTTTTTTTTTTGAATTTTTTTATTTCATTAACAACAAATAGCAAAATTGTGTAAAGAAAAATATTTACGTAATCAAAAGTTGTAGTCATTTATATTTGAACTTTGAAAAAAGTCGATTTTTTCCGTTTTTTATTTGCCAAAAAAGTGGTCATATTCTTTTTTTGTTATATAAACATTTTCTTAACTAGCATATACAACATTTACCTTTTTCTTAAAGATAACTTTATAGAAAATTGTGTGAAGGAAAAAAAATGTAAAAACTTTAATCTTGCGAGAACCAAGGTCTCCCAAATTCGACCTATTACTTTACGATTTACCTATTTTTACCTTAATTTCTCAAATCGCAAAGCTAGAATTAAAAAAATTATATTTTTTTTATATAGCTTCTTAATTTTCTGATAATTGAGATATTTGCTCCCCTATTTAGATTGGGAAGATATGGCAAAAGAAGTAAAAAAAAAAATGCTATTTTTGGAAATTTTTGAAAGTTTTTTAAGAATTGTGGGATTCCTGTTGATAAATCTAAAAAAATA
Source organism: Protocalliphora azurea (assembly GCA_932274085.1). Classification (NCBI taxonomy): domain Eukaryota; kingdom Metazoa; phylum Arthropoda; class Insecta; order Diptera; family Calliphoridae; genus Protocalliphora; species Protocalliphora azurea. The sequence continues at coordinate 62,676,378 of OW026519.1, forward strand.
CCTTTAGTTTCATATTAAGCGTCAAATTATTAATAAAAATTTTATTGCACAAAATTTCGACTAATCCTTTTTCGATGTCTTCAACAAATTTGAAAAGAAGACAAAATTCTTCAATATTGGTGTATAAAACTATTACATCGTTATTTTTGCATGTGCAATTAAAGGATTCAAATTTAATAATTTTGAGTAATTTGGTTAATTTGTTCATTTTTAAATGATTGGTAATACCGTTCGTGATAATGCCGGAACAAGAAATATTTTAATAAACCTCAAGATTTTCTTTTTTTTTTTTTTCAGCATAGAGAGACAAAAAATACAAATTATATATCATTGTTTAGAAAATGTTGTCTTCTTTTCAAATATATAAACATTTTTATAATGCGAAAATTTGTTGAACAAAAAAATATATCGAAAAAGAATTGAGTCGAGATTTTGTGCTATTATTTGAATAATGCAATAAACTTTTTGTTAATATTTTAATAAAATTTTACAACTATTTAGACTTTTCTACGCCTAATTTTAAACTAAAGTTATTTTTCTAGATTTATCAACAGGAATCCTGCAATTCTCAGAAAACTTTAAAAAATTTCCAAAAATGGGTTTTTTACTTTTTTTTCGGGGAGGAAAACTTTCTATTACCAAAAAATTAAAATTACATTAAACTATGTAAAATACATTAAACTAAAATAAAAAATTTGAGAAATTAAGATAAAAATTATAAAATCATGAAAAAATAGGTCAAATTTGCGAGATTAAAAATAAAAGTTTTTAACATTTTTTCCTTCACATAATTTCCCATAAGGTTATATTTCAAAAAAATATAAATATTATATATGCTACTTAAGAAAATTTTAATATAACACAAAAAAAAAAATGTAACCATTTTTTTTTGGCAAAAAAAAAAATTTTTTTCAGAGTTCAAATATAAATGCTTATAACATTTGACTCCGTCGAGACAGATCTCGACCAACAGAATCCCCCTATATAAAAATTTTTTCAAATCGATTCAGATATTAGGAAGCAGGATCGTTTTTAAAAATTTTATACCTGAGGTATCTAATTTTGGGACTTCCCCCTATGGTCCAAACTCAAAATTTATACTTGTCTACACCTCTACTATCACTGTGTTAAATTTCATTGAAATCAGAACAGCCGTTCCGAAATTGCATAATTATTTCCATTTTATTTTTTTAATCCTACACTGTGCGTTGGTAAAAATGTCTCCTGTTTTAATTTGCTTAAAAAAAAAACATTAAAAAATATTATAGAGCCGAACAAAAAGTTAATTTAGACGAAGAAATATTTTCACCTTTTTTTAAATCTTTTCAAATATTATAAATATTTCTTGTTACCATACGATCTTGATTAATTATTTTAAATTTATAAATATTGTATAAACACCCACCCCAACTTATGTCAATACAACCCCTAAAAAAATCTTAAAATAAACTTTCTAATGATAATTACGATGACAACTTCATTATTAATGCACAAGACAACAATAAAGACAGCTCTTAACTTCATTAATTTTATTTAATGTCCAGTTGTTGTTTTAGCTTTTTATCGAAATTTTCTAAGGAATATCGATCCCCCCAGAAAAGCAACCCCACTATAAAATTATTAAGGAGGAGAAACTCATGCTATCAAACACATGTGTTTGTATGTGCTATTACTACTACAGATACTTTTGCTTACACTCCCACCCTCTTTATCCTTGTTTTTATCTACTACTAGTAGTATGAGGTGTTGTTGTTTAATACACATATACATACCTTCATATATATGTATGTATGTAAATACTTATGTATGTATGTAGAGTTGTGGAATCATATGTTTTTTATAGTATGAGAAGTAAGTACATGTACTCACATCTGTTAAAAAAATTATGATTGTATGAGTATAAAAGTCTAGAGTATTGGAGTTTTATTATTCTACAAAACACACCCACACAAACTTTTGTAAGCTTGTATGTACAATCTTATATACATACATACATGCATACATACATACATACATACATACATACATACATACATATGTATGTATGTATATAAATGTGCATATGTATGGGTATATGTAAAAGCATATAAAGCGTCATGCCGCCATTTATAAAAAGCTTGTAGAAATAAAGTCTGGGAGTATGTGATTTTTTTTACAAAACATAATACGTTTGTAATAATATATTTCATATTTAAATACATTTAACAACTATTATAAACCAGCCAATTTTAATAACAATAATAATAATAGTAATAATAATAATAATAATAATAATAATACAAATCAAAATTCCTAGACTACTAGTCTTATATTAAATAATACACATGTGTTACTTTTATAAATTTAAAAAATTAAAAAAAAATGATTTTATTATTAAATTTCATTTTATTTACTTTAAAAATGCATTTTTATCATACATATTTAACATTTTTATTTCCCTTATTAAATTTCCTCCCTCCCTTATTTGAAAGTTTCTCTAGTCATTTCACTATCCCCAATAATGTTGTTGTAATTACTCTCATTCTTTTAATGGTTTGTTTAATATCAGTTTGTGTGTGTGTATTTAAAGTTATATTACCCCCCAAACTTGTTAACTCATACACTCAAACTCACATAAACACTCACTCTCACTAATTTTTAACACTCTTTCTCTTAAAATCCCTTTACATATCTTTACATATGTATGTATGAGCGTGTCCTTTTACTCATACTGTTATTAAGCTCATTTTCTCAATAACTCACTCTTTGATTAAAAACTTAACAGAACTGGGATTACGAATTTTAAATTTTTATGTTAATTGTAAATAAATAAAAACAAAAAAAGTAGCAACATCTATTGAAAAGTTAAAAATATTAAAGAATTTTATAAAATTATTAGGAGTTAAAATAAATAAATAAAAAATAATAAAAATTAATTTATTCGTACTTTATTTATAAAATGCACGTTATTATGTAGTACTAAGCCTATAAAACACTTTTTTTTTAATTGACTATGGTTCTCGCGATAAATCGCTATTTATAAAATTGACGAGGTTGCGCCAGATATGAAAACATATCTCCAAAACGACTTGTCTGATTTGATTAAATAAAATATCAAAAAATTCTAATTAAATTTGCCTTTAATAAAACTTCAAGTTATAATCACATGGTTTTTTAATACGCTCAATAGTTATGGAGACATTAATGGCCTGTTTCATGTCACTCAAAATTTTTGTTGAAATGAGTGCAAACAATTATTTTTCGTTTTTGTAAGGCATGTGTCGGCTTTTTATGAGTAAAAACATAAGAACACATTTTATGGTAATTGTAAATAATTTACAAATGTCATTAATGTCAAACACAGTCAATCGGTAAAATTTAATCGTGAAGCTTTAATTCTATAACTAAATTCAAATTCAGCAAGCAAGATTGAAAAAATATATAACATAACTATAACAAATTTTTGAAAGTTATCTTTAAAATTTGTATAAACATCTGGCAAATCAAACAAATTTAATGCATCACGAACATTTCTGCGACATATACATGTGCCGCAAACATCACTCTCATTAGAATCACTCGATTCGTTAAAATAATATTTATAAAATAATAATGACGGAAACATTATTGTTAATTAAAAAAAATATGTTTGCAATTTAGTGTTTGCACTACGTAAATTTATTTTTATAATATTTTCCGAACACAATATTTTTAAGCAAACAAAAAATAGCAAAAAAAAAAAAAAAAAAAAACAACGTAAGAGAACGTAAGATAGACGAGTACTTTAAAAAAAAACTCATTTTCTCATGAACTCGTCCGTGTACCACTTGTTTGTCTGAATCTTTACATGTCTTGTACAAACAGGCCATTAAATTGTCGTTACATGATGGAAACCATTAATGCTTAAGATTAATACAAGATTCAAGCAGTGCCCTTCCTATACGAAGGTATAGGAATAACCTGGCAATTTATGAGATTTTCACCTCCGCCAACCTAATTTTAGAATAAAAAAAAAGTATTCAAGGCACAACCAGTGAACAAAAAATTATCATATCGCAATCAGCTGTTTCAACCTGCTTTATAAAGATGTGTATAAGTAGCTATTGACATAAAAATTCTAGGTAGCGTATCGCAGAAATCTATAGAAAATTTGAATTTTTTTTTTGTGAATTTTTGACAATCCTGTAGTTTATTTTCTTTGCAAGATAACCAAAAAACAGGGTTGTTCCCACAATAAATGTTCGAAAACATGTTATACGTTAATTTTTGTTGAATGTTGGTACAAAATGTTTCACGCTACTTTTATTCATTCTACGTTGCGTCGCATTTGAGCTGTCTATACGTTGAAATCTAGCCAAGTCCATCAAATAAATGATTTGTTAGCAATTCTCTCTAGAATCTTTCAAAAATGTTCTTAATTTTTTTAGGAATTACCTTTTTTTTAAACTTTATTGATTTAAACAATTGTTTTTTACTAAAACTCAAAAATGTTTGGTCGAAAGTAACAACTTTTTTTAGATTTGAACTCTTTGAAAAAATTATTTTTGACGGTTATAAATCGGGATTTTTTAAATTCATAAAATTTTAAAAATGCATCTTCAGTTCCCTGCCAAAAATTGAAAATCACGGGCCTGGTACTACATTTTGAAAAAAAAAAGAATATTCATTTTAGCATATCATAGGAAAAAATCGTTACATTGTACATATATTATAATTATGGGTCCATCTTAATTAAAGTAGTTTTAAAAAAATATTAAAATATTTGTTTTTATTACTAACTCAAAATTACGAATTTTTTGAGACTCATTTCAAGAAAAGAAAAAATAATATAATTTTTTTTTTTGCCTAAATATATGAGAACCATGATTTTTCAATTTCTAGTAGTGACCAATATTTAATTAAACTCATAAATACGTATCATTTGTGTGGTTTTCCCTCATCTGAATCACCAAAATAGCAGTTTCCCGGAACACTCTAATATATTTACCTAATATGTCGTCGATGTGTTTTTGAACAACTTTTCAGAAGAGCAAAAAAACAATTTATTTTTTGTATGAAAGTCGTACAACACTATATAATAATACATTTTATAATATCGGAACTAATCCAAATATTTAAAAGTATATTAAAATTGAAATTGAAAGACCAATAAAGCTTTCAGAAGATCCAATAAAAAAATTTGTCGGAAAATTAAACATAAGACTTTTTTTCAGCTCACTGACGATATGTAATATATGACCAATTTACTTGTTAAATTAAAACATCAATTTTTAATTTTATTTTAAATATAATTTACAATTTATTCTTAAGTTAAAATATCTTTAAATAAAATATCAAATATGGGCTCGTAACACCGTTTAACAATTTCCCAAAAATTTTCTCACACATGAAAAAAATTGATATATGCATCAAACTAGAGCCCATACATAATAAAACTACATAGTCAGTTTTTCTTCAGCACGTAAACTTTTCTCTCAAAAGGACTTTAAAGTTTCAAAAAATGTACAACTTTTAAAAAAATTGTAAAATATTTACCAAAACTATATCAATCCAATATGGATGTCAAATGAAAGCTAAGAATCCCTGCAATATACCAAAAGTTTTTATTTAAATGTTGCAGAACAAAATGTTAAGAAAATATCCGTTATATAAAGTATATATGTAATTAACTAATAAATATAATATTAAAGGCTAAATTTTCAAAAATATATTTTCAGAACTCTTTATACTGCAATATTTAAATAAAATATTGCATTCTGTTGCAGTGATTAGTAGCTTTCATTTGACATCCATATTGGGTTGATATAATCTTCGTATATTTTTTACAATATTCTTAAAAATTGCTCATCTTTCGGGTACATTTGTTTATCGTGGATGGTCTCTAGTTTTATCCATATAACGATTTTTTCATGTGTGAGAAATAAATAGTAAAAGATAACATTTTCAATGCGATACTTTCTTAAGTTTTTGAGCTGCAACATTTAAATAAAAAATATTATTTATTGTAGGGATTCGTAGCTTTCATTTCATAGTCATACTAAGTTGATGTAATATGCGTAAACATTTTATATACATTTTTTTAAATGTGTATGCTTCTAAACTTTCAAGTCCTTTTAAGAGGAAATTTTACCTCCTGGAGAAAAACTGAGTAAGCAGTTTTACTGCCTATGGTCTCTAGTTTCATTCATATGTATATCGATTTTTTCATGAGTGAAAATGACTGTGCCTTGGTGTAATATTTAAGTAGTTACTCTTAATAAAAATCTAATTTTAATTTAAGGATAGTGCCCATTCATTTCAGTTCAGTTTAGTGCGTTTTGGAATTTTTCTGGTACGTTTTGGTTACAAATAGTTGACAAGTGTGTTTATGTAGTTCTCCCAATCTCTTGATTTTGTTGTCTCATTTGTGTTGCGTTTTTCTTTATCATCATTAACCATAGAAAACAACTAGAAGTCCAACTTGCTCTAAAAAATCCCAACTCAGCTGTCAGCTGTGTTAGTAGAATTTTCTTCAGAACTAATTTATAGATATGAAGAGAATAATTTATTTTTTGCTGAGCGAATTAAAAGAGTTGGACTTCCAGTTGTTTTCTATGTCAATAACATTCCTCTCATAAATATTATTATTGTTGTTTTTGTTGCTGTTGTGACTTTGACACTATGCCATGCTCCACTTTGTTCACATTCACATAATCATGTTTTTTTTTTTTTATTTAATTTTCTTTTATTATTTTCCTTATGACTCAACAACAATTCTGACGAAATTTCTATGTTGGTTGCTTAGTAACTTGGCTTACATTTTGTTTTCCGTTCTCTTCTCTTTTAGTTGAATTATTTGTGTTTTTAATTTGTTTTCTTTTTGAGTCCTTTTTTTTGTCTGTTTGTGTTAGTGGTGTTAGAATTTACAGTTAGTGAGAGAGAGTGAGTGAGTGAGTGAGTGTATGTTTTTGTTTTATTTTATATGTGTTTATTTTTCATACATGTGAAAGTGATGTTTTTGTTGTGAAAAGTGAAAAGCCGTGTTCCACCATATTCGCTTTCACACATTTTTTCTTGTATTTCTCGTTTCATACATACGAGTATTCGGTATTTGTGTTGTAGGTTTGGTTAAAATAATTTAAAAACTTGTTTTGTTGTATAAAATCCTGTATTTTATTGTTATGTTATTACTCTTATCATTTGTTTTAGTTAACTGAAAAATCTGTCTATCTTTTAAGAGTAGTGGTAACTAGTTTTTGTTGTTTTAAGTCCCTTTCGTAAATCATGATGACATTAAATTTCATTTTTTTTCTTTGTTTCTTTTTCAAGACATAAGGGAGGTTTTCCATTTATTTTCATGAACACGACTGTAAGATTAATTACTTGGCCACAATTCCTTTAATTCACATTGACGCGTTTTTGACAGTAATTGCTTCGATATCAAATATTGACAAATGCTTAAGAGTTTTCTTGCTTTAGTCAAAGCTTGATTAAATTTAAAAATTAATAAGAAAAAAGTCTTATTTAAATATATATATTTTTTTAATTTTTTAATTTTCAAGAATTTTTGGTAAAATAAATGAAACATGTTTTAGGTGAACATTTTTTACAAGAAATTTAAAAAAAATTAACTTGAGTTTTTTTTATTTAAAAGGAAATTACAGAAATTTTTCTTAAAATAAATTTGTTTCCTCGAGGATAAAATTTTTTATTAAAAAAAATTGTTAAATTTTTAACAAAATTTTATTAAAAAAAAAAGCATTTAAAAAATTAAAAACAAAAATAATTTTTGAAAATTTCCTTTTAACTAAAATTTTGCTTGTTGGGAAATTTTAAAATGTTTAGCAATTTTTTAATAAACAATGAAAATTATATTAAAAAGAAAATTAAATAAATTGAAAATTTGGTTTTAAACAAAATTTTCTCTTTAAGGGAAATTTTAAAACTTTTAGCAGATTTTAAATAAAGACTTCTAATAATAAAAAATATCATAAAACTTTTGAGAAATCTCTTTAAAAAATTTAGCAAATTTTTAATAAGTAATGAAAATTATATTAATAAAATTAAAAGAAATGGAAAATTTAGTTTTAAATAATAATTTTCCTTGAAGGGAAATTTTTTATTACGAGGAAATTTTTACTACTTTTTAACAGATTTAAAATAAAGTCTTTCAGTAATTATAAAAGAGCATCCAAATTTTGAAAATGTCCTTTAAATTAAATTTTCTTTTGAAGGGCAACTTTAGAAATGTTTGTAAATTTTTTGATAAAGAATTTCAGTAATTGTAAAAAAAAAAATCATACAGATTTTTAAAAATTCTTTTAAACTAAAAATTTCTTTTGAAGGGAAATTAAATATTTCAAGAGAAATTTTATTTATTTATTTTTTTTTTTGCAAATTTTTAATAAATAATGAAAATTATATTAAAAAATGTTTCAAATTTTCTTAAAACTAAAATTTTCCTAAAGGGAAATTTTTATTTTAAGAGAAATTTAAAGAAAAATTTTAAACGTTTTTGAACAAGTAATGGAAATTATATTAAAAAATAAAGGAAATTGAAAATTTGTATTTAAACTAAAATTTCCCTCAAAGGGCAATTTTTTATATCGGGGAAATTTTTGAAATTTTGAGAAGATTTTAAGTAAATACTTCCAGTAATTAAAAAACAATAATATTTTAAAATTTCGTTTCAAACCAAAAATTCCTTCGAAGGAAAATTTTTTATATAGAGGGAAATTTTAAAAATTTTAGCAATCTTTTAATAAGTAATAAAAATTATATTAAAAAATAAAAGAAATTTGAACTAAAATTTCGCCTCAAGGTAACTTTTCTTTTAATTTATAAGTTTTAGCGAATTTTTTAATAAAAAATTGTAGTAATTGTAAAAAAATCATAAAAATTTTGAAAATTTCCTTTAAACTAAAATTTCTTTTCTAGAAAATTTAGGAGAAATTTTAAAAATTTTTTGATAAATTTGAAGATTTCTTTCTAAATCAAAATTCCTGTAAAGGGATATTTTTTATATAAAGGGAAATTTTAAAACTTTTAGCAGATTTTAAATGTTTCAAAATTTTCGTAAAACTAAAATTTCCTCTCAAGGGAAATTATTTCAAGAGAAGTTTAAAAAAATTTAACACTTTTAATAGATTTCTAGTAAATAAAAAATATAATAAAATGTTTAAAAGAATTTCTTTAAACTAAAATTTCCCTTAAAGGGAATTTTATTATTTTAAGAGAAAATTAAAAATTAATAAGTTATGAAAATTATATTAAAAAATAAAAGAAATTGAAAATTTGGCTTTAAACCAACATTTGCTTCAAGTAAAATTTTTTATTCCTAGGGAAATTTTAAAACTTTTGGCAGATTTTAAATAATGGCAGATTTTAAATAATTTCCTTTAAACTTAAATTTCATTTTAAGATTTTTTTATTTTAAAGGAAATTTAAAAACTTTCAGCATTCTTTTTTTTTCTTCTTAGAAATATTAAATTATAAATTTTTATATATCAGTTTATTTATCACTTAAATTTAATTCAGTTAAGAAAGAACACAAAAAATTGTCTTTATTTTAAACTCCTATTGAAATTTTCTTAATTGAACTAAGTTAAAAGCCATTCAGTAAATAAATACTATTAACTTTTAGTTGTTTTGTATTATTTATTTGGAAAATTTTTAATTTTACTGCAGGTTTTAAATATATATTTTGAAAATATTTATTTATTTTTAATAATTACTTTATAATTATTATAATTCAGCCGGTATAAATGTAATTCAGCTAAGAAAGAATATAAGAAAGTGTTAAAAATGTACAATAAGAATTTGTTTAATACAGCTGTTTTTAAAACAATTCAGCAAGCTGTAAATACAAGTTTCACCATATTTCTTTACAATTTTAATAATTCAGAGGTTAAAATTTTAATTCAGCATTTAACATAAAAATGGTTACAATTTTACTTTATTTTTAACTCTCAATTTAACTAAGTTGAAAGCCATTCAGCAAGCAAAATTATTAATTTTAATTTGAAAATAAAATTTTTATCGAAGCATTTTTTTTTTAATTTAAAAAACTAATTTTTGAAAAATTTTTGTTGAAAAAATGTTTTTCTTTTTGCCCCTAAAATTAAAAAAAATTATTTTTTATTCGAATAATTTTTATTATACCTATTTTTCAGCAATTTGTCTTAAAAGGTCAATACATTTGTTCCAAAAAGAAAAAACAACAACTTCGTCTGCCACTGAACCCTAGACAACAATCTCGTTAAAATTCAGACATATTATACAAAATATACATATATTCAACATATATTCAATGACATTTTTATTAAATACACAAGGAAGACATTGTTTTTTAAGCATTACCTTCTTCCAAATATAAAAATATATAAGAATAACGAAGAGAAATAAAAAAATATCTTTAATACAGTTGACAACAACTCATAAAATTAATAAAAAAAAGAAGAACGAATTTAATAAACAACCGGCTTTTTTTTTGTTAAATATTATAAAAAATTTCAATGACTCCCTAAATATTGAACCAAATTGAAGAATTTTATTTGGATGTGTAAGTTACATACATAAATTTCATAATGTGTGTGCGTTTGTATTCTGTTACAGATGAGGCAATAATTTTAGGAAACTATACCTACAAAATAACAACGACAACAAAAATGTATACAAATCCCCAAAAATATACTATAGTTGTATAGAACATTCATTTACTTAATGTCCATATATAAATGTGAGTGTGTTCGTTTGTATATAATAGACATTTTCTATGTACTAAGTATATAAATATGGCCTTGGCACTTGCTAGACAATAGAGTGAGTACGACAAAAAAATTATAACAAATATTTATAGAGGCTTTTTTGGTAATATATTTTATATTCGTTTACTTTTAACATCGCACACACACTGGCACACACTTTAACTACATCATCGCTCAAAAATAGGTTCCTTTCGTTTGTTCGGCTTTTTACAGCTTTGTCGTTTGTCTGATTGGTTGTTGATGTGGGTCTGTTAAAAGCAATAGCAACAAAATTACTGTTAAAGTAACAAAAATAACAACATTGACAACAAGGAAAAGCCGCTGCTCTGTACGCACATATGATTTTGTGCTGTAACTAAAATTTGTTCTATTTTATTTTATTTTTTGCTCATTTTCACAGCTGGTATTGTTTGAAATAGGCTCTCCAAAAAAAAAAAAAAAAAAAAAAAAGAAAAAAAAGAGGAGGGAATTTAACAAGATCTGTTTTTCAGCTATAATATTTAAATGTCAATTGTAAATGATTAAAGTAAATTTATGAGTTAAAAAAAAAACTAACGATGAAGTTTTCTTGAGAAATATGTCTTTAGTATCAAAATATTTCCGCAATTGCAACAAAATTTAACAAATTGAAAACTGCACCTATACTATTATTAAATGATCAATATTCAATTAAAAAAATCCTTGCTGAATTGATATTAATACGGCTGAATTGAAAAATTTTCATTAAAGCATTCAAAACTATTTAAAAAATCTTATATTTTTGTTGCTGAATAACCTTTAAGTTAGTTGAATTAGGGAAATTTCCAAGGAAAAAACTAAAAAAAATAGTTTCATATTTCTTAAATTTTTAGAAGCTGAATTGATTTTAAACTTGTTGAATTACAAGAATATAGGAAAAAAAATTCAAATTGCACCAAAAATATTGTGAAAAATTTTAGCAAAACTTTTTAAAAATCTATACATTTTCGTTGCTGAATAAGCTTTAAGTTAGCAGAATTAGGAAAATTTCAAAAGAAAAGGTAAAATAATGCAAAATACTTGTAAATTTCTTAAATTGTTCACAACTAAATTGATTTAAAGCCAGCTGAATTGCAAGAATATTGAAATAATTTAAAGTTGCACCTAAAATTTTGTAAACAAATTAAAAAGTTAAACCTTGTTGAATTGATTTTGTCATAGCTGAATTGTAAAATTTTTAGAAGAAAATTCAAAATTATTTAAAAATCAATATATTTTCTTTGCTGAATAACCCTTAAGTTAGCTGAATTAGAAAAATTTTCAAAGAAGAAGTGAAATAATGCAAAATATTTTAACATTTTTAAATTGTTTACAGCTAAATTGATTTTAAACTAGCTGAATTGCAAGAATATTGACATAATAGAAAATTGCATCTAAAATATTATAAAAAAATAAAGTAGTTATTATTTAAAATGAAGTAGTTATTTATTTTTAGTAGAAAATTAAAAGCTTTTTAAACGTCCATATATTTCTTTTGCTGAATAAGCTTTAAGTTAGCTGAATTAGAAAATTTTCCAAAGAAGAAGAAAAAATAATCTAAAATATTTTTACATTTCTTAAATTATTCTCAGCTTAATTGCTTTTAAGCAAGTTGAATTGCAAGAATATTGTAAATATTAAAAACCACATCTAAAATATTAAATTTTTATTTAATGCTTGCTGAATTGATTTGTTCACAATTAAATTGTACAATTTTTAGCAGAAAATTGAAAATATGATAAAAATCCATACATTTTCCTTGCTGAATTATAAACATGTTAACTGAATTGGGAAAATTTTCAAAGAAAAATATAAATACTTACAAAATTCTTAAATTTTTTCGAAGCTGAATTGTACAAATTTTTAGTTGAAAAGTTAAAACTATTTAAAAATCTATATATTTTCTTTGCTGAATAAACTTTAAGTTAGCTAAATTAGGAAATTTCAAAAGAAAAAACAAAATATAGAAAATATTTTCACATTTCTTAAATTGTTCAACTTTTTATCTAGCTGAATTGCAAGAATATTGAAAAATTTAAAAACCGCACCTAAAACAGCTAAATTTAAAACAGCTGAATTTAAAATATTGTAGCGAAATATAAAATAACTCATATTTTTGCTGCTAGATTATAAGAATGTTAAATAAATATTGAAAATTACGATAAAATATTGAAAAATTGTTAAAAATTATATATTTCAAAAACGCTGAATTGATTTTAAAATAGTTGAATTGAAAATTTTGTAAAGGAATATTATAAAACAACTAAAAATTAAGAAATTTTACTTGCTAAATTGCTTTTAACTTACATAGCTAAATTTATTTAATTTCCGTAATAGTAAATGATAAATTAGCAAAGGACTAGTGTAAAACAACTTAAAATCAATAATGCTTACATGTTAAATTGCTTCTAACTTAGTTGAATTAAGAAAACATATATATGAGTTAAAAATTATGTAAATATTTTAACAGTGTATTATGTTCTTTTTGTAGCTGAATTATATTTAAACCTAATAAATTATAATAATTTTAAAGAAATATTGAGAAACACAATATAATATTACGGAAATGTTAAAAATCTTATATTTAAAGCTTGCTGAATGGATTTTAATATATCTGAATTGGAACATTAGCAAAAGGATATAAAAAAGTTAAAAGTGTTTATTTGCTGAATCGCTTTTAATTTAGCTGAATTGAGAATGAAAAATAAAGTAAAAATTTTAACAATTTTTTATGTTTTTTCTTAGCTGAATTAAAATTTAACTCGCTGAATTATAAATATAAATATAAAAATAAAATATTACGAAAATGTTAAATCGCATATAATTAAAATTTGCAGAATTTAAAAATTGGCAAAGGAACATTACAAAACAACTAACAATTAAGTGATTTTATTTATTGAATTGCTTTTAACTTAGCTGAATCAAGAAAATTTCCAAATATCGCATATATTTTTATATTTCTAAATTATTTCGCAACTGAATTATAAAAATTAAAAAAAAAGTTGAATATTTTAATATATTATGGGTTAAAATGTTAAGAAAACTGGCATATAAAGCTAGCTGAATAAGTTTTAAAAGAGCTGAATTAAAAATTTTGTAGAGAATTATTGTAGTATAATTAAAAGTGAATAAATTTTCTTTGCAGAATTGCGTTTAATTTTGCTAAATTGAAAACATTTGCATAAAAGAATAATTTTTGCTAAGCTGAATTAAATTTAAGCCCGCTAAATTATAAACATTTTAAGGTAATATTGAAAACACAATAAAATACTCTTATTAAGAAAATGTTAAAAAAAAACTTTCATATAAAGTTTGCTGAATTGATTATAATATAACAGAATTGAAAAATTGGCAAAGAAATTTTACAAAGCAACTAAAAGTTAATAGTTTTTATTTCCTGAATTGCTTTTAACTTAGCTGAATTTAATAAAATAGAATTAAAAAACAAAGGTCTGTATATTTATTAAATTTTTCCTAAATTAAAAAAGAAACATGAATAAAATATTAATAATTTCAATAATAAGTTGTGGAAAAATTTTAAAAATTTGGAATTGAACCTTGCTGAATTGATTCAAAAATAGATAAATAAATAAAATCATGTGTGTGCTGAATGTCATAAAACATCCATAAGAAATTTTTCTTTGCTGAATTGCTGCATTTAACCTAGCTGAATCGAGAAAATTTCCATAAAAGAAATAAAGTAAATATTTTGGCAGTTTCTTATGTACTTTTTTAGCTGAATTAAATTTTAACTCAATGAATTATATGAATTATAATAATTTAAAAGAAATATTGAGACACAAAAAATTATTATGAAAGTATCTTGCATTTAAAGCTTGCTGAATTAATTTTAAAGCATCTGAATTGAAAATTTTCTAACAGAATATTATAGAGCGACTAAAATTTTTAAAATTTTCTTTGCTGAATATCTTTTAACTTAGCTAAATTGAGACAATTTTCCATAAATTGACATTAAAAAAGAAAATTCTAGTGGAAAATTTTCTAGCGGAATATTATAAAGCTTTAAAATGTTAAAAATTTTCTTTGCTGAATATCTTTCAATTTAACTGAATTTAGAAAATTGTCCATAAATTAACTTTAAAAATAAAACTCTAACGGCATACTATAAAGCGTCAAAAATTTTTAAAATTTTCTCTGCTGAATATCTTTTAATTTAGCTAAATTGAGAACATTTTCCATAAATTAACTTTAAAAAGAAAAACTTTGTTAAAAGAAGTAAAATATAATAAAAATTTTCGTATTTCCGCAATTTTTCTTAGCTGAATTATATTTAAATCATCTAAATATAAAAATGTTAAAAAAATATTAAATATTTCAAAAACGTAGAGTTAAAATAATAAAAAACTTACATTTAAAGCTTGCTGAATTGATTTTAAAGCAACTGAATTGAAATTTTTTTTAAGTAATATTACCTTAATTAGGAAAATTTTCCATAAATCAACTTTAAAAAAAATTCTAACGGAAAATTTTCTAACGGAATATTATAGACTTGCTAAAATGTTAAGGATTTTCTCTGCTGAATATTTTTTAACTTAGCTGAATTGAGAAAATTTTCCGTAAATTAACTTTAAAAAAAAATTCTAACGGAATATTATAGACTTGCTAAAATTTTAAAATCTTTTAACTTACCTGAATTGAGAAAATTTTCCATAAATTAACTTTTAAAAGAAAATTATAACGGAAAATTTTCTAACTGAATATAGACTTGCTAAAATTTTAAGGATTTTCTCTGCTGAATATCTTTTAACTTAGCTGAATTGAGAAAATTTTCCGTAAATTAACTTTAAAAAGAAAAATTTTGTTATGTTTAAGTTTTTCATAGCTGAATTATGTTAAAACTGGCTGAATTACAAAAAAAGAAAAAAAAATATTGCAAAAAATTTTGTTAAAACTATAAAAAGCTGGATATGGCTTAGCTAAATTATTATTATTGGAAAAATAAAACCAATTTAAAAATTAATAATTCTTCTTTGCTGAATTGCTTTAAATATAGCTTAATTGGGAAAATTTTATACAATTACACAATTCACAAAATATGTTATTTGAGTTATTGTGTTATATAATATTTAAAATAATACATTATTTAACTTTTTTTTTAATTTATATGGAAATTTAAAATAACGTTATAACATTGTGAAACTTAATTCTGTTAAAAATTATTTTGTTTAAAAATTTTTTGATTTCTTACAAAAAAAAAATTAATAATAATTAATATTTTTTATTTAACTTTTTTTTACAAAATTTTCCACCAAAATTCTACTTTTCACCAAAAATTCAAATTTTCACCAAAAATTAAAATTTTCTCTACAAATTCAAATTTTTACCATAAATTCAAATTTTCTCTACAAAATCAAATTTTCAAAAAAAATATTTACTGGAAATTCGATTTCTCACAAAAATTCCGAAATTAAATTTTTCACTAAAAATCCGACCATTCAATAAAAATTAAAATTCATTAAAAACTACTTATTCACTAAAAATTCGATTTTTCAATAAAAATCCGGTTATTGACAAAAAAAAATCTAAATTTTCACCAAAAATCTAAATTTTCACCAAAAATCTAAATTTTCATTAAAAAATCGATTTTCACTAAAAATCCGATTATTCACTAAAAATTTTATATTTCACTTTAAATTTGATTCTTCACTTTAAACCTAATTTTTCACTAAAAATCGGATTTTTCACCAAAAATTAAAAAAATCGATTTATCAATAAAAACAAGTAAAATATGTATCGGTCATGCTCGACAATATGATATCCTTCACCATTGAATTTGAGATTTTCTGAAATCGCCTCATATGAGACCTAAGGCCTATTGGTACTATGATTTCTGATTATATAAAAATTGTAACAAATATTATCTTGTTACTGACATTTATGCGAGTTTAAGTGATTTTCGGATCTTATACGGGAGCTATGCTTAATTATGGATCCACGAAATTTGGTATTCTGATTCACACTTATATAAAACTTATTTGTATCAAATTTTATTGAAATAGTGACATAATAAGGCATTTATACCTTACTTCACCTAGACCCCATGCAAATGGGGGAATGGACCCATAATAAACAATTTCAATAGGGTGTGTCGTAGTTATATGTTCCAAATTTCATTAAATTATTTTTAAAATTATTACTTGTACTTTGTGCATAAGTTATATATGGACTGACTACCAGCCAGCCGGACAGCCAAGAAACCTGACAAAAAGTGATCCTGAGTCTATGGGTATACATTAAGGTGGGTGTTGCAATATATAAAAATCGGAATTTTCAGAAAGTAAGATATTCATCAACATTTTTTATTAAAAGCCCAAGTATTGAAAAAGGAAAAAAAGTAAAGTAATAAAAAATTTGACATTTATAATATTCTAATTCATTTGAAAATAACAAACACACTTATTCACAAAGTGTTTTAATTTTTTTTTTTTTTAATGTTATTTTTCTTCATATAATATTTTAACAAATAACACAATAATAAAGTTTTGAATTGGGCAAATATTTTTTTTCGTAACACTCCAAATAATACTTATAAAAAGTAAAAGTAAAATTCAGATTCTGTTTTTTTTTTTTTTTACTTTTCCAAAAGAATTGTTACTGTTATTCACATTATTTTAGTACATTGTGGTGTTGCTATTGGTGTTCCTAACATTTTTGTTGTTCTTTGTTATTATTATCCCGGTTAATCTTACCCATGCGTCGTACACCTTCGTTTCAAGGATACGTTTAAAATATACAACAACACATTACGATTTTATACTTACTTCATGTTCTTACATACAAATATTTAGATGTCTGAGACTCCTTCCTAACAACAAAATAATAAACATGGAAAGCTAAAAATCCAACAAATGGCAACAACAACAATAAGTTAAAAGAAAATAAATGTTCATAAGGCGACAGTCAGCTGGGTAAAATGAACCTCAAACAACAGCCGCTTTTCAGTTGGCAAATGGTAGTTGGTTGGTTGGCTACAGTGAGTGCGGGCTTAGAAGTTTCTTTTAAAATTGTGTTGTGTGTTATATATAATAGATAACAATATATCCATATATATATTTTTTTAATAAATAATTTACCAGGAATACAAATTTTAGCAGAAAAAAAAACATGTGTAAATATTTATTACTTAATTTTAATTTAAAAATTTCAAATAAAAATAAAAGTGTGTCATTGGATTAAATTAATTTGTTCCTCTTTTTTTTTTTTCTTTAACTTCCTTACAGTTTCAGCCGCTAATAATACAATGCAGTATGGACAAAATATTTCCATACCCTATTCCCAACCACAAACTGATTTGAATTTTTTAAATGCTGCCGCCTCCGTGGATCATAAAGGTAAAATTCATCCAAAAATTGAACGTGATCGAGAAGAAGGTAATAATCGCTTTAAAAGTTATTATTATAATTTTAACAGTAATTATGAAATACAAAGAAATTCAATTAGTTATAACACCGTGCCTAACTTTAATTATAAATTAAAAACCAAGACTAAATACGAGGCTAGTTCCTACTCCTCCATGTCTTTGTGTTCGTCTGCTGTTAGAAATGGAAATAATTTTAACTATAACAATAATTTCGGCATGTATAAATGTTATATATATGAAAAAAAAAGAGTTTCAAGGACGTTTACTTAATGCTATACGTACATATATACATACATAAGATTATGTATATGTATGTAGTTACTTTATACCAACAGTTGTGTTAAGAAAAATAGCAAAACTGGGTGAAATTTTTAAAAAGCGACTAATTGATTTTCTTACTTAATTTTAAAGGTTTTAACTAGTTTTTGTTAAAAGAAAATCTTCAGCTGAATAATATATAATTAAACAACAAATAATTAATATTACATATATTTGCTGAATATCTTTTAAAATAGCTGAATTAAAAAATTTTTCCTAAAACAAATAAAATATAAAAAATTCTTTAAGTTTTCGCAACTAAAGAACAACTTAAGAAAAACACATACAATTTTATTAAATGAACCATAAATTCATATTTTAAACTAGCTGAATTAATTTTAAAACAGCTGAATTGAAAAAATTTTCTTACCAAAAATAAAATGTTAAAAAAATATATGTTCATTTTTCTTTAAGATTTCATAGCTGAATAATATTCAAAGCAGCTGAATGCTTTAGATTTTAAAGAATTCTTAACTTACCTTAAAATATCAAAAAAGTTTTATTAAATCCTTTTGAAAACTTGTTGAATTTTGTTGAAAATTTATGGTGACATACCCTAAAACAACAGAAAATGTATCTATCTTCTTTTCTCTATAACTTTTAACTTAGCTTAATTGAAAAAATTTCAATATTAAATCTTAGTAAAGTAAATATTTTAGCATTTCTTAATGCTTTCCATAGCTGAATTGTATTTATATTAGTTGAATCAAAACAATTTTAAATAAAAATTTAAAAAAGCATTTAAAATATTATGCAAATATAAAAAAAAATGTTTTAAAAACTTGCTGAATTGATTTTAAAATAGCTGAATTTAAAAAAATAGCTAAAGAAATACTAAAACTGTTAAATTATTAATAAATTTACTTTGCTGAATAGCTTAAAATTTAGCTGAATAGCAAAAATTTTAGTACTAAAATAATTATTCAACATTTTCTTAATTAAAACATCTGAATTACAATAATTTTTGAAATTAAAAGCACATAAAATATTGTAAAAATATAAAAAAATATGTATTAAAAACATAATAAATTGATTTTAAAACAGCTGAATTTTTAAAAATAACTATTAAATTGTTAATAAATTTAAGTTATCAATTAAATATTTTCTTTAAATTAGCTGAATTACAAAAATCTTAAATAAATAGTGTAGAACACATAAAATATTATAAAAAGGTTAAAAAAACTTATAGCTGAAGCTTGCTGAATTGACATTTTAACAGCTGAATTAGACAAACTGCAAGAAAGAAGTTAAAACTAATAAAAAATAATAAAATTTTTACTTTCCTGAATTGCTTTTAACTTAACTGAAGGAGAAGTAAAATAAAAAGAAATCATATTCCCTTGAATTTTTATAGCTGAATAATACTTCAATCAGCTGAATTACAAAAATCTGCAAGAGAAAAGTTAAAAGTAATAAATAAATAATATTTTTACTCTGCTGAATTAAAAAAAAAAAGAAAAATATAAGAAAGAAGGAAAATATAAGAAATACGTTTCATATTTCCTCAAATTTTCGTAACTGAATTGTTGAATTACAAAGAAAAAGGAAATATTGAAAAAACACCTAAATTATTTTGATTATATCAGCTTTAAATATTTAAAATAATTGAAAAGTAATATTTTTCCTTTGCTGAATTGCTTAAAAGCTTGCTGAATAGATTTTATAAAAGCTGAATTTAAAAAATTCCTATTAAATATTTAAAATAATTGAAAAGTAATATTTTTCCTTTGCTGAATTGCTTGAAAGCTTGCTGAATAGATTTTATAAAAGCTGAATTGAAAAAAATACCTATTAAATATTTAAAATATTTGAAAAGTAATAGTTTTACTTTGCTGAACTGCTTGAATCATAGCTGATTTAAAAAAAGTGCCATGAAAGATTTAAGAAAAGTAAATATTTTCACATTTATTTAATTCCTAGCTAAATCAGATTGACAAAAAAAAAAAAGACATAAACAAGGTTAAAACGCTTATAATAAAACGTATCTAAATTGATTCTATAAAAGCTGAATTGAAAGTTTTTACTTATTTTTTGTTTAAGTAGAATTTTTCTGAAAATTAAAAATTTTTATCTTGCTAAATTGGCTTTTAATCCAGTTAATTTGTAAAAATTAGAAAAAATAGTAAAAATTTTTATATATATTACCTTTTTTTCCTAAGCTGCATTACATTTAAAGTAGCTGAATTAAAAAAATACTCAAAATTTTGTAAAATAAATTCCATAAACTAGTATTTAAACATTGCTGAATAGATTTTATAAAAGCTGAATTGAACATTTTTAAATTAGAAAGTCAAAATTATTAGCAGAATTATACAAATTTGTAAGAAAATATTAAAAAAATTTGTATTTACTTTTTGACTTAGCTAAATGATATGTATTTATAGTAGCTGAATTCAAAATTTTTAGAGTAGACAAAATTCATTGAAAAATAATTTTTTTCGCCTTGCTAAATTGCTTTTAACTTAGCTGAATTTAGCAAATTTTCATAAAAAAGTTAGGATATGGAAAATAATAATAAAAATACATAAATTACTGCTAAAAAGGTTAATAAAATTGTATTAAAATCTTGCTGAATTAATATTTTAATAGCTGAATTGATCTTTTTCTAAGTATTAAGTCAATATTGTCTATATTTCGAGACCTCAATCTTAAAAATTGCATATAAAATTTTTATATATCTAAATATGTAATTTCTAAGCAATTATTTTTTTAGTTTCGCTATTTTTTTCAACACAACTGTAAAGTATACATACATACATACATACATACATACATAAATACATACATACAAACATACATACATGCATACATACATACGTATTGTATATATAATAAGTGTGTATATAGAATATTTATTACTTTAACAGTTATTTTTTTTTTTATTCAAAAATTTCTTGTGTGTGGGTATGTCTGCCGTTAGTAACAGCCGCTGAAGAGGAGGCTTTTATTTATTTACTTTTTTTTAGGGAACCGGACAAATAACAGGACGAGAACATGATGGAGGCTTGTTATAACTGATAAATTTCCTGTTAACAATTTTATACACATATATATTTATTTTGTAATATTTTTTTATATTTTAATTTTAAATAGATTTATTTATTTTAGTTTGTTAATAATTTTTTGTTTTTTAATTTAAATTTTTTGTTAATTTTTACATATTTTTTTATATATTTAAGTATTTAATATTTATACATTTAATTTGTAAAATGCTAATAGAGTACCCATCGGGGTCAAAGGTTAATTTTGTAGAATGACATCCAGACGGACACAATAAGATTATGATATAGTTTTATAATGACCCTTAACAAATATTTTGTTTGGTAATGTATAATTCAGTCTATCACCATTTTTTTTTTTTTTTTATAATGGTTTAAGTGGTTTTTGATAAGTAATATATTTTAATTTATGTAAAATATTTTTTAAGCATTTTTTTCTTTTTTTTTCAAATAAAAACTTTAAATATTTTGTATAAAAATTGTTATATGGGCCATTACCAACAATTTATAACCTGTCTGAAACTGAATTTAATTTAATCATTAATAAGTTTTGTGGTAATACTATTTGAAATAAACGGATTACAAATCTGAACTTACAAGACTTTAAACTAATATAGTGCAAAATTTTAGCACCATAAGTTTCATTTTATAATCATTATTGTGGTTCAAAGTTCAAAAACTTAGAAAAAGGGCTTAAAATTACTTAACTTTTTCACATTCTTCTATACTTTTCGTTCGCGCATTTGTACTTTTTGATCTCATGCGATTTTATATAATCTAATCGAATCTTGTGGATAAATTCTACATCTCCTTTTTTGTTGTGCAGACTTCCAACAATTACATAGAGGGTAGTCAAATTTTGAATCCATTTTTTAAATTAATTTTTTTTTTTTTTGCTTTTTGGGCGGGGTCTGTGTGTCTCTCAACGAAATATAAATTTTGAAAAAGGGATTGATACTTGTTGTAATTATGCATATTTTGCACTATATCTCGATGATGTATCCGAAATATTCAACGCAGTAGATAGTCTAATAGTTTGGAAAACAAGAGCGAAAATGTTTGAAAAAAGTCAGTTTTTCGCGAGGCGCATTTACAGTTTCTAATGGAATAGCATGGAATACTGCGTGAACTTAGTTTTTTTGTTTTTTTACACAATAAAGTCAAAGGATCATAAAAATAATTTAATAAAAAAATGTTATGAACTTTTTGGTAAAATTACACAAAAATTACACTTTTAATTTTTGTACTTTTATATAGGAAATTGCAATTTGTACAAATCTTGCATATAGGAACGGTGATAAATATAATTGATCGGGACCATAAACTTAAGTCAAATGACGCTGATAGTTGATAACGGGACACTTTTATCATATATATATATATATATATATATATTAAACTGAATATATTGAAATTATATCAACTTTTTGATAAATAGCTTCAACGTTTTCAATTTTGGTTATTTTATTTCTAATTTTTTTTTTTTTTTTAATTACAGTTACAAAAAATGTTTTGCCGTGGCAACACTGAACAAATGGTATCATCCATAGAGTACAACTAGAAGTTTATGTGAGAGGCACTTCGAACTAAATTTTCAAAAAAAAAAATTTTAATTTTTTCAAAACACAGGTTAGGTTTTTGACATTTGAATCAAGTTTTTCTCTCTCACATAAATATCTAGTTATTAATCTATGATATCATCCTTTTCAAAAACTACTGCTTTATGTTTAGCACAGTTAAGTTTCTACAAGCAAAAAAATACAAAAGTGATTCGAATTCATATTGCTTAAAAGAAAAATTGCGGAAGTTTCCCCCATCGGGAGAAATAATCTTCTGGAGGAAGTAAAAAATATATAGAAAAATTATCACTAATTAAATATTGAAATAATATAATACATCTTGTAAAGCATGCATGAACATAAATCTTAACATCATAAAGTACGAAAACTGGAACGCTCACATAAAATATCAATTTTTTGCTAAAGGAAATAAAATTTCTCTAATATTTTTTCATTTTTCAAAAATTTTTCAGCAACTTAAAAAATTGTCACTGAAAAATAAAAGTATTGCATTAATTTCTTCCTGGTGATATGAATAGGATATCATCAATTTATTGCGGAGATGATAATTACCTTACTGAAAAAAAGACGATATTTTCAGGATAAAAATAATAAAAAAAATTTTAATTTTATATATTTTTTGTTGTTTATTGCCTAATTTTCTCTAAACTGATAAAAGTGCAATATTAGAAAAATATTGCTTTGATGATTTTCGTCCAAATAATACAAATAAGATATTGCGTAAATTTCCGTAAAACAAAGCTCTGAAAGCAAAATAAAAAATGTTTAAAATCGCTGATTTTATCTATGAACCGCTAGAGTGGGCAACACTTTTAAGAATTAATCTCGAAATGTCAATTTTAATTTAAAAATTTTTGTAAATTTTTTTTTTTTTTTTGACAACTTGAAATTATTTATCGATAACTTTGATAAGTAATTTGTCATATTTGGATTTTTTTAATATGGTTGCACTCTTTCCTCTTAGTAAATTTTTCTATTACAGTATATTTTCACTGTTCCATTAAACCAAGAAAAATACAAAAAAAAGCTGGTGTCATAAGGGCTTTAAAAATGTTTCATGTTAACAAAATTTTATTTTAAATATTCTTCATTTGGGATAGTAATACTAGCAAGAATTTTGCAAAATTTGCACACAATATACCACAATGTATAAACTTTAAAGTTATGTAACAATTTTATCAAATTTCAAAACATATTTATGATCAGGTCATATTCTAACATTTTTCACAGTGCACAGTGGGCCAAAACCGAGTTTTTTTAAATGAGTCTGTAACTTTTAATCGACTGGTTGGACTTATATGAAAACAAAAATATTAAGTCAACATCTTTTATAGAACACTGGTGCATATTCCTATAAACGCACATTATTTTTTTAATCAACTTACCAAAAATGAAGCTAAAAAATAAATAATGTGCTACAAATTAATTTTTTAAATTATTTATTGACCACTTAAAATACTAATAACAGAAAACTTAAAATGTACATTAAATTTGTTCCATTGTAATTCCTATGGAATTTTCCTATATACGCACCTAAACTAAGAAATGATGAACCTTTATTTTGGATAACTTCAAAAATTCGGCCTGGCATTGATTCGACTAATTTTTGAAGAAGATAACTGTCAATTTCTTGCCAGGCTTCCTTAGTTTGTAGTTTTAACTTCGTTATTATACCCCACGTCACCATAGGTGGTTGGGGTAATATGCGTTTGTGGTGATATTTGTAACGCACAGAAAAAATCATCCAACACCCACTTTAAAGTATACCAATCGACTCAGAATCACTTTTTGAATCGATCTAATGATGTCCGTCCGTTCGTCTGACTGGCTGATTGGCTGGCTGGCTGTCCACGTAAACCTTATGCACAAAGTACAGGTACAGCAATTTTGAAGATAATTCAATAAAATTTGGCACATAGGATTTTCATGACACAAGGACAAAGTCAATTGAAATTGGTGATGATCGGTCCATTATTTCACCTAGCCCCCACACAAATGTCCTCCCGAAATAGGGGGTTTAATAAACATAAATATAGCAATATTTTAATGAAATTCGGTGTTAGGAAGTTTTGTATAAGTTTCAATCTTTGTGTCAAATTTCATGAAGATCGGTCCATAATTGATCATAGCTCCCATATAAAACCCTCTGACGAAAGTCACTTTTATGTGCATAAATCACATACAAATGTTAGTATCAGGTTTATATTCGACACAAATAAGTTTTATATAAGAAGAAATTATAGTGACAAATTTTATGAGGATCGCACCATAATTTACCATAGTTCCCATATAAGCCCACTTTCGGGAATTACCCAAAAGTGCATATATTCATATTAATGTTAGTATTAACATAATATTCTGTATTAATATATTTTATTTTATACTTAGTAAAAGTATCGGTCCACAATTATCCACATGTCTAATATAAGACTCCTCCACGAAATATAAGACCCCTGCACAATGGTGTGAGGTATCATATGGTCGGGCTTGACCGACTTTATCTTTCTTATTTGTTGTAATTATGGTTTTATTCTGTGCATTTCTTGTGTAAACTTTACGGGCCATGTACCCCCACAGATTCTCCATTGGATTTATGATGCTATTTTTACATTGGCTTATATTTAGGTTTCTTCCATTTTATGTTACCGTCTGTTCGCAAAATGTGTGCAACATGTTTGGAAATGACAGGAAGGTCAAGTTTATTTTTTATTTGTGTAGCATTTCATTTATTGCGGTTGGTTTCTTCTTTTATTTTATTAATTTGCCTTTCTGTTAATTTTTGATTACCTTTTGTTGGTTTTTGCATTTCATATTTCTGCACTCGAATAACTCCTTTCGAACGGTTAATTTTTCATTCAATTTTTCTGTTAGAACAGCCTTGATCTCGAAAAAATTTAATTTGAATTTTTTCCTGGTCTGTAAGTAAAGTTCCTTTGCGCATCCTTTAATCTGATGAAATTTCAAAATTAAAACAAAAATATTTCAAATAAATAGAGGAACTTACCTTAAGTGAAACAAACAACTAAAACTGTTAAAATTTGTTAATATTTTTTGCAATAATTTTTTTGCAATTTTTCTCGACTGTGTTTATAAGAATATTCCACTGAAATAATCACCAATGTTTTGATTGCTAAATTAAAGAAAACAACAAAAGCAAGAAACAAATATTTCTTACTAGTTATTGTAACAATATTGTTTTTGGTTAAGAGAAATGAACATACCTCAAAAAAGAAAAACAAAAATTTTAAATGCGTTTATAGGAATATGCACCAGTGTAATTTTGATATATCATTTTAAATGATGTAGTACAAAAAATTTCTGAATCCGAAAAATGAGATTTTTTTAAATTTTACCACATTTATAATAAGTACGGTAAAACACACTTTCAAACTCTTAGGAACACATCAGAGTTTCCGAAAATGCATTCTGTTTTTTAGATTAAATCTTTAGAATTTTATAACATACAGTTGCGATCATAAACAATTCAACAATAGGCTATGCGATTATTTATCGTATTGATTAGGAATAGTACGTTATTAAATTGACCACTTCTGTTATGGTTTTATTTCTTACAGTCTTAACCAACTATTGTATGACATTTTGTTCCAAATTGTTACACATAAAAATAACTATTAAAATTGAACTAAAAACGTTGTAGATTAATGCGAGCAAAAAAAAAAATGCAACTCTTAAAAACTCATCGGAATTTTTCAAATTTTGGTAAAAATAATTATAAAAAAGTGATGAAAACTATAATTTAATTGCATTAAAATCAATTACTACCAATACACATAAATATAAGATTATTTTAACTACAAAGCATATTGATAAGATTAAAAAAGAAAACACTCTTTTCTCCATTATTTTTAAGAATTTAGGAATATCCTAGAATAACTTTATTATGATGATACTGAAATACTATTGATGTAGAGACATAGCATTGAAACGATCATGCCTGTAAAAATTGATACAAGTCATGCAACAGTAGATATTTGATATTACTCGAACGAAGACATGTGGAGATTTAAATCTACTACTACTTGATTTAATGATGTTAATATGGTAACATGAGACCCTTCTAATATACCACATATTATTTACTAAAATCAAACTAGCACATTTACTTTTGGAGCCAGGTCTCTTCATTAGGAGTATTTTAACGATTACTGTATACACTGTTGCCAGATAATTATAGTATAAAATTATCATAATTCGACGAAAAAGTCATCATGGCAATTTATGTTGTATTAAAAAATAATGTTACGTTTTTACCTTTTAAAAACGGTCGTTTATTTCCTTTAAATAAACCTGTACTTTGATTGCAAATGACAGCAGTTTAGTAGTTTAAAAATTGTGACGACTCTTTATTTTATTTAAAAATGTACAACAATAACAGTTTAAATAGTCACTTGCGTTCTAATATAAACACACACTTAAATTACACACTTTATACAACACACTTTAATAATGTACAAGATTATACAGCCAAAGCAGTTAATTTGCCTTTACTTAACGACGCTTCCAATTAGACTGACTCAATGATGTTCTCACTGTATTACCTACTAGATGCTTCTTGAAAGCTCTATTTCTTTCTACAATGTTCTTAACGGACAAACTAGAGCTTTCGATGTTAATGTTAGCAGCATAAACATTTAGTGTTGTCATACTTAAAAACTTTCACCATTGTTTTTATTCAATGTTGTATGTTTAGAACTATGTTAATAATTTTTACAGATATGTTAACTGCTGTTAACATAAACCTAGAAGCATTGAGAAAGATTTAAACCAGCCGTTAAGACTGTTATATTTGAATTCAAGTACAATTTCGTAACAATAATATTCAGTTTTGAAACTATTTTTTATTTTTTTATTAAATAGACCTCCAGCATTCTTTTACATTATATGCAACGAATTTCAAAGTAAAAGTTTAAGCTTCCTTCCTTTTCTCTCTCTCCTTCACTCACTCTATCACTACAATACAAAATTAGATTTAAACAAGAAAAATAGGCGTGAGTGAACATTTCGTGAAATCGTTATTTTTTGAACAAAAATCGTCAAATTGCATTTAGGGATTTTTACAATAAAAAATCGTCAAAATGCAGATAAATCGGTAAATCTGGCAACAGTGACTATATGAACAAATTAGGGGTCTATTACGACAGTTTTAATTAATTTGACTCTAAAACCAAATATTTTGCATTTAGTTAGAAATGTACCCCTCAGGAAATTAAGATTGGTATGTTCTTCTATTATTCCCAAAATATTACATTTGAATGTATAAATTTATGTGAGCTAGACCATTTTCAAAATACCTCTAAAATTACGTATTTCTTTCAATATCGTTATCAAAATTTTCATTAAAAAATAATTAACTTTAAATTGTAATAGAGTCATGCTAAGGCCTGAAATATTCATTTAAATAATTTTTATGTCTCTTCTTTTGAGTTTTAATATACCATAGGAATGGTCTATTCTGACATTATTGAAGATTACACGTAATTAACCCTTTAACAGCACGAAGTTAAATTTTATGCATTTAGTTTCCAAAATGTTAAATTAGCAATTATTGAAACTAAGTCACATGGAAGTATTTATTATACTTAAATATAGATAAATTTATGAAAAATATAATAAGTTTCTTAAAAACCGCAATAATAATAGAATTAAAGAGATTTTTGAAATTTAGTCACTATTTTGCACGAATTTATAGTTTTTATGATATTATTAACCATTTGTTTGATATAAAAATTAACTTAACCAATTATGGACCGAAAAAGGATTAAATGAATACATTTATCAATAATATTGAATGAGACTTTTCCTAAAATATAAATTACGATGGAAAATGTATAAAATATTCAAAGTTTAATAAAATAGTATTTAAGATAAAATCAGGGACTATGTTACTAAGATTTTAATTTCGTGAGAATGAAAACTAATTTAAAAATTTTTTTACGCATTATGTATTAAATGTCACAAAACGGCAACACTGCCCATGATGTCAAACGAAAAATTCGAAATATAATTTTTATTTTCCATATAAACTGTCGAGACGAAATTTTCTTTCGACTTCGTGGGACCGGCAGTAAATTTTATTTATTAAAATACTTTTCACAAAACATATTTATTTCATATGCAATTTTTTAAATAACAATAATAAATAGCTTTCCTGATAGAGTAAATTATATATAAAACTGTTCGCGTTATCATAACTATTCTCTCAAAGTATTATTGCTGAAATTGCTGTCTTCCAGGATTATTTTTTGATTCTTGATCCGTACCCTTGTTGTTCAGAAGGCAATTTGACTTTACTTTTCGTAACGCAAAAAATGTGTTAGACCCACTTAAGTGCTCCGGTTCATACAGTCTCTCCCTGGTTTTATATAACAAAGTCCATCGGGCTGTCTGTATGACGGTTCATTTTTTTTATTTTGGAACAAAGTCGATGCCTTTTGAAATCGTTTCTGATTGGTCCATTATTAAATTTGGTTCCCATTAATAATATCTTCCTCAATTAGGTTATAAACACCAAATAAAAGTCTTAATTATGCCAATATGTGCTTCAAATTTTTAGGAAGTGTTTAGATCTTTCTATAACTGTCCACAGTATATAAGATTTATAGCGTAATGATGCACAACTTGACAAGAATCCATAATTAGCCACAGAGACCCTCTCGCCAAATATTTAACATGTATTTTTTCAAAATTTGAAATCTGGTTGTAAACCTTTTTGCTTGAAAAAATTTATTATTTTTACCCAACACATTAACTGAATAAAATCGATGGTGTAAGAAACACTATAGTTATCTATTCGATAAGTAGGTATCAGTTGAAATTACTAAATTTTATTTACACTTTACCTAGGCTCTGATAGATATATATTTATTGAAATTACGGGCATTAATAAAACAATCATTTCATACAAAATTCAAACTTATCAAACTCTAATAAATTTAAAATTTTGATAATGAATAAGGTCTATAGGTTAAAGTAAAAATTTTTATACAAAATATGTCAAATTCGAGAGGGTTTGTACTTAGCAATATTCGGTGTTTGGAGTTATTTTCTAATTAAGAATCATCTCTGTAAAGATACCTTTCAGAAAAATACAAAATTATTCGGATATATGGTGGAAATAGATTTCGTAAACGAAACGAATTAAAATCGAAAAAATATGTTATCATAGAATACAACTAGAAGTTTATGTGAGAAACACTTCGAACTAAATTTTCAAAAAAAATTACAAATTTTTTTCAAAACACAAAAACAAAATATATGTGACCTCATGTATTTCGTTGTTGCATGACAATTGAATCAGTTTTTTTTTTCTCTCGCATAAATATCTAGTTATTAATCTATGTATGTGATGTATTTATTTTTTGTATTTTATTTTTTTATTTTTTTTTTATTGATGAAAATTACAGTAAACTCACTTTAGATCAAATTTTATTATAAAATTTTAAGTGTTTCACGAAAATTATTTCCTTGGTTTTCAGTAGTACTGTATCTTGTAAAAGAAAAATATACCATTATTCTAAAAATTGTTCTTAAAATCGATCGAAATTCATCAAAACTTTTAAAACCATTCGATTTGAAAACGATCGATTTCCATCACATACCTGATTATATGTTATTAAGGAAAATTCTTTTTTATAGTAAAAAATAGTAATAATAATAATAATAATAAATAAAATAAAGTAAAAATATCATAATTTTTAAAATCAGAATCGTTAAGATTTGGACTCGCTAGAGATACTGACTTCAATTTTCATTATTCGATACTTAATTTTATTCTTTAACTATTTAAAATCTAACAAAATCGATAGGAAATGTTAGGCTGTAAATGGAAAAAACTGCACCAAATTCTTACAAAAATTGAGATAGTTGAAATTTCAAATGCGAATAACTCAAAGACCATAAGAGATAAATAGCACTTACAAGCATGTTCGTAGGTATTATTGATAGCTCTAAGAAGATATAGATTAGAAGTTACAGATTTATTTCTAAAAATTTTCAATTCTGTTCCATTGTGCATTGCGAAAATTTAATTTAAAAGTGATAACCTGTACGATTAGAAGATTCCATTTATATATTTATATTGAAATGGGTTTAGATATAAAAATTTGGGATAGGTTTACACGAGGTGCCCTACTTGAGGACCCCTGTGTACCCACCCCTATTAGGCCTATGTAATCCAAATTCAAAACTTTACACCTCTTTACATCATCAATGTGATATTTCATCACCTTCCATCTAGAAGCTTTAGATGTATTTGCTCCCAGCAAAATATATTGGAAGTTGTTCACAATTCACAACATTTTCATTGAATAGCAAGAAACTAATGTCCTGAATTAATTATTCCGAATCAGTTCTTTTGAGCAAATTATAAATGTATTAAATAAAAGTAACTATAATAAAGCGATTTGACTCTAACTTGCACAAGTATTAAACAAATTTATTTTTGTAAACTTTTTAATGAAGCAGTGCCTATGGACTTATTAAAAATCACTTTGATTGTCACTGATAAATGTTAAATTATGTCATTTCACTAATGATATTTAACACCAAAACAGACAATCTTTCACTACATACTGTTCAGTAATTTGGATCACTTCCCTCCTATGACAACCACTTGTAAAATTCATTGATGTTTCAGCAAAATTGAAACTAGTTCGAGTTCATTAGCATTAGTGAATTTACTAATGAGTATCATGCTTTTTTTTTGCTGGGCATTTAATGTTTTTTTTTTTTTTTTCTTTGGATCCATCTCAATGGAAAATGAAAACTATTTTTCCATACGACAAGGAGCTTTTGTGTCGGCCTTTAGATCTTATTTATCCCCCTTGAAAAATAAAAAAAGAATTGAACTACGTGTATATATTTTGGCATAAAAAATAGCATTCAGTGGATCCGTAAAGGCCATTTGTAGCAACTTTAAAGTCGTATAGATTCGGACTTAAGAAAAGCATTAACATATTTCTTAAGTCCAAAGCTATACGACTTTAAAGTGGCAAGAAATAGTTTTATTTTTTGCTATTTTGAAAAAGTTATAAAGATAAATTTAATTTTTTAACTAAAACTATTTTCTGGCTTAAATCTTATAATACCGGTCCAAAGTGTATCATTTAAAATTAATATTATAATATTTTAAATATGTTTAACTACATTTTTATTCGTATTCCAAGTTCTATACAGATGGAAATAAAAGTTCTATATTTACTGAATATTTATTGAATTCGTAAAGGAAAATTTTTTAGAATTTAGTTTCGTTTTGAACTTGAAATATATTAGATTTGTTTTAGAATTTGCTTAAAATAACTTTCAAATTACAAAAAATAAAAATTTCTTCTTGGTCTTTTAAGGGATGAAAATGGGATTCTTCAGAAAATACTTTAAAAAAATTTGTTCAACTTAAACTTTTGTAATTTAATTATTTTATATACTTATTAACTTTAATTATAATTTTTATTACTTTATAAATTCTGTTCTGATTTTGTTAATATTTTTTGTTAAATGTGTATAATATTTCTTTAAAATTCAATAAATTTTTGTTAAATATTTCAAGCAATTTTAAAACAATTTGTTTTTATTTTATTTTGGTTGAGATTTTATTTGTTATTTATTTTTTTGTTTTTGTCCTTATATTGTCTATTTGCTAGAATAATTGTGAGCCCCCAGACGTTTCTATAGAACTGTTCTTCCTTCCTCCTACCTCTTCACAGAAAAACTTTCTTAGAAGAAAAAATATATTTTTTTCTTTTTATGGTTTGTTTCTAATGTAAAATTGCTACGGCCTTGAGTTAAGTAAATAGGTATATACATACATACATATATATATATATATATATATATATATATATAAGTACAAGTATATATTTAGGTACATACACATATATATATACCTACATTAAATATATAAATTTTTATAAGAAGCCTAAAAATGTGTAGATTTTAGAGCCTGGGATCTGTAGGAAGTAAATTGCTGTTGCTATCATTTATTTTATTTTTTTTCCTTTCTTTTCGATTTGTTTGTTCTATACACTTCTATACCATCTAAGATTTCTATTGGGGTAGGTTTTTTTCTTGATTCCTTTCAAATGAAAAGAATTTTTTTTTATATAGACATTATAAATAAGTAGGTTCCTTTTTTTTATTTATCGTATACATAATGATTTATTTTAGGGAATTTCTTAGTGCTCTTGGAAAGAAATAAATACCATTTTTTGTAAGAGATAAATTTAAAGCTGAGATGGCTTTAAAGGAATTTTGTCTTTAAATCAAATTAAAGTTCAGTAAACATTTTTGACACACATTTTGGCAGGATTAAGGAAAGAGCTCGAAAGGTGTTTATGAAATAATAACGTTTAAGAAGTAAATAAAGCTGAAATTAATTATTCTAAAAATATTATAATAGTATTTCTTGATTTTTTCTCCATTAATAAATTTTAATATAATTTATTATTGTAAGATTTAAAACCTCGTTTGCAAGACTTTTTGTTCTTATGTAGGCATTATTCTATAGTCGTTTAAAATCCAGTATGTGGTAAAGTCCATAGTTTAGTTTATAGTCTTGTATATAGTAATGTCTCCAGTTTAGTTTATAGTTTAGCATGTAGTCTAGTCTATAATATAGTTTACTGTCTAGTCTATACAGTCTGTAGTCTAGTCTATAGTCTAGTCTTTTTTTTTTTTCATTAGGCAGGGGAAATCTTTCATAAGATTCTCAGGATTATAGAATAACCGTGAGATTCATACCGACTAAAACCACCTCCTTCGTCATTCAGCAACCCTGCGGATCTGTCGACAAAGTTATTGCATCGCAGGGCAGGAGAGCCTTATTTAGGCTACTTCTGGTGTCTGGGATTTCCTCAGATTCTCTTCCGTTCTAATTTTATCATGGATATTTTTAATCATTGAGGATATTACATCCCAATTTTCTCTCTTATTAAGGATGATATCAACAATATTTTGCGGATTCAATTGGCACCCAAGGACTTCTTCTGTTTTCTGTCGATCGTGGCGAAAGCGTGCGCAGTTGAACACGACGTGTTCTGGGTCAGGTAACTTCGATATCCTCCGTGGAATGAGAGAAACTGTGTTAAGTGGTAATTTACTTCTCAATGTCGTCTGTTTAGCCATACATCTATTCTCGGGATTAATTTAAAGGTCTACCTTCCTTTGCGGCTGTCTTATCATCTGCTCTGCCATTGTCTTATAGAAGCTTTTCTTTCAAATTTACGTACACGGGTTTCTAGTTGATTTGGGTCTCTTCTGTTTTCATCAAAGCGTTTGGCTTCGTCAGCCAAGATATCTACGGGAATCATTCCCGCTACGACATGGGCCGCTTCGTCGGATGTTGTTCGAAAAGAGTAGCATACTCGTAGGTCCGATAATCTGTATACAGATTTCAGCTTCCTCGCTGCGGTCTTTACTTTTAGAGCTACTGGCCATATGGGAGCAGCGTAAAATATATATATATATATATATATATATATATATATATATAGTCTAATCTATAGTCTAGTCTATGGTCTAGTCTATAGTCTAGTCTATTGTCTAGTCTATTGTCTAGTCTATAGTCTAGTCTATAGTCCAATCTATAGTCTTGTCTATAGTCTACTTTATAGTCTAGCCTACATTCTTGTTTATAGTATAGTCTATATTTTATTTTAGTCTATAATCTGGTCTATAGCATAATTTACTGTCTAGTCTATAGTCTAGCCGATAGTCAAGTCTATAGTCCAAAATTTAGTTAAATTTTAATACATAGTTCAGTCTAAACTCTTGTCTCTAGGGTAGCCATTTTATTTAAAATTATATCATTTAAGAGGAAAGTATTTAATATTTTAAATAAAGTCCTTAGACTTTAAAATGTTGATAATTTTTTAATTCTTTCCTTTTACTTTAATTTAAATGTTCAGTTTCTCTATTAATTTCTCATAAAAACCTGCTATTAGTTAGTGACTTTTAAACTCTCTCTATGCTCTAAATTCTCTATCTATCAAACAATTCTCTCATCTTTTTCCCCAACCAATAGTTTTGAATCAACAAATTTTACAAAATGTTAATCAATCGTGGCAAACATTGGCCAATACTGCCAATACCGTTGATTATTCATCACATTTGCTCTCCGCTACACTGCCAATTTCCATACAACACTTCCTCAAATATTCCGAAACAATTAAAAAGGAATCCTCAGGTATTGTGGGCTCACAAATCAACTCAGGGAATTTAAATTTGAGCAATTTGGATACGACTTCGGGTTTTAATATCAAAAACGATGTTCTCAAGAATGGCACTAATTTGGCCAGTTTGGCATTGGGTGGCGTGTCACTGGCACCCACTCAAAACCAAACTAACGGTAATCATCATACACATAATGGTAATGGTACAGCGGGTCTGGTGAGTATGGATCATCAACAACATCAGCAAATACCCAATTTGAATGATGTTAACAACGCCCAACAACAACAGCAGCAGCAACAAATGGTGCCCAATAATACAATGCCACCCACAAATGGTCAAGTTAATGTTACCACAAATGGCAATGGAGTGACTAATGGTAATACAATAGTAACAAGTACAGCACCAGCAGCTCCTAATGGCACAGTCCAAACGACAGCCGATGGCACGGCCCCAGCTGCTCCTAGCAAGGGTAAGAAGGGTAAAAAGAAGAAGCCACCAAAGGAAAAGAAACCTCGACCAAAACCAGGTGAGATTAGAGAGACTAGGGCTTTAGATGGTTCAACTTTGTACTGTTGCCCTGAATGTCAAATGGCCTATCCGGATCGTTCGCTTATCGAACAGCATGTTATATCACATGCAGTCGAGAGACGCTTTGTTTGCGACATCTGTAATGCGGCATTGAAGCGTAAAGATCATTTGACTCGTCACAAGTTGTCGCATATACCGGATAGACCACATGTGTGCAATGTAAGTTGATTAAGGGATTCTTTTTATATCTTTCTGACGATGATTTTCTTTGTATTTAAACAGATTTGTATGAAATCATTTAAACGCAAGGAGCAACTAACTTTACACATCGTTATACATTCCGGAGAAAAGAAACATGTGTGCATTGAGTGTGGAAAAGGTAAGAAGCAGAGTTATTAAAACAGATAATTGACTAGACTATAAACCATAATATAGACTAGACTATAGACTAGGCTATAGACTAGACTATAGTTCAGACTATAGACAATACTATAGGCTAGACTATAATCCAAACTACAGAATAAGCTACAGACTAGACTATAGACCAGACTATTGACTGGTATATAGTCCAGAGCATAGACCATACTATATTCTGGACTATAGACTAGGCTATAGTCCAGACTATATACTAAGCTACAGACTAGACTATAAACTAGACTATAGTAAAGACTATAGACTAGATTATATATAGACTATAGACTACACTATAATCTAGACTAGATTAGACTATAGTCCAGACCATAGACTATAGTCCAGACTTTAGACTAGACTATAGTCCAAACTATAGACCAGAATATAGTTCAGACTTTAGACTAGACTATAGTCCAGATTATAGACTATACTATAGACTAGACTATAGTCTAGACTATAGACTAGTCTATAATCCAGTCTATAAACTAGACTATAGACCAGACTCTAAACTAGACTATAGACTAAAAAATAGACCTTAGACTAGACTATAGATTAGACTATAGACCAGACCATTGATTTGACTGTAAGCTAGACTATGGACTAGACTTTACTATAGACTAAAATTAAACTACAGACTTGACATAGGACTAGATATAGACAATAGACTAGACTCTTGGTTAAACTGTAGATTACATTATTGACCAAACGATAAATTATACTAAACTATATACTAGTTTAAAGACTTTAGGCAAGGATTTTTTTAAATTTGTTTTCAACATTATAGCAGAAATTAAAAGAAATAGTTTGAAGTAAATTTTAAATAATTTCTCTTATTTTCCTCTCCCCTTTCCCAGGATTCTATCGTAAAGATCATTTACGCAAACATACAAGATCTCATATCGCACGTCGAGTTAAATCCGAGGTTTCAGCCCAAAATGTGAACACCACTGGTAATGGCACCAACAACAACAATACCAACAATCAGAATAGCACGCTACATGGTTCCTGAGGTTCGTACAAGGACTTTTGGTAAATTGTTATAAAATTTCTAATCTAAACAAATGTTTGATTTCATTTGCAATTTAAAGAGGGATTTCAAAATTAATTGACAAAGCTTTTACGTTAAAGTGGAATTAGCTTCTAGTTTGTCTCTCAACTCACTTTATATTTGCAAAGGAAGTCAAACATTCAGAAATTTTATAAAAATTTATTAAATGTCCTGCTAAGCGTCATATTTATTTTAGTTTCCTTAAAACATTTTAAACGCTCTCATTTTTATTTTAATTTAAATCATTTTTTATATTTAATTTAATTTTAATTTTTTCTTAAAAATTACTTTAAAAAACGCACAATATTTACTAACAAAACCATTAAATTAACCGAAACAAAACTCTTCTTGTTTTCTTTGAAAGACAAAATTTTTGAATATTTATAAAAAGAAAATATTGAAATGATAGCAATTAAAATGTACAAAAAATATACAAAAAAAATAAATAAAAAATATTCATATTTACAAAAACAAACAATTAATAATAATTAAAATTAAAAAAAAAAAAAACTTTAACTAAAGCAAAGATGAAAGAAACTTAAACCAACATTGCCAGCTGAAAAGCCAAGTTAAGGACAAAAACAAATACAAAAAATAATTTTGTTTTATTTTATTTTTATTTTTAAATGAATATTTGTGATCTTGCTGGCTATAAATATAATAGAAAGAGTAAATAGTTTGTGTATTTTTAAGAAAAAAAAAAATAGATATTTTGTAAAATTTAAATGTGCAATTTTTTTTATAAGTTTATTTAATTTAAATAAATTTTTGTTAAATAATATATATGTTATTTTTTATGGTTTAATTTAGTTGTTTAAAGTTTTTGTTCTATTAATATCTTAAGCATTTTTGAAAAAGCACTGCAATGATTTGATCATTTTAAATTCTACTTTGAAAACATATTTATACACATTAATAAAATCTAAACGATAACTTGTCATGCCTTTACCCTAAAAACTAACCGTCAGTTTTATTTTGGTATAAAAATCTTATCGATAACTTTACACTTTTGTTTGAAAATAATTGAATGCTTTATTTTTTATGGAAAAGAAACCGATAAATTCATATCTCTATAAAAATATTAATCGAAAATTTTACCTTTTTTATATAAATTTTATAGGTAACTTAATATTTCCGATATTTGTGATATTATATGATATAATATGAATATGATATGAAAAGATATGATATGATATGATATGATATGAATATGATATGTGATATGATAAGATAGACATTTTTCGAAAGTCAAATCCATATATGTTATAAATTAAATTTAAGAATATTCTGTGTTCATTTAACAAAATAGGGTTTTTATCCACTTACTGTTAATTTTAAAAAATGCTCTTAAGTTTCTTACAAAACTGGTTAATGTGGATTTTTTTAATGAAATTAATAAAAGTAATATTTTTACATTTAAATACAAAGAAAATATTAATTCCACTTTATTATTTTTATGTGGATTGCAAAAACAGATTTTTTTTCGTTTTCTATAGAAGCTAAATACGATTTCAATTTCACTTTCGATCTGTGACATACCTGATAATATGATATGACGTGATATGATATAATATGATATGACAAATTCATATCTCAATAAAAATATAAGTCTATTATTTAATTTTTTTATATAAATTATTGGAAAGTTATAGATAGCTTTACTTTTCTATAGAAAAGTTATCGTAAATTTTATTTTTCCACAGAAAAATTATCGATGACTTTACTTCTCTATAGAAAACTTATCGATAACTTTAGTTCTCTACAGAAAAGTTATCGATAACTAGACTTTTTACCTAGAAAAGTTATCGATAATTGGATTTTTACAGACAACTCGACTTTTCTCAAAAGGTTGTCGATAACTCGAATTTTCTATAGACAGTATATAGATAACTTGACTTTTTTTTAGAAAGGTTATCGATAACTTGACTTTTCTAAAGAAAAGTTGTCGAAAGCTTGACTTTTCTTAAGAAAAGTTATCGATAATTTGACCTTTCTACAGAAAAATTTTCAATAACTTTATTTTTCTTACGAAAAATTATCGTAAACTCGACTTTTCTTAAGAAAAGTTATCGATAACTTAACTTTTCTAATGAAATGTTATCGATAACTTGACTTTTTTATAAAAATATTATCGAAATCTTGACTTTTCTTTAGGAATGATATTTTATCTTATCTTTAAAAAGGTTATCGATAACTTGACTTTTCTTTAGTAAATTTAACCATAACTTTACTTTTATATAGATAACTCGAGTTTTATTTAGAAAAGTTATCGATAATTTACTTTTCTTAAGGAAAGTTGTCGACAACTTGACTTTTCTATAGAAAAGTTATCGTTAATTTGACCTTTCTATATAAAATTAAATGATAACTTGACTTTTGTATAGAGAAGTTATCGATAATATACATTTTTTTAAGAAAAGGTTTACTTTTTTTTAGAAATTTTATCGATAGTTTGACTTTTCTTAAGTAAAGCTATCGATAACTTGATTTTTTTTAGGAAAATTGTCGATAACTTGACATTTGTTAAGGGAAGTTACTGATAACTTGACTTTTTTATAGAAAAGTTATCAATAACTGGACTTTTCTTAAAGCTTGAATTTTCTATAGAAATGTCTATAACTTGACTATAGAATAGACAGTAGACTAAACTATAGACTAGATTACTGTAAACTAGACTATATATTACAGATTATACTGTAGACTAGACTTGGAAATTTTGAGTAATCATTAAAATAGTTTTATCAATCACCACCTCAAAACTCTTCAATTGCAAAATTTAGTCCAATTTTCGTTATTTTCCCTTCAGAAAAATTAAGTTATCGAGAAATTTCATGATAAAGCTCAAATGGCTTTCAAATTCGTTGTAGTGTTTTTTTGCAATATTCTTTATTTATTTTATGTATTTTTAATTTACTTAAATTTTGCGTTTAACTAAATATTTAAATAGATGTATTAATGCTTTTAAGGCTTTATGTAATTAAGCTTATAAACTTATTATAATATTAGTAATTTTTATATTAATACAAAATAAAAATTTTATTCGATATTTTTAATTTTATTAACAAATTTATAAATTTTTTCTCCAAACAACAACTCGTATAAATCAACTAAAAAATTATTCCAAACTGTAAAACAAATTTGCAATATTAAAAGAAAAAAACAAGAAAAAACACAAATTGATGCATTTACAATATATGATTTCAAATAAAAATAATTGTCTCAAACTGTTTAACTGTCAAGTATTTTTTTTTTTTTTTTCTCTTAAAAACTTCTTAACAAAATAAAAACCAAAAGATCTTTGAAAGAAGATAAAGAAAGAAAAACTGCAACAAAATGTTCAACAAAAATCAATACAAATATTACAGTAATTAATAAATATAAAAAGAAATCATTATTATAAATAAAACATAAATACTTGAAATAGAAAATACAAATAGTTTTAACTAAACAACATAAGTCAAACAAGAAGTATAAAAATTTTAAAAAATATATATTTTTTAAACCAAAGACAAATCTCAAACAAAAAGTGTAACAAAATTTTGAATACTAAATATAAAAATAAGCAAACTTGACAAGTACATAATTTCTTTTGAAAATAAAGCTTGAAAACAAAAACAAAAATAACAATTTTTAAATAAAGAAAAAGAAAAAAGGAAAACTTCTCAGATAAAATTATGGTAAATTTAAAGTTCAAAAAACAAAACAATATTTATACAAAAAAGAAAAATAAAAAAAAACCTTAAATTTAATTAAATATTACAAAGAAAAAAGTGTAAGATTAAAAAGTTAAAACACTTGTCAGCAGAAAGGAAGTCATTACTATATATAAAATATAAATTCCATAAATAATATACAAAAAATACAAATTAATTAAACAATAATCTCCATTATACTTATACATACATATAAAAATACTTACTACAAACAAACATTTATAATATACATAACATACACATAACTACTTAATTGCATAAACAATTATAACAAATAGAAATAATAATTAATTTTTATGTACTGTCCAATATTTAACCAAAAAAATACTCAATCACATTAATGTCATTATTAATTCAGACTTTTGCTGTAGCCTCAGAATGAAATCAATACAAGTTGCAATACAAATTTTGAATAGAAATAATATTATTAATAATTTTATACACAATAAATTAACAATATATTAAAATATTTTAAAAAATAACAATAAAACAAAGATTAAAGAAAGAATCCTTTAATAGTCACTCTTCTTTTACCAACATAGAATAAAAAACTTCGGAGTTAAATTTTAAATTCATAATGATTAGCTTTTTCTTTATTTTTAAAAATTATCTAATTCTATAAATCAATAACTTTTCTTAGAAATTTTCCTATTTTTATCGTTTTCTTAAAAAAATCATCAATAATTTTCTGTAAAATGTTAATTTCCATAGAAGTGAAATTATTGTTAAAATTTCTTTGGAAAATTCAAGTTATCGAAAACTTTTCTGCAAAAAAGTGAAGTTATCGTTATCTTTCCTTCAATTTATCAAAAACTTTTCTATAGAAAAATAAAGCAAAGTATCGAAAACTTTTTTATAAAAGGACAAGTTCAAAATATAATCCAAGATATCGATAGCATTTTTCTTTAAAAGTCAAGCTTTCGATAATTTTTCTTTAGAAGAATAAAGTCATCGAAAACATTTTAATACAATAGTAAATTTGCCGTTAACTATTCTATAGAAAACTAAAGTTATTGATAACTCTTCTGTAGACAGATCAAATTATCGATAACCTTTCGAGAGAAAAATGAAGTTATCGACAACTTTCGAGAGAAAAGTCAAGTTATCAATAACTTTTCTTTAGAAAAGTTAAATTATCGATAACTTATCGAGAGAAAAGTCAAGTTATCGATAGATTTTCCAGAGAAAAGTCAAGTTATCGATAACTAGAGAAAAGTCTATAGATTCTTTTCTGTAGAAAAGTTAAGGTATAGATAACTTTTCTATAGAAAAGTCAAGTTATCGATAACTTTTCCATACAAACGTCAAGTTATCGATAACTTTTCTATAGAAAAGTCAAGTTATCGATAACTTTTCTGTATAAAAGTCAATTTATCGATAACTTTTCTATAGAAAAATCAAGTTATCGATAATTTTTTATAGAAAAGTCAAGTTATCGATAACTTTTCTATAGAAAAGTCAAGTTATCGATAACTTTTCTATAGAAAAGTCAAGTTATCGATAACTTTTCTATAGAAAAGTCAAGTTATCGATAACTTTTCTATAGAAAAGTCAAGTTATCGATAACTTTTCTATAGAAAAGTCAAGTTATCGATAACTTTTCTATAGAAAAGTCAAGTTATCGATAACTTTTCTATAGAAAAGTCAAGTTATCGATAACTTTTCTATAGAAAAGTCAAGTTATCGATAACTTCTCTATAGAAAAGTCAAGTTATCGATAACTTTTCTATAGAAAAGTCAAGTTATCGATAACTTTTCTATAGAAAAGTCAAGTTATCGATAACTTTTCTATAGAAAAGTCAAGTTATCGATAACTTTTCTATAGAAAAGTCAAGTTATCGATAACTTTTCTATAGAAAAGTCAAGTTATCGATAACTTTTCTATAGAAAAGTCAAGTTATCGATAACTTTTCTATAGAAAAGTCAAGTTATCGATAACTTTTCTATAGAAAAGTCAAGTTATCGATAACTTTTCTATAGAAAAGTCAAGTTATCGATAACTTTTCTATAGAAAAGTCAAGTTATCGATAACTTTTCTATAGAAAAGTCAAGTTATCGATAACTTTTCTATAAAAAAGTCAAGTTATCGATAACTTTTCAAGTTATCGATAACTTTTCTATAGTTAAGTTATTGATAACTTTTCTGTAGTAAAGTCAAATTTTCGATAACTTTGTTTTAGAAAGCATAGTTATCGATATAGGTTATCAGGACAGGTCACGTTATCGATAATTTATCTATAGAAAGGTAAAGTTATTAAAAACTTTTCTTTGGAAAGTCAAGTTCTCGTCAACTTTTCTATAAAAAGTCGAGTTATCGATAACTTTTCTTTAGAAAAGTCTATAGAAAGTCAAGTTATCGATAACTTTCATTCGAAAAAGTCAAGGGACTGATATCTTTTCATTGGAAAACTGAAGTTAAATTGTTAGTTTCTTGTCTTAAGATTTCTATCATAACTTATTGAATAAAAATTTCGGGCATTTGATCTCTCTTCTAAAATTTTATATCTTTCCTTTGAAAAACATACCCAACTTTAAGCTCCGCTTATCCGAAAACTAATTTTTCAACTACAACTTTGTCTTTAAACTACAACATAGATTACAAACCGAAAAAAAATATTTTTAATAAAATTAAATTAAACAGTCTTCTATAGCAGTAAAATAACAAATACAACAAAAAAAACTTACTATAGATTACAAATACAACAAACTACAATAAGAACAAATAATTACAACAAAAATACTTGCAGAAAGTACAAATC
This sequence comes from Protocalliphora azurea, assembly GCA_932274085.1. Classification (NCBI taxonomy): domain Eukaryota; kingdom Metazoa; phylum Arthropoda; class Insecta; order Diptera; family Calliphoridae; genus Protocalliphora; species Protocalliphora azurea. The sequence goes on from OW026519.1 coordinate 62,720,022, forward strand.
TTTCATAATTACAACTTATAGAAAAACAACAAACAAAAAACAATATTAATTAATAATAATTATAAAAAATTAAACAATTTTTTGACGTTTACTAATTCTAAACAAAATACAATTTTTTTGTTTTTTTTAAAATATGCAAAAACAATAATTTTGTTTATTAAAAAAGTAAAAAAAACTAAAACTTTATATTTTTTTAACAAACTCAAGTCATGACAAACAAAAAAATTCACAAATCATCCCATTAACTATTTACAAGTTTATAAACAAAAATAATTAAATTGTGGTAAAAAAGAAATTAATAAAACAAAAAGTATAATGAACAAAAACAAAAAAATACAAATTTAGCAATTCAAAACTCAGGGATGATGCCTCCAAGAAAAAAAAGTATTTAATTAATAAAACAAAATATTTAAAATTAAATTTCGCAATATTTGAAATATAAAAGAAACAAAAACGAGTAAAAAAGAAATTTATGCAAAATTAAGAAAATTTAATAAAAGAAATTTTAAATTTTAGAAAATTATTATGGAAAACAAAAATTAAATTTATTAAGAACAAATAGAAATTTATAAAATGAAAAAGAAAATTGCACAAAATAAATTCTTTTGTAAATTTGAAATAAAGATTAAAACATACATAATTAATTAATTAATTTCCATTTAGATACAGTAGCAATTTTAATTAAAATAATTTTATATTTCTTTAAATTAAATTTATTTTTTTTTTTATTTTTATTTTTTTTTTTAATGTTTAGGAAATAACGAACAAATTGATTAAGTAATGGACTGAATTTAAGGCAAAAGTAGTATTTAACAATAATAAATAAAAATAAAAAAAATAATAAATATTTTTAAATTATTTAAGTAAAACAACAAACGTGGTAAACAAATGTGAAGTAAAGTTTTTAAGAAATTATTAAAAATATTGAGGTTAGGTTAGAAAGTAGTTTTGGAAATAAATACGAAAATGGAAGGCATTATTTTTTTTTATTTAATTTTCAGAATAATTATTTAACTAAACTATCAATTTATTTTATACCAAGTTTAATTTTAATTTTTCTAGTCATTAAATATATATATATAAAATTCTAATAAATTATAAAAAAAAATATTTTTTTATAAATCTCTAATTTATAAATATAAAAATATTACTTAACAAAAAATAAACAAGATTTTTAAATATTAAGTGTGATGATTACAGTATAATATAAAAAATATAAATTAATCTTATAAGAAGAAAACAATTTTAAATTAAATACTTTTACTTGAAAATCATAAAAACAAAAATATGGTTTTACAAAACAAATAATAAATCTTTATTTATTTTCTTTTTTTTTTATTTAAAAACAAATAAAAAACTTTTATTTAAGTATTCTATACTGTAATATAAAGAAAATTAATAAATTAAATAATAATTGATAATGATACTTATTATATATATAAAAAATACATAAATTTGTAATCATTATATATATAATAAAAAAAAATTTAATTTATCCCAAAAAGTAAGAAACACACAGTATGAATTATATTAAAAATAAATAAACAAAAAAAAAAATAAAAATTATTACAAAACGTTTAAATTGTAACCATTTCAAATTCAATAAAGATTATAAAAACAAATAATAAAATTTTTATTTTTTGAAGTGAAATAAAAACAGTAAGTAAATCATAAAAAATAAAACCTGCCCACTATCGAAAAGATAAAATTTATAGATAGTTTCACTTCTCCAAAATTATCATGTGGTCATTACATTTACATTTTTACACTTTTGCATAGAAAATTTATTTATGTCTAATATTTTCTATAAAAAAGTTATCGATAACTTGAATTTTCCAAACAAATTCAATCTTATACATAACACAGCGTAGAACAACTTAACTTCTAATGAAAAATTATCGATAACTTGACTTTTCTGTAGAAAAAATATCGATATCTTTACTTTTCTAAAGAAAATTTTTTGTTAGTTTTAGTATTCTATAGAAAAATTATCGATAGCTTTACATTTCTATACAAAAGTTGCCGCTAACTTAAATTTTCTATACAAAACTTATCAATCAGTTTCATTTTCTTTAGAAAATCTACCGATAATTTGACCTTTATATCGATAACTTGACTTTTCTATAGAAAAGTTATCGATAACTTGACTTTTTTATAGAAAAGTTATCGATAGCTTGACTTTTTTATAGAAAAGTTATCGATAGCTTGACTTTTCTACAGAAAAGTTATCGATAGCTTGACCTTTCTACAGAAAAGTTATCGATAGCTTGACTTTTCTACAGAAAATTTATCGATAATTTGACTTTTCTATAGAAAAGTTATCGATAATTTGACTTTTCTATAGAAAAGTTATCGATAACTTGACTTTTCTATAGAAAAGTTATCTATAACTTGACTTTTCTATAGAAGTTATCGATAACTTGACTTTTCTATAGAAAAGTTATCGATAGCTTGACTTTTCTACAGAAAAGTTATCGATAGCTTGACTTTTCTACAGAAAAGTTATCGATAGCTTGACTTTTCTACAGAAAAGTTATCGATAGCTTGACTTTTCTACAGAAAAGTTATCGATAGCTTGACTTTTCTACAGAAAAGTTATCGATAGCTTGACTTTTCTACAGAAAAGTTATCGATAGCTTGACTTTTCTACAGAAAAGTTATCGATAGCTTAACTTTTCTACAGAAAAGTTATCGATAGCTTGACTTTTCTACAGAAAAGTTATCGATAGCTTGACTTTTCTACAGAAAAGTTATCGATAGCTTGACTTTTCTACAGAAAAGTTATCGATAGCTTGACTTTTCTACAGAAAAGTTATCGATAATTTGAGTTTTCTATAAAAAAATTATCGATAATTTGACTTTTCTATAGAAAAGTTATCGATAATTTGATTTTTCTATAGAAAAGTTATCGATAATTTGATTTTTCTATAAAAAAATTATCGCTAACTTGACTTTTCTCTAGAAAAGTTATCGCTAACTTGACTTTTGTATAGAACAGTTGTCGATAACTTGACCTTTATATAGAAAAGTTATCGATAACTTCACTTTTCTGTAGAAAAGTTATTGATAACTTGACTTTTGTATAGAAAAGATATCGCTAACTTAACTTTTCTATAGAAAAGATATCGCTAACTTGACTTTTCTATAGAACAGTTATCGATAACTTGACCTTTATATAGAAAAATTATCGATAACTTCACTTTTCTGTAGAAAAGTTATTGATAACTTAATGTTTTTCTATTGAAAATTTATCGATAACTTGATTTTTATGTAGAAAAGTTTTCGATTTGACTTTTATATAGAAAAGTTATCGATAACTTGACTTTTCTATAGAAAACTTATCGATAAGTTGACTTTTATATAGAAAAGTTATTGATAACCTGACTTTTATATAGAAAAGTTATTGATAACTTGACTTTTATATAGAAAAGTTATCTATAACTTAACTTTTATATAGAAAACTTATCGATAAGTTGACTTTTATATAGAAAACTTATCGATACATGGACCTTTCTATAAAAAAGTTATCGATAAATTGACTTTTCTATAAAATTTATCGATAACTTGACTTTTCTATGGAAAAGTTATCGTTAACTTGACTTTTATATAAAAAAGTTATCGATAAATTTACCTTTCTATGGAAAAGTTATCGATAACTTTACTATTCTACGGAAAAGTTATTGATAACTTTACTATTCTATGGAAAAGTTATCGGTAACTTTACTATTCTATAAAAAAGCTATCGATAACTTTACTATTCTATAGAAAAGCTATCGATTACTTTACCTTTCTATAGAAAAGCTATCGATAACTTTACTTTTCTATAGAAAAGTTATGTATAAATTACTTTTCTATAGAAATTTACTTTCTTTTGCTATCGTTAACGTTAAAGTTATCGTTAATCTAAATTTTCCATAGAGAACAAAGTGAAGTATGATTTCGATGATTAAGTATCATTTTCCCTTCCTCTTTCCCAGAACGTTCTTAAAAATTAAAAGATTTGAATTTCGTTTTTGTTTATTATACTTCATTTTGTATTTATTTATTCAGTATATATTTCTGTGGTACAATCACTTTTAAATTTAGATCTTTTCATTTCTCTTTTATTATTGATAATAATATTTTAATAAAGATTAATATTTAAATTTTATTACTTTTTATTATATTATTGTTTGTATATTTAAAGATTATTATTTAGAAATATTTTTATATAATAAGTTGTGTTTTATAATAAATAAATTTTAAATATTAAACAATTAATGTAGGTTTATCAATTCTTAATAAAAAAGGTCAATTCAAAATACGCAAAAAATAGTACAAGAAGGCAAGTGTTTTTTTTTACTTTTTTATTTTTATATCTTGAAAATAATAAAAAATGTTGCACACAAATTCATATAAAGCAGTTTTTAAACAAATTCAATTTTTATAAATCTTAAATTAAAATTAACTATTAACTAAAATTAAAGAATTTAGGTTTTTGTTCAATATTAACAATTGCTTATTAGGAAAGGGAAAACTTAAAGATTATTTAAAATTTTTAACTTAATATTAGACACTTTAAAAACAGTTTGGCAAACTATCTTTAATAAAAATAAAAGAAAAATATTAATTTGTGCTTAATTTTTTATAAAAAATGAGGTGAGAAAAACAGAATTTTATTCTGAAATCTTTTGTTTTTTTTTTTTTTTTAAAGAATAAAAATGGAATACCCTGACATAAAATAATATGTACCAGACATTTATGAGAATGTTGAAATGCATAATTTATAAAAAAAAAATCATAAGAATGAATAAAAAATTATAAAAAAGACATAAAATTCTTTAACTTTATCCTTTAACTACAAAATTTTCATTTCATTTATATACACTACCACTTTAAAAACTTAAATGATAAAAAAACATATAAAATATAATAAAATTTAAAAAATATCACATTTGAATATTATCAAAATAAAATAATTTGAATAGTAAAATTGTTACAAAATTATCAACAAGAAAAAAAATCACCTTTAATTAAAAAAACCCTTGAAGAAAAATAATAGATTTTCATTATTTAGAACCTCAGTGAACTTAAGTAAAATATAAATGAATATTATTCTTTGTGAATACATATGTATGTTTGTTTAGTTTTTGATTTAAATAATTTTCTTGAGAATATAATTTTGTTTTTTTAAACCTGATGCTTGTTGGTTAGCTTTTGCCAAATATTCAAATTTTTTTACTTCTTTTTTGAAGTTTAATTAATAATTTAACATTTATTGTATCGTAAGAAATGTTTTGTTACGAGTTAAGAGTAAAATATTTGTCAAGCAGCTTTAAATATATTTGTCATATAGTTGGTTTCTTATTTTTGTTTGTTTGCTGGTATAAATATTTCTTTTAGTATTTAAGTTTTGTTTAAATATTTCAAAAATATTTCTGTTTTCTTGCAGATTTTCTTCAATTTTGTATAACAAGCAAATTTATAGAGGATAACCTAAAGCTGCAGATAGAAGAGGTTCCCAAGAGCGATTAATATCCATATATAACATAGTACACTGCTCGGCAATAATATCATCTTCATCCAAAACGGTTATAGGAAATAGATCATTCTAAATGATAGCAAAAAAATTAATTAATATTAAAAAAAATGAAATTTCTTTCAACAATAACTTACTTCTATATAAAAGTTATCGATAACTTGATTTTTCTCTAGAAAAGTTATCGATAACTTCTTTTCTCTATAAAACGTATCGATAACTTTACTTTTCTATAGAAAAGTTATCGATAACTTTACTTTTCTATAGAAAAGTTATCGATAACTTTACTTTTCTATAGAAAAGTTATCGATAACTTTACTTTTCTATAGAAAAGTTATCGATAACTTTACTTTTCTATAGAAAAGTTATCGATAACTTTACTTTTCTATAGAAAAGTTATCGATAACTTTACTTTTCTATAGAAAAGTTATCGATAACTTTACTTTTCTATAGAAAAGTTATCGATAACTTTACTTTTCTATAGAAAAGTTATCGATAACTTTACTTTTCTATAGAATCGATAACTTTACTTTTCTATAGAATCGATAACTTTACTTTTCTATAGAAAAGTTATCGATAACTTTACTTTTCTATAGAAAAGTTATCGATAACTTTACTTTTCTATAGAAAAGTTATCGATAACTTTACTTTTCTATAGAAAAGTTATCGATAACTTTACTTTTCTATAGAAAAGTTATCGATAACTTTACTTTTCTATAGAAAAGTTATCGATAACTTTACTTTTCTATAGAAAAGTTATCGATAACTTTACTTTTCTATAGAAAAGTTATCGATAACTTTACTTTTCTATAGAAAAGTTATCGATAACTTTACTTTTCTATAGAAAAGTTATCGATAACTTTACTTTTCTATAGAAAAGTTATCGATAACTTTACTTTTCTATAGAATCGATAACTTTACTTTTCTATAGAATCGATAACTTTACTTTTCTATAGAAAAGTTATCGATAACTTTACTTTTCTATAGAAAAGTTATCGATAACTTTACTTTTCTATAGAAAAGTTATCGATAACTTTACTTTTCTATAGAAAAGTTATCGATAACTTTACTTTTCTATAGAAAAGTTATCGATAACTTTACTTTTCTATAGAAAAGTTATCGATAACTTTACTTTTCTATAGAAAAGTTATCGATAACTTTACTTTTCTATAGAAAAGTTATCGATAACTTTACTTTTCTATAGAAAAGTTATCGATAACTTTACTTTTCTATAGAAAAGTTATCGATAACTTTACTTTTCTATAGAAAAGTTACTTTTCTATAGAAAAGTTATCGATAACTTTAATTTTCTATAGAAAAGTTATCGATAACTTTACTTTTCTATAGAAAAGCTATCGATAACTTTACTTTTCTATAGAAAAGTTATCGATAACTTTACTTTTCTATAGAAAAGTTATCGATAACTTTACTTTTCTATAGAAAAGTTATCGATAACTTTACTTTTCTATAGAAAAGTTATCGATAACTTTACTTTTCTCTAGAAAAGTTATCGATAACTTTACTTTTCTCTAGAAAAGTTATCGATAACTTTACTTTTCTCTAGAAAAGTTATCGATAACTTTACTTTTCTCTAGAAAAGTTATCGATAACTTTACTTTTCTCTAGAAAAGTTATCGATAACTTTACTTTTCTCTAGAAAAATTATGGATAACTTTACTTTTCTCTAGAAAAATTATCGATTACTTTACTTTTCTCTAGAAAAGTTATCGATAACTCTACTTTTCTCTAGAAAACTTATCGATAACTTGACTTTTCTATAGAAAAGTTAAAGATAACTTGACCTTTCCATAGAAAAGTTAAAGATAAACTGACTTTTCCATAGAAAAGTTATCGATAATTTGACCTTTCTATAGTAAAGTTATCGATAACCTTACTTTTCTCTACAACAGTTATTTGGAAATTTTAGCTTTTCTCTAGCAAAGTTATCAATAACTTATCTTTTCTATAAAAAATATATAACGTTTATCTATTACACTCACATTCTTAGACTGCCATAGTTGCTCCAACAATCGCAAAAATCGTTGCATTTCAGTACTGCTAGCAAAAAATATCACCAGATCATCGGAACACTCGCGCACTTCCTGGCAAGAGAATTCCAAAATGCACCACCAAGTATCATTAAGGGAGGGTATCTTTATGCCCGTCATCTCTTTAATATCAGCACAAGTTAAAATTTCCAAACCCGAATTCTGACCATAAACACTACTCATCGAAGAAGGGTGTGACGACGAAGGAGAAGACGTTGGCGGCTGATTAGATGGTACCTGATTATGTTGGAACTGCTGAGTATCATTATTGACATTATTGGTGTTGGAGTTGAGTGTGGGTTGAGTACGTTTTGAATTAGTGGTGGTGGATATGGAAGATTGTGTAGCGTTGCTGGCTATCGAGGATGTAGTAGCTAAGGTGGTATTACATGTGGTGGTAGAACGTGAAAGTTGTGATAGTTTGGTTGGTGTCGAATTAACCGAAGATAATGAACGTTGGGTATTGCGTGTGGGGGTGCTCATGGCGGAACTTAACTAAGGGAGATGATACAGAAATTAGTTGTAAATATACAAATGTAAAAGTTTTAAGGAATAAAGTAAGATTTTGTCTTTAGTAGTAAAAGAAAAACTCACCAAGCTACCATTATCTTGCAAATAATGATTTACATCATCCTCCTGTTTATTTAATGCTGCTGCATTATTTTCTTCCTCTTTATTTTGTTCTTTCTGCGAGAGTTTTCTCAAAGGAGATATAAAATCTTCTCTTAGAGTAATCAAATGATTTTGTGTTACCACCAAAGTACAGCCCAAAGTTTTGTGTTTCTCTTGCATTTCAAAAAGCTGTAAATTTATTTTAACATTAGTTATCGCTTTTATGAATTAGTTTAAAGAAACGACATACCCCACTGGCTGATTGTAATAAAGCCTGTAACCACTCTGAAGCTACATATTCATCGGGAGCAGCCAGCTGCAATAGCATTTTATTTTTCAACATAATTTCAAAACAATGAGGTCTTTGTGCCTTGACGGCCCTACGAGCACCCTGACATTCAGCCAAAGCCATAGCCCAACTGGGTATTTTTTGTGTAGAATCATTAAACATGTACAAAACACCAGCCCTTGAATATTAAAATATAGAATTATTAAAAAATCTTTCTTAAATTTTATCCATTTAAATACTTAAGCAAAAAGTAACCAGGATTCCAAGAATGTTGTTTAGAATTACCCATGTGCTCTTTAATGCGTCGATGCATTAGAAAGCCTTTGGCATGTGGTCCTAGAGGTTCTTGATCCCCAGGATCATTTATAGCCGAGCCAGGTACATTAACCACTGCATAATACATCCAGCTATCGGTTTTGCCCACACAAGAGTTTTCTCTTACAAAATTTTTTAAAGGAGCCAAATGATCTAGCGTTAGCTGACCTACAGCTGGTAAAGTGGAACCACTGCGCCTGGCACACAGCTCTAAATTAGCCACCAAACCAGCAGCGGGATAAGGACCACCTGCCAAAAGCACCTGTTGCATATCCCGGTTGCTATTGGAAAGTAAAACTGTATTGCCATAAGGACCCATCTAGCAAATAAATTATTACACAGAAATTATAAATTAAAAAAAAATAATTTGTACACTTTAAACACTCACCAGTATAACATCCAAATCCTTGTAGGCCAAGACAAATTTTGAGCATAAACGATTCCTTACCAAATCAATAACATACAACGTCTTATCGGTCAATAAAACCAAGACGGGCGTCATATAACCCTCCTTACTGTAACCTGTATACAATTTAAAAGCCTTCATCAATTGTTCGCTCTCGTCTCGTAGAATCTGAAGATGAACGCCGGCAAAAACATCAATCGATATCTCGCCTATGCCCAGCTCGAAACGTGACAAATCACCTGGCAAATCGGCATCTAAACTTGTCAATTCTTTACGTGGAGAATTAACACCAGACATTTCGATTTCCATGGCAATTTCCGCATTCAAATCATCTATTAGTTCCAGATTACGCGGCTTAGCTCCCTTCACATACAGATTACCAGTAAACAATTTCTGTTCATTCTTCAATTTGTGCGCAAAGAAATTGTTACGTCGTATCGAGGTTTCAAGTATTTTCTTTTGTGTTACATTACGTAAGAAACGATTGATAAGCGATGTCTTTGCTGGTGGTTGTGATGGTGGTTTTAAGAGATTATTATAGTCAGCAATACAACTCTGGCGGTCACTGACATCATGATAGTCCACAATAACAATATCACTTTCATTCCTTTCTGTATCAGTGGTTATGGTCAGAATATCATCGAAATCTTCACTTAAAATAGTACTCTTAGAATCACGACCACACCCACCACGAGCACCCATCGTGTAATTATTGTAGATATCTGGACTAAGAGCAGAATAGTCGGTTGATTGTTGTGACACTGGGACACTGGTGCCATAACGTTGTGGTTGTTGTGGTTGTATGAGATTCGAGCCAGCGCCACTTGAACGTTTTTTGAGCGGTGATGGTAAGTGGCGAGACTGTTTCTCCATATTCGAACGATAATCGGCACCAATGGCAAGACTTTCTCTTTGTCCTACAGCTGCTGTTGTTGCGGTGGAGGAAGAACCACCACTACCACTGGCTATGCCACTGGTTAAGGAAGTATTAGACTTTTGATGGTATAGCATCGCTTGTGTATTAGAATTGGAAGTATTCGTATTATTTGTTAGTTCAGATATGGTGGATGATGAAGTTGTTGTTGGGAATTTAGAGAGTTTTATTGGAGTACTATTAGCTAAGGGTGTGGGGCTGTTGTTGGATTTTTTGGGCATTTTAAGAGCTAAGAGAGAAAAAGTGGGAATAAAGATGAAAAATTTTAAAAATTAAAAGTTAAAAAAATGGAAAATAAAAATATATATATATTAAGAAACAAAATTAATAAAATGGGGCTTAAAATTATTATAAAAATTTCATGAGAATTTTAAATGTAGATTAGGTAAAGTATTCAGTGATCGAATACTTTATCAGTCAATACCACACAGACTTAAAAAGAAATATTTACATATATATTTTTTTAATTTCTTTTACGAAAAAAAAAACAAATTATTGATAACACGACTTTTTTATAAAAACTTTGTCCATAACTACATTTTTCTATCGAAAAGTTGATGATAACAAAAAAAAAAAAAAAAATATATATATATATATATATATATATATATATATATATATATATATATATATATATATAGAAAAACAAGTTAATAATTAGAGAAGTTATCAATAAATTGACTTTTCTATAGAAAATTTATCGATAAATTGACTTTTCTATAGAAAAGTTTTCGATAAATTGGCTTTTCTATAGAAATGTTATTGATAAATTGACTTCTATAAAAAAAGATATCGATGTCGTATAAGAGTTATCGATACCATGACTTCTGTATAGAAAATTGATAGATAACTTAAATTTTCTAAAGGAAATTTATCGATAACTTGAATTTTCTAAAGAAAATTCATCGATAACTTGAATTTTCTATAGGAAATTTATCGATAACTTGACTCTTCTAAAGAAAAGTTAATTTTTCTATTGAAAAATTATTGATAACTCGACTTTCCTATAGATAAGTTATCGAGAACCCGACTTTTCTATATAAATGGTATCTATAGCTGGACTTTTCTGTATAAAAGTTATCGATAACTTAACTTTTCTATGGAAAAGTTTTTGATAACTTGACTTTACTATAGAAAAGTTTTCGATAACTTGACTATACTATAGAAAAGTTATCGATAATTTCACTTTTCTGTAGAAAGGTTATCGATAATTTGACTTTTAGCTAGAGAAGTTATGAGTTGTAGTTTTTTCTGGGAAATTTATTGAAAGCGTTACTTTTCTCCAGACTTTTATCGATCCAATTACATTTTTAAAAGATTTTTTAATTTCCTGAATTTTTATTTTCTTTTACTTATAAAAACCTGCTGTCTTCTTCATGCATTTGTCGAATATTAGCACAACGAAATCAGCTCATTTTCAATAAAGAACTTAAATTTCACTACTATTAACAACTTGCCGATTTTGTTCTGCCAGCATTTCAACAAATGCATGATGGTTTTCTACAATAGCACAGACATATGTAAACCCCACTTTCATTCTTATCTCTAGCTTACCAAAGTAATTTTCTGTAGCTTGCTGCAATTGCTTAGCCTCTTCTTGTGCCCGATTCTTAGACGATTTCTTCGGAGAAGTATGTTTATCTTTTCCGGTATCTTTAAAACTGCGAAAGAAATTCGAGAAGGTCTTTGCTATAGGAGCCGATATAAAAGCCGATCTTAATTGGTCAGGTTCGGGTTGAGCAATGGGTGTATCTTTTTCAATCAAACTAGCAATACTGCCTTGAGAATCTTCCATATTGGTGAGATCATTGAACGAAGATGATTCATAACAATACGAAACTCCGGTATGTTCAAACACGGTGCTCTCACAATTGATAATGAACTTGTTACGAAACGGGGTACGCTCTGAGGTCTCACAAGCCGAAGTGGCAGCCGAGTTACTAGCTGAAGTGGCCAATGAAGAAGATGCAGAGTTGTACAGATCAGTAGCATCGAATTCTTGTTGTCTTCGAAGTAGTGGTGTGTGTGTCGCAGTATTTGAATTTATATTCAAAACTTTTTCATTTTCATCACTGTTTAGTCGTGTGGGAGCATAAATATCGTCTTCTTTTTTGCGTCTCAATTGTTCATCAACATTGTGTACAAATTTCTTAATGGGTTGCTGTTGTTTCGAACCATCAAGACTTTTGCTAAGAAAAGGTTTCTGCTTGAGAGGTGGCGATTCTGAGAGTTGTGTACCTTGAGTTTCAGTTTTTTTGGCTTTGTGTTCGGGCGTCATTTGTTCTAATTCAGCCACACATTCTATGACGGATTGGAGATCTTCAGAGCCTTCAGGTACACCTCTTTCGGGTAGAGGCATAGTGAATATACTTTTCAAGGAACCAAAAATCATTTTACTACTATTGTCCAACAATTGATTCATATCGTGTACATTAAATTTCTTCATTTTTGTTTGAAGATCTTGTTCATGTATAATGTTAGTTTGGCATTTGGATTTTTTCAAACAGCTTGATTTGGGTTTCTTCTCCTTATTCCACACCGACTTCTGTCGAGGAGGACTTTCATTGAAGTCTATATTGGGTTCAGAATAATAGCAATTTTCACCTGCAATTATTATAAATTTTAATAGATTCAAAGGTATTTATATAGATTTCCAACTCACCTATAAAATTATTATTATTTGCATTATTAGCCACTCCAATACAATCACAAGAACTGCTTTTAGCCTGATCATATTGTTGTTGCTGGTTATTGGAATTTTTATCATTTTCATCTGAATCTAAACTAGAATTCGAGCTAGAACAAGAGCATTTATATAATTCGGGTTTATTTTCTGATTTATCTTCAGTTTTGCCACTTTTATCTTCTTTCAGATCTTTGGGCATATACTCAAATACCCCGGAGTTATCATATTGCAAAGCTGCACTATCATTCATATCATAAACATCCGAATTGCCATAATCTAATACATCCGAACAAGCATTACGGTAAACCACCCGTCTACGTCTTTTGGTAACATCTTCATTATCCCCACCACCATCTTCCTGGTCTTGATGATGAGAAATTTCTGTAGGCTGTTGCTTATCACCCTCTGAGCACCAGGAATAACGTCCTGCCTGGCCCACTAAAGGAGCCATTTTACGTGCTCCTCCTGCTTTATAGGTAATAAAACCATGTTCAATGTGTATGTTATCGGTGCGAGTATTTTTCAAAATATCTTCATGGAATGAAACTCGTTTTTTTGGGGCTTTAGCTACACTGGGACTTTTGCGCACCTTACGTCGAAATACAATATTTTCCGTGGTATCAAAAGTGGACATTTGTGATGTAGTCATAGCCTCCTCCACCAAGGCGGTAGGTACCGCCGAGACAGTAGTTATATTCGAGTTAGAATCCATAACAGTAGTCTCCTCGGCTGGCGTCACTATTAACAGATCTTTATTCTTATCAATCTTGGCCGTCCCCGCTTTAGCTTCTTCAAAATCAAATCCTGTCTGAGAACTAATGGAATCCACCATTAATTCACTTGATTCAGAATCCATCATTTGCACCCCCGAATCACTGGGTGTAGTATCTTCCAAAGTGCTATTCATGCTAGTAGACATTTTATCCACGTAATTTAAATTACTTGTATTCGTATCAGAGTTAGTTTTCTTATTTATATTTGCCGTTGTCATATGTAATCGTTCCGTGTTAGCAGCCGCATAAAGCGGTGATTCCATTACGACATCATAGGCCGTTGGTGGTCTCTCCACTAGGGTCTCTGTGTGGGTTTATGGAAAGTAGTTGAATGTATTTACAAAATTTATGTATAAACAAAAACTTTTTTTAAGGATTAAAAGGAAATGATTTTTGTTCAGTTTCTTTTGTAACAAATGTTCAATAGGATTTTGTTTAATTTTGAGTATTTTATCTTAGCCGATTAATAATTTGTGTTGTCTTGTAGTGGTATGTGATGATGAGTTTTAGCTTAAAAAATAAGTTTAAAGGTTTAAAAATATATTAAGATCTGAAATTAAAAATTGGAAGAAAATTATAAAATTAAAAAAATAAGAAATAAAAGAAAAAAAATGAAATTAAATGCAATATTTAAAAAAGATTTTAATAAAAAATTGTATATTAATTTTGATTTACATTTAAGGGGTTTTTTGATTTCTTGATCAAAATAAGCCAACATAGACATTTTGATGTTGCATTAAAATTATTATTATTATTATTTTTAGTCGTTATTAAACGTTTAACAAAGTTATTACATTGAAAATAATTTCTTTCGAATTTATATTTTATTTTCTTTCGAATTTATAGCTATAAGAACTTGGTCTTATTTTTATATAACAATAACTCATTAAAAATCATAATATTTTGATATAGAAAAAATAGAAATAGTTCTTTCAGAATAAAAAAAATATCTCTAAGTTCTACTTTATTTTTAATTCTCTTAGACAAATAATTTTTTATATTCTAAAACTAATTCACCTTTTTGTCTCGTTTTAATTATAAATTAATATAATAAATTAAGTACTTTACTTCCCGCTAATTATTTGTCTGATAAGATTTATTTATTTCATATCAAAATAACATAAAGAAGCCATCTAAGGTCAATAAACTTATATTGCAAAGGTAACTTTCTGAATATACCATAATTCATACTATATAAAGTATATGTATATCCATTAATTAATAATTATTATAGCAAAAATTAAATAATGCAATTAATATCATTTATAAATTTAAAAAAAAATACAAAAACTAAAAAATAAAAATTATATGTTTTGATAAGGCAAATAGACTTTAATTTTGATAATTTATTAATATTTATATTTTTTATAATATTTTGTATGTTAACAACAAAAACAGCTCACATTAATGAAAAATATCTCTAAATTACCTAATAGTTTTTATATTAATCAAGTCTTTTTTCATCATTAAATCTGAATAATATACTTAAGGAATATATTACAATTTTTTTTTAACTCTCTTTAGTTCAGAAAATAAATGTTCGTTAAGTTTTGAAAATTGCCAAAAATAAAATATTTTTCTTGATTTAAGTTGAATTTTAATTATGCCAAACGAATATAGGAAACGCTATTTTTAAATAACTAGTGTAAAAAATAAAGTTTTGTTAAGTTTCAAAACCACTAAAAACAAAATTTCTTTCTAATTTTTAATAGTATTAACTATGATAATTAAATATTGTACTAACTCTTTTATAGTACTTTAAGTTTAAAAAATAAAGTTTCGTTAAGTTTTAAAAATTTCCAAAAATAAGAAATTATTCTCAATACATATAGTATTTTATCCACACTTAATGAATATATTAGAAAATCTTTTTAAATCCCCTTAGTTCAGAAAATAAAGTTTCGTTAAGTTTTGATAATTGCTAAAATTAAAATATTTTTCGGGTTTTAAGTTAAATTTTAATTATGGTTAACGAATATAGCAAAACACTTTTCAATTATTTTTGGTTTAAAAAATAAAGTTTCGTTAAGTTTTAAAAATCGCTAAAAATAAAAAGATTTTTCGGATATAAATAGGAGTTTGTCCTTACTTAAAAAATTTTTCTGAAAATTTTTCTAAATCCCTTGAGTTTTAACAATAAAGTTTCGTTAAGTTTTTTTTTTTATCGCCAAAAATATAATATCTATTTTAGTTTTAAGTAGTATTTTTACTATACTAATCGAATATTGTAAGAACTCTTTCGTTGTTTTAAAAATTGCCAAAAACAAATGTAGCAAAAATTCTCTTTAAATAATTTTGGTTTAAAAAATAAAGTTTCGTTAAATTTAAGAAGTGGCAAAAAAAGGTTTTACGGTTATAAAAGATATATTCGAAATTCTTTTTAAATACCTTTAATTTTAAAAATAAAGTTTCCTTAAGCTTTTTAAATCGCCAAAAAATATTTTTTTTAGTTTTAAATAGTATTTTAACAATGCTAATGGAATATATTAACAATTCTTAAGGAACTTTCTGCTTAAAAAATTATGTTTAGTTCTGAAAGTTTACTTTTTATTTTTATTTTTAAAACATATAGTTTTTTTTCTTGTTCTAAGCTGAATTTTAATTATGCTAATCGAATATCGTATGAACTCTTTTATAGTACTTTCAGTTAAAAAAATAAAATAAACAACCAATTATTTTCCATATATGTACATAACATATTTTCCACTCTTAATAAATATATTTGAAAATCTTTTTAAATCCCTTCAATTCAGAAAATAAAGTTTGGTGTTAAGTTTTCAAAATCGCCAAAAATAAAATATTTTTTAATTATGCTAAATATATATAGCAAGAACTCATTAAAAGTATTTTAAGAAATAAAGTTTCGTTAAGTTTTAAAAATTGAAAAAAAAATAAAATATTTTTCTTGTTTTAAGTTGCATTTTAATTATAGTAAACGTGTATAGAAAAAAACAATTTTTAAGTACTTTTGGTTAAAAAAAATAAAGTTTCGTTTGTTTTTTTAAATGCCCAAAAATCGCATATTTTTGGTGTTAAACAGCATTTTAATTATATTTTGGAATATGTTAGTAAATATTAGTAAATCACTTAAGTTCAGAAAATAAAGTTTCGTTAAGTTTTTTAAATCGCCAATAATGAATTTTTTTAGAATGTGAATATTGTAAAAACTTTTATCAAATAATTTGTTTCATGATTGAAAAAAAAAGTTTGGTAAAGTTTTGAAAATCGTTAAAAATTGAATATTTATTTAAGATTTTAATTAAAGCATATTTCACTTAAGCGATTATAAAAAACTTTCTATTTTTTTTTCTTCTTTAGTTTAGAAAATAGTTTCATTAATTTTTAAAATTCCTCAAAAAATAAAAAATAAATAAATAAAAAATAGGAGTTTGTGCAAAATAAATGAATATATTAAAAAATATATTTCATTAAAGTTAGTTTATAAAATAAGTTTTCGTTAAGTTTTTAATATATATATATATATATATATATATAATTTTTAAAAAAGTTTGTATAAAAAATTAAGTTTCGTTGTTTTTTAAATCATCAAAAATAAAATATTTTTCTAGTTTTTAATAGCATTTTTATTATGCTAGTTTCATATAGGTTTAGACAGTAGTTTAACGAATATAATTATATTATAATTATTTTTTCAATCCAATTTTTTCATCAATTTAACAAGATTTTCAAAATTTAAGAAGAAACTGTATTTTTTTTTTTTTTTTTAATCTAAAGTAGATTTAATTTTTTCCTTTAGAATTTTGTTCCACTAATTGTTATATTAGTCACTACTTTAAATCTTACAAAACAAATTGCGTTTTGGTTTTTATTTAACTAAATAACGTCATCCCCATAATTTTTTTAAAAAAGATTAACAAATGTGTAAAAGTAAATTAAAAAGAAAAACAAAGGATTTTTAACACTAGCCAAAGAAATCTTATTTCAAATGCAATACGAGAAAAAATATTTGTAAAAATAATCGATAAAAACAGAATGTACATTTATTTTTATTAAAGAGCAGAATACCGGCCAAATGTACAAAAAACAAGAACAATGCTTGAAACAAAAACAACAACAATACACTATATAACAACAAAAATGGAAAACACTTGATTTAGTCCCCCTCTCTCTCCAAATCATGTATTATCTTTAGTTATGTTTATTTAAATTTTCCATTAAATATTAGAAAAATAAAACACTACTTAAACACCCCTTTGAGAATGAAACCCACCTTCTACCCTTTAACATACTTCTCTAACAAGAAACAACAAACATTTTACTTTGATTTTAACTTCTGCATGCACTTTACCAGTATTTTCTTCCTTCCTTCTTTTTTTTTTTTTGTTTTTTTTTTTTTTTTTTTTTTTTGTTTTAATGGTTGGGTTATTGCAACCTGGCTGGCTGCCACCCACTTTTTCTTCTTTTTCATTATACGTATATACATGTACAAGTACAAAGCAAAATGGAAATTGATTTTTACTAAACGAAAAAAATTTTGCAAGAAAACTTGACTTTTTTCTTCTTTAAAATACTTTTATTTTGCTTTAATTTGCAATACCTTCAATTTGTTGTGGAAAATCCATATTAATTGTGTTAAATATTTATTCTAAGCACTTTTTAATAATTTATTAGGACTATTATAGTAAATTTTACATTTTTTCGTTAAGCACTACAAGAATTTTTTCTTCAATAATTTTTAGAGAAGAGGCTGATACTAAATAGTTTTAATATCTGTCACTAATACACACAGTTGTATTAAAATTGTACTAGATTTGTTTTGATTTTGTTAGGTAAATGTAAAACGGAAAACAACTGTGTTGTTAAGTGTCAAAAGTAAATAAATACAGAGTTGTTTTTCGCCTGAAATATGGAGCTTATTTCCGGCTGTTGTTAAAAACGATAAAAATGAAAAGAAAATTAGAAGAGTATTAAATAAATTAATAACTAAGAACTAAATTAGAATTTTATTAGGATAAAACTTAACAATAAGCTAAATAATAAAACAAATTTATAAATATTTTAAGATTTTGTGGGAAATATGCAATATTTGCATTTTATACAAAAATTTTAATACTTTAATATTAAAAAACATATAAGAAATTTAAATAGATATCCATATAAAATTTAGTAATAAATTAAGTATTTGTATAAACATTTAAGCATAACAATATGTATCAAACACAAATATTTTGAAAATTTTTAGACAAAAATACGTCTGTTTGAATACATTTTAAATAAATAAAATAACGTTTATTTAATTATGTATTTATTTCTTTTCCTGCTATTTTATAACAAATTTTTACATTTACTTTACCATTGTCAAGTTATAAAATAAAAACACATTTGAAATGTAAGTGTCAAAAACACAAAAGAAATGTTAGAAAAAAGAAACCTTAGAAATCAAATTTAAACTTATACCGTAATAGAAAATAAATAGAAATAAAATAGCAGACATTTTACTAAAAATTCAAAAATAAAACGCTAGTAAAAAATTTTTATACCAAATTAAAAAAGCATTTAAATTTTAATGAAAATATTTATTAAAAATATAGTGTAAAGAACCAATATAAAAATCTAGAATTCTTTAAAAACCCTTAAAGCAATTAATAAATAAAATTCAAAAATATAAAAACGCTAACTTGAATAAATGTTTGAAATAAATTTACCAACTCAAACACATTATCAATTAATAAAAATTTATAACAAGCTAAAAACTTACTGCTAACTAAATTAAGTAAATTTTGAAAATACTTTAATCAATAAAAAATGTTTTCAATTTTAAATCAATTAGAACAACACAAATATCTTATAATTACAACACTTTATTTTTATCTGATATTTGAAAAATCAATATTGCTGTGCAATTGTGTTCACGGTTACAGGTATGTGTTACCTATCTATTACCTTATTGCTGTGTGTCTCCAAAAAAAAAAAAAAAAAAAGATTGTTTTTCAATATTTTCTTATATTAAAAATCACTTAAGGTGTTAACATTTTTTAATACCAAATTTTTATTTTTATAGTACTAGTAACATATCCATATGTACAAAACGTTCATTTGTTATTAGTTCTTTGTCATAATGAATGCATGTTAGCGAATTATTTTATGGTCATTGGTTATTGTGTATCATTTTCAAATACACTCTACTTTATTTAGCGAGCATTTAAGGGAATTATGTTAGATTTGTGAAATTTTATATTTCAGCAATTACGAAGTTTATTTTTCATTCATGATCTTTTTTTGTTTTCCAAAACAAACAAAAATCATCTCTGTAATGTAATATTTTGAGAAAGATTTTTTTGCCGTCATATTACATAGTGTCTACATTAGATATGTTTTTATCAAGACAAACGTCAAACGTAACGCGAATTTGTGGAAGGTGGCAACAGTTGCACAAAAATAACAATATGGCGTATTCATTATTGTTTTTTGTATATGCAGTTTGACAACTGTAACAACCAAAATAATAATCAACTGTATGACTAAAGTTACCTTGTATGTATTCGCACTGATTTTGACGTTTATTTTGATATAAATTTGCCTAATGTAGACACTAGGTAAATAGAAGGAATAGAATTTAAGCCTTCTCCAACTTCATCTTTAAATATAGAAAATGTTTAAGCTTTCATCTATTGTAAAGATTTTAAACAATTTATTATATGCAAATTATGTCCGTATCCTTGTAAGAGTTCCCGACAAAGTCTTCAATTATAACTAATGCAACGTATTTTAATGTTTTTCTTTCCCCTTTTTTTAATTAAAAGATATTTTGTTTTTCCTTCAAGTCTTTAATATTTTATAAACTAGGGTAGAGATTTAAATATTCTTTACTGCCCTATCAATAACACTTAATGTTATTCTTTTTATTTAAGCTGTCATGTTATTCTAGTTTTTGTTTTGTAATACAAGGCTTTGAAAACACATTTTAAATAAAAAAAATAGCGAAAAGTAAAAAATAAAAATTAGATGAAATATATAATAAAAAGAAAAGTAAGATAAACAGAATAAAGAAAGGAAACGTATGTCGTTGTACTGCTATTATCAATAAATTTAAATAATTAAGAAAACCCCAAACGACCTCACTATAACAACATTTTCTATAAACAAATTGTCTGAATTTTCTATAAAAACATTTAAGAATCTTAGCAACATTTTCTACAAAAAGTTTTTAGAATTTCAGCAAATTTTTCTATAAAAAAAAGGTTTTGAGAATCTCAGCAACTTTTTCAATATAAAAGTTGTTGATAAAAATTTTTAGAATCTCCTCAACAAGTTCTATCAAAAAGTTGTGAGCATCTCATCAAAATTTTTTATATATAAAAAAAATTGTGAAGACCTTAGAAACTTTTTCTATAAAAATACTTTGAGAATCTCAGCTCCTATTTCTATAAAAAGCTGCGAGAATCTCGCAAATTCTTTATTTAAAAGATGTAAGAATTTCAGCAACTTTTTAATAAACATTTGTGAGAATCTCAGCAACATTTTCAATATAAAAGTTGTACGAATTTCAGCAAGTTTTCTATTAAAAGTTGTGAGAATTTCAGCAACTTTTTCTATAGAAAACCTTTCCAAAGAAAAGTTGAGATATATTACTTTTTCTATAAAAAAGTTGTGAGCATCTCAGCAATGTTTTGAAAATCTTGAAATATCACTTTATTTGTAGTAAAAGTTGCTGAAATTCTTCAAACATCTTAAAGAACAAGTTGCTTAGATACTTGCAATATTTTGATAAAAAAAAAAAATGTAGCTGAGATTCTCACAACTTTCCGGTAGAAAAAGTTGTTGAAATTCTTGCAACATATTAGATTGAAATAAGTGTCTGAGATTCTCATAATATTTTGATAGAAAAAGAGGATGAAATTATTAGCAACTTTTTATAGAAAATATGAAAATAAAAAAGTTCTGTTCATTTCAGAAACTTTCTTTAAAAATGTTTAATGAAAGAACTATTTTTAAAGAAAATTATACGTAAAATAATCTAAACTAAGTCAATTTTCTTTGTTTCTTTAGAAATATTACCGACAGTGGTGAATTAGTATCCCATGTTGAATCCAGTTTATCGTTGCCTGATATTTTGCCAACACCCTCTAAAACCTACGATAAAAATCGAGCACCTAAATTGCTGGGTCAACCGACAGTTGTGTATTTTCATGTGACCGTTTTATCTTTAGATTCCATAAATGAGGAGTCAATGGTAAAAAGTAAATGTATTCAAAAACTAAATAAAAATAATCCAAATATTTATTATAAATTTCAGACATATGTAACCGATATATTTTTAGCACAAAGTTGGCGTGATCCACGTTTACGTTTACCTGAAAATATGAGTGAAGAATATCGTATTCTGGATGTGGACTGGTTGCACAGTATATGGCGACCCGATTGTTTTTTCAAAAATGCAAAAAAAGTTACATTTCATGAAATGAGCATACCGAATCATTATTTGTGGTTGTATCATGATAAAACTCTGCTTTATATGTCCAAGTAGGAGAAAAGTTCTTTTTCTTAGCAAGAATTATTAAATAAATTCTAATTTTTTTCAAGACTTACTTTGGTTTTGTCTTGTGCCATGAAATTTGAATCGTATCCTCATGACACACAAATATGTTCAATGATGATAGAAAGTTGTAAGTTTGTTTTACTTCTGTTTAAAAATATTAATCCACTTTTCGACTTTGTTGCCTTTAGTGTCTCATACGGTTCAGGATCTGGTATTTATTTGGAATATGACGGATCCTTTGGTGGTGAATAGTGAAATTGAATTGCCACAATTAGATATATCAAATAATTATACGACCGACTGTACTATAGAATATTCGACAGGTAAATTTTATTCCCTGAAGAATTTATCATCAAAAAACTAAAGACTTAAGCAACAAACCTAATACCCTCTCTCTCTTCCTTTCAACACACAAACACTTTCAAAGAAAATACAATTTTTTCTGTTTGTGTCTTAAGTCTTTAGTTTTATTCTATTACAATCTTGGTTCTCATAATAAATTTGATGACTTCTAAAAATCTTAAACGCATAATTAAACTCAAATAAGTTTTTTAAATAAATTTTTTAAAAAACTATTTCTGTTTAATTGCTTTTCAAATTCACTTACAAAATTTTCCAGGAAATTTCACTTGCTTAGCCATAGTTTTCAATTTACGACGCCGTTTGGGTTATCATTTGTTGCACACATATATTCCTTCTGCTTTAATCGTTGTCATGTCTTGGATTTCATTTTGGATTAAACCAGAGGCCATACCTGCTCGTGTTACTTTAGGTGTGACGTCTCTTTTAACACTGGCCACGCAAAATACACAATCTCAACAATCACTGCCGCCTGTGTCCTATGTTAAAGCAATTGACGTTTGGATGTCTTCTTGTTCAGTTTTTGTGTTTTTATCTCTAATGGAATTTGCTATAGTCAACAATTACATGGGACCGGTAGCAACGAAAGCAATGAAAGGATATTCGGATGAAAATATTAGTGATTTGGATGATTTGAAAGTAAGTTTTTGAAATAGTTTTCTATGAAATTCCTATTAACTTTTTTAAAAGAAAACATTCCCTGTAACTTTTCAAGAATCAGCAATTAACAAAAGTTGCTGAGATTCTCACTACTTTTTTTTTAGAAAAAGTTGCTGAGATTCTCACAACTTTTCTATAGAAAAAGTTGCTGAGATTCTCACAACTTTTCTATAGAAAAAGTTGCTGAGATTCTCACAACTTTTCTATAGAAAAAGTTGCTGAGATTCTCACAACTTTTCTATAGAAAAAGTTGCTGAGATTCTCACAACTTTTCTATAGAAAAAGTTGCTGAGATTCTCACAACTTTTCTATAGAAAAAGTTGCTGAGATTCTCACAACTTTTCTATAGAAAAAGTTGCTGAGATTCTCACAACTTTTCTATAGAAAAAGTTGCTGAGATTCTCACAACTTTTCTATAGAAAAAGTTGCTGAGATTCTCACAACTTTTCTATAGAAAAAGTTGCTGAGATTCTCACAACTTTTCTATAGAAAAAGTTGCTGAGATTCTCACAACTTTTCTATAGAAAAAGTTGCTGAGATTCTCACAACTTTTCTATAGAAAAAGTTGCTGAGATTCTCACAACTTTTCTATAGAAAAAGTTGCTGAGATTCTCACAACTTTTCTATAGAAAAAGTTGCTGAGATTCTCACAACTTTTCTATAGAAAAAGTTGCTGAGATTCTCACAACTTTTCTATAGAAAAAGTTGCTGAGATTCTTACAACTTTTCTATAGAAAAAGTTGCTGAGATTCTCACAACTTTTCTATAGAAAAAGTTGCTGAGATTCTCACAACTTTTCTATAGAAAAAGTTGCTGAGATTCTCACAACTTTTCTATAGAAAAAGTTGCTGAGATTCTCACAACTTTTCTATAGAAAAAGTTGCTGAGATTCTCACAACTTTTCTATAGAAAAAGTTGCTGAGATTCTCACTACTTTTCTATAGAAAAAGTTGCTGAGATTCTCACAACTTTTCTATAGAAAAAGTTGCTGAGATTCTCACTACTTTTCTATAGAAAAAGTTGCTGAGATTCTCACTACTTTTCTATAGAAAAAGTTGCTGAGATTCTCACTACTTTTCTATAGAAAAAGTTGCTGAGATTCTCACAACTTTTCTATAGAAAAAGTTGCTGAGATTCTCACAACTTTTCTATAGAAAAAGTTGCTGAGATTCTCACAACTTTTCTATAGAAAAAGTTGCTGAGATTCTCACAACTTTTCTATAGAAAAAGTTGCTGAGATTCTCACAACTTTTCTATAGAAAAAGTTGCTGAGATTCTCACAACTTTTCTATAGAAAAAGTTGCTGAGATTCTCACAACTTTTCTATAGAAAAAGTTGCTGAGATTCTCACAACTTTTCTATAGAAAAAGTTGCTGAGATTCTCACAACTTTTCTATAGAAAAAGTTGCTGAGATTCTCACAACTTTTCTATAGAAAAAGTTGCTGAGATTCTCACAACTTTTCTATAGAAAAAGTTGCTGAGATTCTCACAACTTTTCTATAGAAAAAGTTGCTGAGATTCTCACAACTTTTCTATAGAAAAAGTTGCTGAGATTCTCACAACTTTTCTATAGAAAAAGTTGCTGAGATTCTCACAACTTTTCTATAGAAAAAGTTGCTGAGATTCTCACAACTTTTCTATAGAAAAAGTTGCTGAGATTCTCACAACTTTTCTATAGAAAAAGTTGCTGAGATTCTCACAACTTTTCTATAGAAAAAGTTGCTGAGATTTTCACAACTTTTCTATAGAAAAAGTTGCTGAGATTCTCACAACTTTTCTATAGAAAAAGTTGCTGAGATTCTCACAACTTTTCTATAGAAAAAGTTGCTGAGATTCTCACAACTTTTCTATAGAAAAAGTTGCTGAGATTCTCACAACTTTTCTATAGAAAAAGTTGCTGAGATTCTCACAACTTTTCTATAGAAAAAGTTGCTGAGATTCTCACAACTTTTCTATAGAAAAAGTTGCTGAGATTCTCACAACTTTTCTATAGAAAAAGTTGCTGAGATTCTCACAACTTTTCTATAGAAAAAGTTGCTGAGATTCTCACAACTTTTCTATAGAAAAAGTTGCTGAGATTCTCACAACTTTTCTATAGAAAAAGTTGCTGAGATTCTCACAACTTTTCTATAGAAAAAGTTGCTGAGATTCTCACAACTTTTCTATAGAAAAAGTTGCTGAGATTCCCACAACTTTTCTATAGAAAAAGTTGCTGAGATTCTCACAACTTTTCTATAGAAAAAGTTGCTGAGATTCTCACAACTTTTCTATAGAAAAAGTTGCTGAGATTCTTACAACTTTTCTATAGAAAAAGTTGCTGAGATTCTCACAACTTTTCTATAGAAAAAGTTGCTGAGATTCTCACAACTTTTCTATAGAAAAAGTTGATGAGATTCTCACAACTTTTCTATAGAAAAAGTTGCTGAGATTCTCACAACTTTTCTATAGAAAAAGTTGCTGAGATTCTCACTACTTTTCTATAGAAAAAGTTGCTGAGATTCTCACAACTTTTCTATAGAAAAAGTTGCTGAGATTCTCACAACTTTTCTATAGAAAAAGTTGCTGAGATTCTCACAACTTTTCTATAGAAAAAGTTGCTGAGATTCTCACAACTTTTCTATAGAAAAAGTTGCTGAGATTCTCACAACTTTTCTATAGAAAAAGTTGCTGAGATTCTCACAACTTTTCTATAGAAAAAGTTGCTGAGATTCTCACAACTTTTCTATAGAAAAAGTTGCTGAGATTCTCACAACTTTTCTATAGAAAAAGTTGCTGAGATTCTCACAACTTTTCTATAGAAAAAGTTGCTGAGATTCTCACAACTTTTCTATAGAAAAAGTTGCTGAGATTCTCACAACTTTTCTATAGAAAAAGTTGCTGAGATTCTCACAACTTTTCTATAGAAAAAGTTGCTGAGATTCTCACAACTTTTCTATAGAAAAAGTTGCTGAGATTCTCACAACTTTTCTATAGAAAAAGTTGCTGAGATTCTCACAACTTTTCTATAGAAAAAGTTGCAGAGATTCTCACAACTTTTCTATAGAAAAAGTTGCTGAGATTCTCACAACTTTTCTATAGAAAAAGTTGCTGAGATTCTCACAACTTTTCTATAGAAAAAGTTGCTGAGATTCTCACAACTTTTCTATAGAAAAAGTTGCTGAGATTCTCACAACTTTTCTATAGAAAAAGTTGCTGAGATTCTCACAACTTTTCTATAGAAAAAGTTGCTGAGATTCTCACAACTTTTCTATAGAAAAAGTTGCTGAGATTCTCACAACTTTTCTATAGAAAAAGTTGCTGAGATTCTCACAACTTTTCTATAGAAAAAGTTGCTGAGATTCTCACAACTTTTCTATAGAAAAAGTTGCTGAGATTCTCACAACTTTTCTATAGAAAAAGTTGCTGAGATTCTCACAACTTTTCTATAGAAAAAGTTGCTGAGATTCTCACAACTTTTCTATAGAAAAAGTTGCTGAGATTCTCACAACTTTTCTATAGAAAAAGTTGCTGAGATTCTCACAACTTTTCTATAGAAAAAGTTGCTGAGATTCTCACAACTTTTCTATAGAAAAAGTTGCTGAGATTTTCACAACTTTTCTACAGAAAAAGTTGCTGCGTTTGCCACAACTTTTCTACACAAAAAGTTACTGAGAATTTTACATAATTTTACATGTTTTCTATAGAATTTCTGATTCCTTTTTTTTCAATTTCCAGCATCATCATCGGGAATCAATAATTGAACCACAATATGATACATTTTGTCATGGTCATGCCACAGCAATATATATTGATAAATTTTCTCGTTTCTTTTTTCCATTTTCATTTTTTATTTTAAACATTGTCTACTGGACAACGTTTCTGTAATGTTTAAGGACATTTGTAAAAAGCAAACATCTCTTACACTTTTGTTATTATTGTTGATAATAAAAAACAGATACATTTGTTTTAAAAATGTTATTTTGAAAAAAATTAAACAATTTAATTTGCATTAAATAGAAATGATTTCTTTAATTTTTCAAAATTTACTCTATTTTAGAATAAAATAGTAAAAAAAATAAGAAAAATTTAACTTAAAAGGAAATTAAAAACGATAAATGGTTTATGTGTATATGTGTAGGTATATATTATATTTCTTTAACCGATTCTTTGGCATAACATCGAGTATAAAGTTTTTTTTTTTTTTTTTGAAAAAAGATAAAGTTTGACAAATATTTTTTACTATATAAAGGATACATTTAAATTATAAATATATATTTTTTTCATATATGTATATAGGTATGTTAAACAATTTTTTATTAGTTATTATTGATTTAGTTAAGGATTAATCACATTTAAAGACATGGTAGATTTTTATTTAATTTGTTTTACTTTTTTTTTGTATATTTTCTTTAAAAAAAATCAGGAGGTTCATTTAATTATTTTTTATTTTTTTAACTATAAAATAAAATTCTTTAAATTAAAAACAGGATATTTAGAAAAAAATCAACAAAAGGAGGAAAGGAATAAAAGGGTTTTTAATCTGTATTTAACTAGTTTTCTTTAATTATTTTAATATTAAATTAAATAATATCAATTACAAAAAAAGGTGACTTCTATATAAAGTGGAAGATTTTTAGTTAATAAGAAAAAAACAATAAACAAAACAATACTTATAATAGTAATAATATTAATAATAAAAAACCAACTATTTAATATGAATATAAATACATATTTTTTGCATATTGCAACTGAAATGCTTTGTTTTTTTTAATTTTTTGTTTTCTAAATTATGTACACAGAAAATAGATTTTATTTGTTAAACAAAATTTTGTTTCTTTTGTAAATCACTTAAAAACAATAACAAAAATCCAATGTTTTGAATGCTATAAAATACTTTTCATAGTTACATTTACATATTATTAACTAGTCCGTAACGAAATAACTAAATCAAAGGCATTTTGTTTTAGCATTTTTTTTACTGTAAGCAAGCTTGTATCTTTTCTATCCACTCCTGAGCCAAATTAGCATCCATGGCATATAAATTATAAGTGCGTCTACATGTTTTTAGCTAAATATTCATAAAAAATAATAATAAATATTTTTTTTTTATAAAAAGAAAGAGGCAAATAACTTACATCAAAAAATCCTTTTTCATCAACACGCTTTGTGCCAATTTGTGTTGGTTGTGCGGCAGTAACAGATTGCACTTCAGCTAAATCTATAAAGGAAATAAACCATAAATTCGATTCAAAGTTGAGGAATCTCAGTAACTTCTTCTATAGAAAAATTGTTCCAATTCCAATTTCTTCTATAAAAAAGTTGTGAGAATCTCAGCATCTTTTCCATAGAAATGCTGTGAGAATATAAGCACTTTTTTTTATAAAAAAATATATTGAGAATCTCTGCATGTTTTCTATAGAAAAGTTGTGAAAATATCAGCAACCTTTCTATAAAAGAGTTGTAAGAATCTGAACATGTTTTTCTAAAAAAAAGTTGCAAGAATCTCAGCATGTTTTCTATAGAAAAGTTGTTAGAATCTCAGAAACTTTTTCTATAAAAAAAGTTGTAAGAACATGTTTTTATTAAAAAATTGTGAGAATCTCAGCAACTTTTTCTATAAAAAAAAGTTGTGAGAATCTCAGCAACTTTTTCTATAAAAAAAAAGTTGTGAGAATCTCAGCAACTTTTTCTATAAAAAAAGTTGTGAGAATCTCAACAACTTTTTCTATAAAAAAAAAAGTTGTGAGAATCTCAGCAACTTTTTCTATAAAAAAAGTTGTGAGAATCTCAGCACCTTTTTCTATAAAAAAAAGTTGTGAGAATCTCAGCAACTTTTTCTATAAAAAAAAAAAAAGTTGTGAGAATCTCAGCAACTTTTTTCTATAAAAAAAGTTGTGAGAATCTCAGCAACTTTTTTCTATAAAAAAAGTTGTGAGAATCTCAGCAACTTTTTCTATAGAAAATTTGTGAACATCTCATCAACTTTTTCTATAGAAAAGTTGTAAGAATGAAAATTTGAGAAACTTTTTCTATATACAATTTTTCATTAAATAAAACAAAATTTATGATTTACCTATAAAACCTTTGCATGTAGAATCCTCTGAATCGTAATAACGTAATTGATGTTTAATGGAGTCCAAAACAAACCAACGTTGTTTCCAATTCTTCAGCAAGGCACCACGTTTATAAAGATGTCTTTAAATAAACAATAAATAAATCAGTTTACAAAAAATGAAAAGAATAAAAATAATAAAATTCCTATTCATACTCACCCTTCATGTGTACGATTTTCAGCAACATTACTACTAAATTGATTATAAAAATGATGTGATGACGTTCTTGCAGTCGTAGCAGCACTTGAGGCAATACTCGATGTATCACCCTGTGATATATTCACATTTGGCGGTACTACACCTTCAACGGCCTTATATTTCGTGCAGTTTTTCAGCGACAATTCAGTGCAACGTTCGTGGTATGAATTGCCACAGTCCATGCAACGATAGCCGACTGGACCCCATAAAAGTTTTGTACAATGATTACAATTGGTGGGTGTGGTATAAGGATGCTTTTCAAAACGATGCGGATGAAAGAATTTATCTTGATAACCCGATAGCCGTCCCTTCATGATAATTTCCAAAGTGGAGCGTTTGTGTTGCAATTTGCCGTGATAAAAAATACTGCTAAGGGAAGATTTGCGTTCAACACGTTCTGTGCGCGGCACTTCAAGACTTGCCCACACTTGTTGCCACTTTTGAGGCAAATGTCCTCGTTCAGTTTCGGCCTGTTTAACTTCACTGAGCAGACATACGAAAGTATTAGGCTCGGATTTTTCTATGTTATCATAACCGGCTGATATGACGATACGTTTGCCTTTTAACTCGGATAAATCAAGTTCATCATCAGCATTAGTGAGTTCTAGGTCGTAGGGAGGACCTTGGGCCAATTCTTCATTGGTATAGTAAGGCCACAAATCTAAGGCAGCAGCACAACTTTGTGGTCTGAGGACATCATCTTGCAGGCAATAAAGGAAATTATAAAATATTTGAGATTTTGAATGTTGACGTTCGATATAGTCGAATATCGAGTGACCAATGCGATTAAAGTTTACCAAAGTTTTGCTGCGCATGTCGACGGGATAAACACCGGATTCATCATCGGAACCATTGTTACCTAAGGGAAAGGGAATTAGAAAATTAAAAAAGAAAATCAAATTCATTCTTAATTTCTTCCTTAAACTTAATAAATTTATCATTTATGAAATTATGAAAACAACGTTCAATGCATTTAACTCTGGTTTTGAAATTACAGTATTTGGCTTTAACCCGATTGTATTTATTATTATAGATTCTTTTATGATTAAATTAAAAATAAACTTAAAAAATGAGTGCTATTTATTTGTTTATAAATTGTTTACATAAAATCTGCAGTTTAATTTATGTCCGAAATGATCTTTTGATATATTAATGTGAATATATTGCCATGTTCACTGATGAAAAAACGTAGTCGAATCATCAAACTTTCGTTGGTTTTAAGCACTAATTTTGATAACGAGTTTTTCTCTAAATTGAACCCATTCACCTAAAAATCTACCAGTTCATTATCATGTGAACTCATGCATTTACTACTTCTTTTGCATGTCATTTTTTGCTGGGAATATAAACAAAATGGTTACTCTTTTCTGCCGGCGTTATCTCACATTTATATCATGTGATAGTCTTGTATAGTCTTAAGATAACGTTGTGTCTATACTAGACAAATTTTTTTTCAAGACAAACGCCAAAATCAACGCGGATTTATGGAACGTGGCAACAGTTGTACAAAAACAACAATAAGAGGATTCCATTAATGCTTTTTACATTTGCAGTTTGACAGCTGTAACAACCAAAAACAATTATCACCGGTTGAACTAAGGTCGCCTTATATAGATTTTGACGTTTGTCTTAACAAAAATTTATTTAGTATAGGCACGATGTAACCTCAGGTCTACAACTGAGATTAACGCTGATATAATATGTGAGATAACGACGGCAGAGGAGAGTAAACATTTTGTTTATATTATGTTAAATCTTAAATAAGGGGTACACGTATTCTAATAAATCCTATAAGATATTATTATTTTCAATCAGTTACAGAGTAAACATGTCCTTTTTATTTAAGCAATTCGCACTTTTTTAACACAATTTTTATAAAAATGATTTTTAACATTTAAAACAAACACTAAAAGGAAACAATTTTACAAAATAACATTGTTTTTCAGTAATTTACAAAATACACATGCACACACACAAGCAAACTTTCGTGTATGTGTAATTTTTTGACAGTTCATCTTATAAGATGGTTGTGTAGAGAAATCTCATCACAACAGTCTCATAATACATCTTATAATACTAATATTTGAATCTACACGTGAAATAATTCTCTCAGAGAGCGAATTTGACACTCTCTGACACAAAAATCTGTAAAGTAGAGAGGGCGAAATAAAACTGAGCAGCGATGTCAATTTTTAATTTCAAAAAGCGGCAAAACTATGTAAAAAACGCATAATTCTCCCCAAAAAAGCACTGAAATATTTTCTTTGTTATATTTTTCAACATCGAATTGTGTTACATCCGTAACTTAAAAATGAGTATTAATACGATAGTACAAATTAATTAATAATAAAATATACAATATAAATCATTTTTTACAAGGCTTTTGTTGAAATATTTTATTAATTGTTTTTTGCTATATTAGTTTTCGATAGTAAAAATCATTTATGACTATTAAAACTTTGAAATTTTGTGTTCCCGAAAACTTTTAAAAAGCACAAAAAAAAGGTGCTAAAAGCATTGAGGATTGACTCTGACTAACTGTAGTTCTTATCATGATATAGATAAAAGAAGGTAGCTTCAATCAATATTTTGTTTATAAAAATAAAGATTTTTGAAGTTTTCCTTCTGTAAACATTTTTAAGGAACATTGCCAGATTTTTAAAATTAATTTTTAATTTCAAAGAATCTTTTAAATTGTGTAATTATATATTGACGTTTCTCCCTTTCATATTTGGTATAACATTTTTCTATTTCTATACAATTTGAATAATCATTAATTTGAAATAAATAATAAATAAATGAATTTATTTATGAAAAAGTAAAATTGACATAATTCTTAAGTTTGGTAGAGAGCGGTTTTAATTTAATACAAAAAATGGAACTACATTCTTTTATTTATACCATGGTTCTTATTTCTCTTCAACCATAATACAACTAAACCAGGTATAATTATTAGGGGGGGCTGTCATTTTCAAGTCTTGTAAAGTCAAATAATTGAAATATTGAAAACAGAAAAAAATACAAATACTCGTGGAAAAATATAAAAATATTTACCCAGCAAAAGCTTGGTAATGACATGTAGTTACGGATGTAGTTACTTCTCAATGACAACAACATACCATTTGCATCACATAGAAGTAGTCTAGTAACTACTTATTTATAGTAGTATAGTAATATTAGATATTTTTATTGATTTAGTGCACCAATTCATATATTTAAAGAAGGGATAAATATATAAAAAGTCAAAATTTGCGTATGAATTCATTCTTAATCAAAAATAGTATATTTTTATTTATTTATTAATGTAATTAATTTTTGGGTATTGTTAAATTTTTGAAATTAAAATTTATATTTTATAAATTATAAATATTAAAATAATAAAAAAATAAAAAAACTGTTTTTTATATCCGGCCATTTCATTAGTTATTTGTAACCTAAAATGCAATTAGTTTCTTTTGCTTTTACTAATAATAACTTTAGCAATACTTTAAAATCAATAAGTTATTTAACTGCTTGATAGTAATTAGTTCTGTGTTATTCAGCTAATATTTAAGTAGTGAAAAGCCATTAATTATATTAGCTTCTTAACTCATTACATGACAGCCAAAATTTTTGCTGTGGAATAAATATTTTTCGAAAGACAACAATTCTTTTTCGCGATATTTTGCAAAATTTAACATGTATGTTTTTTACTATACACAATTTATTAACACATTAGATTCCAAAAAAATCTGTTTTTTAACTTTTTATAATTTTAATTTGACAATAATTTTGACTTAACTTGAATGTTCTGACTCAGCTCCGATTTTTTATTTTTTCATCATAAACAAAGAAGAAAAAAACAAAACTTTTACAGGCAAATTTTCGAATTATTAAGCATTTTTACGCGTTATTACACTTACTCATATGATTTTACAATTTTTTTGAAACACCATTTAAACACTTTTATGTTTAATCCGGGTCCATTTTGCACAAATGCAAAAAATGTTTTTTTTTTTTGACATTTTATTTTATTCGTTTTAGAAATTATTTTGTAGAACCGAGTTCTTATTTTTGGTATTGAAAATTTAAAAACAAATTTTAATTTAAGCCATTTTTATAAAACTTTATATGAAGGCAAAATAAAAAGCATCAATTCATTTAAGTTTTTAGTACTAATACATACATAGAGTCAGGTACTTTTTTACTAACACACTCTTACAGCTAGGTACCACTGTCAAACAGTCGGACTACTTGTGTATACTTTGCCTTGTTATTTATTGTATCATGCTCTCCAACAAAAAAATTGACAAATACACTCACTTTATTTTTATTACATATATGTGCTTTGAGCATAGAAAACAACTAGAAGTCCAACTTGCTCTAAAAAACGTAACTTAACTGTAAAAAAAACCGAACTCTTTGTCGTGTTAGTAGAATTTTCTTCGGAACTAATTTATACGTCTGAAGAGTATTTTTTTTTTTTTTTTTTTTTTGCTGAGCGAATTAAAAAACTTGAACTTTTAGTTGTTTTCTATGGTTTTAAGTATGTGTTAAGGTGAGCTCAGATTACTCAAATATTTGACACGAAATATTTCATCGTGTTTCCCGCAAATTTTGTGATCACATTACGTACATTTAATTGACGTTTTTTGTTTGATGAAACGGCTATCAAATATCGTAAATACGAGAAGGGGAAAATATTTTAAGCCTGTTCAGATTAAAAGCAAATTGCAAGCTGTTACAAAATGGCACTTTTTATTTTCACTCGGAAAACAATCTAATGTGGATTATAGGCCTTCTTGAGGACATTATAAAACAATATTAAAAAAAATTCGAAACACCCCCTAAAATTTCCCCACCTGGATAACAATCTTGACGCGATGTGGCGGCTTAAATGTAGGCTGTGGTCTCTTTCTTGAAGTCTCAGTTGTCCTCCTGGAGGATACTGAGTAATCAAGGTCTAGACTCTAAAGGCCTTCATGACCAAAGGTTATCCATCCCCTAACCTCTTTCCCCAACTACCCTCTTTTCTCCCCTCTTATTCCATATCCTCTTTCCCCCACTTGTAAGGTTAAGGTGGTTGGTAGCAGTGCCGAGAACCTGGATGGCTAGTCAGTGGTTAAAGAAGACTAGTCGCTAACAGCTCCCCTCTGGCGCCAGGACACGGGCCAGTTGTAAATTTTCTTTGTCTAGTCCATGTACGCCGTCCCTGCATGGATGGTCTATCCCCTTACGTGCCTACTCGTGGGAACCAAATGAAAAACTTGGATAAAATAAAAAACAAAAATAACAACAACAAAAAAGTGGAGATGGGTATCTCCTCGGAAGACGACCTTTTGGCCTCTAGTCAAGAGACCTTGGTCGAACAACCTGGCAGCAGGGGAGAAAGTCATAGCACCCCGCTGTCACAAAACACAATGGCTCCTCGACAGGATGTCAAGTCTGACGACCAGTCGAAGGAGAAACGAAAGAAAAAGAAGAGCCAGAAAGAGATTCTGAGACAACGATGTCAAAGCTCTCTTTATACTGAAAAAAATTGCCAAGAATAACGCAAATGGCACTCCTCATGAACGCGATAAGGAAGATCGTGTCAAATACCAATCGGTGGTTGACGAGTATCTTGAGTTTAAGGACTCTCAACCATCCACATCCCAGGCAGTGAAGGAAAGCGCGAAGCGAAACCGCTCCCAAGCTGAGGGTAGCAATTCGCCGAAGAGGAGAAAGGTCCAAAAAAAATCGACCGCTCCGGCTCCTTCCACAATAACGTCAGCAAGAAGGTCGTTTAACGAGGTGGTTAAAGATCACTTGCTGATGGCACTGGCCAACGACAAAAGCGACTATTTAACTCCTGTGGTAGCAGAATGGGGTGCAATAGAGTCTAAATTGGCTGAACTCGTGATGGAACACGTACTCACCAATAAAGACTCTACAGTTCCTCGTTTTGACTCTGGTGAGATACACCGGGGCTACAGGATAATCAAATGCTTGGACGTGTTCTCTAAAAAATTCCTCAGCAAATGCAATGCAAGACGCCAAGATTAAGGTGTTCCGTCCCACAGGTCCAGGAGCTGACGAAGCAGACGAGTTGGATGTAGCCAATAATCTGCCGTCAGGCATGCAGCTAAGCGAACCTGCAAAAAACCCCACAACCGACGATGAAAATCGTGCAAATTAATCTGCAGCATTCAAAATGTGCTACAGACAATCTGAGGCTTCTTTTAGCGGAAAAGGACCTCGACATTGCTATAGTCCAGGAACCCTGGGTTTCAAACTCCCAAGTCAAAGGGTTCTCGACTTCAACATATAAAACACTATATGTAAAAGATAAAGGTAAGCCAAGATCTTGTCTTATTGCTAAAAAACACATAAATATATTTCTTTGCTCACAGTATAGCTCAGCAAACCTGACAGTCGCAAGGGTCGAATTAATGCGAAACAGGAGTTTCCTGATCGCCTCCAGCTATATGGGACACGACAATCCAGCCCCGCCAGACGAAGTGAAGGCGTTTCTGGCCTCTATAAAGGCTCAAGATGACATTATCCTTGGCTGTGATGCAAACTCAAGGCATACAATATGGGGCAGCACTGAAATCAACGACAGAGGTGAGTGTCTATTTGATTTCATTAATACAAACCACTTGACCATATGCAACTCTGGCAACGACCCCACATTCGTTTTTCCGAGCTCGGTGAACCATAATGGATGGGAAGAGGTGCTAGACATTACACTTACGAAAGACAGATCCAATTTATCAGTTGATAGGTGGAGAGTATCCAAAGAGAAATCCTTTTCGGATCATTGCTGTATACTTTTCGACATTGGACTCGTCTGCAAAGAAACAGCGTCAACTTTCAGAAACCCAAGACGAACTGACTGGACTAAGTTTAATGGGATTCTCATGCACAAACTGAAAAAAATACCTCGAAGCAACGACTGAGGGTCTTGACCAAGTTGAGAGTGCATTAAGCAAGGAAATTGTTAAAGCTTTTAATATATCCTGTCCAATGACG
The DNA here is from genome assembly GCA_932274085.1 of Protocalliphora azurea. Lineage (NCBI taxonomy): Eukaryota > Metazoa > Arthropoda > Insecta > Diptera > Calliphoridae > Protocalliphora > Protocalliphora azurea. Next base: position 62,756,407 of record OW026519.1, read on the forward strand.
AAGGCTAAAAAGAGCTTCCCTCCCTGGTGGAATAAGGAACTCTCGAAGCTACGCAAGGAGGCACGCAATGCTTTCAATATTGGCTACAGAACAAAATCGTGGCAGTTGTATTACGATAACCGTAGAGAATATAAGAAAGCAATAAAGATCGCAAAAAGAAACTCATGGATAGGCTTCTGCGAATCTATCGACAATACCAAGGAATCTGCTAGACTCAGTAGGGTTTTGGCAAATGGTCATAATAATCCATCCTATATTAAAAGGATGGATGGCTCATGGTCAGAATCGTCGGCGGAATCTTTAGACATTTTACTTAATACTCATTTTCCTGGCTGTACAGATATTACAGACCAGGAGATAGGGCATATTAAATCCTCGCAAGGAATCGAGGATGACATAATATCCGTTGAGAAAATTTCATGGGCAATGGATAGCTTCTCTCCGTACAAATCTGCAGAGCCTGATGGTATTATACCACGGATGCTACAAAGTGCAAAAGTATACATCATACCCTGGTAACATAGAATCTTTAAACTCTGCCTAACCCTCAACTATGTTCCCCGGAATTGGAGGAGAGTAAAGGTAGTGTTCATTCCAAAAACCGGAAAAAAAGTCATGGGAATGCAAAGGACTTCCGTCCGATTAGTCTCTCATCTTTTCAGCTGAAAACTCTGGAGAGACTCATTGATTTACATATAAGGCAGCGTCTAGAGGGTACAACTCGACTCTCAGGAAGTCAACATGCCTACATTAAAGGTCGCTCCACGGAGACGGCTCTTCATGAGGTCGTAAGGGTCATCGAGCAATCCATTGAATTTAAACAATACGCTATGGCTACCTTTCTGGACATAGAAGGCGCCTTTAACAATATCACGACTATGGCGATACAGAGAGCTCTGTACGAACTAGGAGTTGAGCATTATATCACCAACTGACTGGTGTCAATGCTAGAGACAAGAATCGTCATTGCGAATTTAGGCAACAGTGTTAAGACCAAACAAGTTATGCGTGGAACTCCACAAGGAGGTGTGATTTCTCCGCTGTTGTGGCTTATTGTCATTAATACCATCCTGTGCAAATTGGAAGACAAGGGAGTGAAAGTCGTGGCTTACGCGGACGATGTGGTGATACTAGTATCAGGATTGTTTCTGAACGTGATAAGTGATATCATGTCAACTGCTCTGACTACACTCAGTGACTGGGCCAAAGAATGTGGACTAGGAGTGAATCCGGGCAAGACAGAGCTGGTACTTTTCACCACAAAGACCAAGATAGTACGGCCCATTCTTGTATATGGATCTCTTGTGTGGTGGACCGCTACTAGTAAGAGATATGTGGTGGATCAACTTTACAAAGATCCGCTTCCATTGGCATTGCAGGTGCATTACGTACTAGTCCATCAGAAGCTCTGAACACTATATTGCACCTAATACCTATAGACCTATACATAATTGAATCATCAGTTAATAGTGCGATAAGATTATCTGCAACGAAAAGCTGGAGATCAAGAACGTAATGAACAGGCAAACGAATTAGCCCGGGTAGGCTCTGCTATGAATGCCTCCTTATCGGTTTCTGTCGCAATCCCGTTAGGAACGGTCAAAAGCAGAATCCAAAAACACTTTTTAGAAAAGGCGGAAAATAGATGGTGAAATCTGGACAAATGTAGAGTCGCGAAAGAAACGTGGACTACCTACAACGAGAAACGCTCAATGCAACTCATTGGCTACAAACGCAAAGACATCTTGAGACTAATAGCATTGTTTACAGGTCACTGGACGATCGGAAAACATGCAAGCAGACTTGGCCTCCCTTACAATGAATATTGTCGTAGTTGTGGCAATCGCGGGAAGGAGGAGACAGTTTTTCATCTTCTATGTGAATGCCCAGCCTTGAACGCAAGCAGACAACCTCTGTGAGATATCTGACACTAGACTCAGTGACATAATTAAATATCTCAATGCTACAGGCTGGATCTAATTAATTTATGTTCTCATTGTTCTTCCCTACATTTCTATCTCATTACAGACTCAATACAACTCATTCACCTGGCGAGTAGTGTGGTTCCATCAAAACGGATTCTAACGAGTCTAATTGATTGCCCGTAAGGTTACGGGCTACCACGTAAACCAACCAACCAACCAACCCCCTAAATTTCGATATATTGTGAAAAATAGTTTTTAGGGTAGTTTCTGCTCTATAGTTTCATAAGTTTTAAATCAATTTAAAAATTTTAAATTGATTTTGATTGATTAAATGCTTATAAATTTGTTTTTTTTTTCCTTTTTTGGATTTTTGTTTCATTTTGGCGTTTTTTTTTTGTGATTTTTTCAGTTTTGTATCTTTTATCACAAAGAAAAAAATTCATATATTTAAAAATTTTTTCATAAATATTATGAATCAAACATGATTTTTTCCCAAACTTTTTTTCATTTTGAAGACTTTTATTTTGGGCTTTTTTCAATTTTTTAGTTTTTCGTGTTAGACGAAACTTTAAACGCTTATAAATTCGTTTTCTTTTTTTATTTTGGAGATTTTTACTTCATTTTGGCGTTATTTTTTTGGTTTTGTTTTTTTTTTTTTTTTCACAGAGAAAAAAATGCTATAAAAATATTATTTAATAAAACGTCTATTTCTTTTTAATACATTTAATTGGCCAAAAGTGGCTTTTTGTATTAATTGTTGAATTAAAAATAAAAAAATAAAAAAATGCATATATTTGATTTTTTTCATAAATATTATGAATCGAAAAAGAAATAAAATTTTTTTCATAGATATTATTGTTTTACGAAAATGTTGCTAAAATATTGATTTGATTCAAATAAATAAAAATAGTTATGCATGAAAATATTGACAATAAATCCTTTACGTGGTAATTTTTCAAAAAAAAAAAAAAAAGCTGTTAAAAATAATTTTAGAAATTTGCATAAATTTGCTGCTATTTTATAGCACATGCATAATTTAAAAAAAAAACGCTTCTCTTATTTTCTTCCGTTCCCAACATCTGGCTAAAAGTCATTAAAAACTAAAAATTCTCCAAAGAAAATTCCAAACATGTATTTACAAATTGAAAATATAAATGAAAAAATAAAAAAAAATTTAATATCTAAAACATTATTCTTGAATATTATGAAGTAAATTGAATGAAAGTAAATTTTTATATTTAGGCGTTTTTTTTTTTAATTTTTGTTTTTTTTTTCTCTTTATTTTTCTTCGTTAAAATAATTCAACTCTTCTTTTTCTCTTCTTAAATTATTTAAAGTAGAGAGGGCGAGTAACTGCAGTCCTCATTTCTCTAAAACAACAAATTTAATAAACACCTTTCTTTATTTTTTATTACATACATATTTTTTGTGTATGAGTTACTACAAAATTAAACGCTTCTAAATTCCTTTCATTTCTTGTTTTTTTTTTTCATTTTGGCCATTATTTCCGTTTGGGCCATTTTTTTGGTTTGGATATTTGCTTTTGCTATTATTTTCGTTTGTCGATTTTTTCCATTTAGAAGTTTTTTCGTTACAGCAATTTTTTTCCATTTCGGCGATTATTTTCGTTTAAGAATTTTTTTTATTTTTCCGTTTTAGCATTTTGGCGATTTTTTTCAATATAAAAAAAATCAAAAAATAACTTTTATATTACTTAGAAAAAATCACAAAATAACTTATTTCTCATTTTACTCAAAAAATATAAAAGTAAAAAATAACTTTTTACCTCAGATTTATGTTAAAAGTTTTAACAGTTATGGTTCCTAATTTTAAATATCCAAAATAAAAGAACAATAGAATGAGCAAGTAAAATAATTAATTTTAAATAGCAATGTGCATTTGCTAAAAATAAAAACACAAATTGTTTAATTCTTCGACTTTATTTTTCATTATACATAAGACTCAATAAACAAAGCAATTAAAAGTATTAATCTATTTTCTATTTTGTTTATCACTCCTTTCTTACAACTCTCTCAATTAAAAGAGGAAAAAACTATAACAAGCTTTTCTCATATCATTATAACTTATCTAGTTTCTTTTTGCAAAGAAATAATAACAATGAGACTGTTTTGAATTGAGAGTTGTATGATAGGCATCAGAAATGAAATAGAAGAAGTTTAATAGTAGCTCTTTTGTTTGACGCTTATCTCATATATGTTAGTCTTTTAAAAGTATTAGTAGCATCTTTTACCGCTTATAACATCTAAAAATCTGAACGGATTTTACGTATTCTGAACATCTGTATGTATTTACCTATTAATTATATAGATATTTATATTAAAGACTTACCCTTATTATTTCCAATCATATGTTTAGAGGATAAAGTACTTTTCTTATCTTCCACTGAAGTTATACCCATATCAAATCTCTCTACTTCACAGTCGAACAGGAATGTACGAAAACGACAGGATACTGTATGATAGGCCAAGAAACGTATATAGAATTCATTGAATTCAAAAGCCATAGGAAATTGTTTTTGTATTTGATACACAGCATCCAGGAATTGCAGAAATGTAGGAGCAAATGCTATATTTGAACTATTGTGTGAAGGCTTTAAATTACTGCGATGGGCAAAACGATGACCAAAGGCAATCCATTCTTTTTCCACCAATACCCGAAAACCATCGATAGTGCGATAGTAAGGATCTAAACATAACTGGGCTATGGCCGATATTTGGGCGGTAATATCCCAACCATCTTCCAAAGATAACATAACCGAGGCTTCTTGTAGATCAATTAAATCTACCACAGCTCCCGACAATTGCAACAAAGAGGAAATTTGTTGTAACCAATCGGATTGTTCTATGTTCTTGGCAAACGTTTGATCAGTGTCATTGGTATTGTTGGAGGGTAAACAGGCGCGCATTAACTTCTTAAAAGCTATACGGGAATGCCTTATATCCGGATAGTCTACTGGTATAAATTCTGCCCCTAAGTCCGCATTAACACTGGATTTTGTTTGTGATTTTTCTCCTAAAACATACAAACGTATTTTGCGATAAGCTGAGGCCGATGAGCTTGAAACTGCTGAGGAATTTTTAATAGTACCAGCCTTTTGTTTACCATCATGTGCGGCCGAAAATCCTGATTTATTTTTACGTGCTACTTCCGGTGTTAGAGAAGTATTTAAATAATGTAAATCATCGCCGGCTGAGGTATTCAAAAGCAATGAGTTCATGGATAAATTGATGCCCGATATATTGTATTGGGTCAGAGAAATATTGGGTTTAGGCATTGTGTCTATGAGAGCCATGAAATATTTATCTTGCTCATGATAATTGGCTACATCATTGGACATAGTATTAGAGCCAGTGGAATTTTTCAACATACCTATCACCGATTTACTATGAGGCAAGGCACCTCTTATCAACAAAACTCCATTTCGATGACGCCAAGTGGGCACGGGTATACGTTGGCTCTTGTAGCATCTGCCTAAATGAGTCAAGGCTGCATCGTGTACCTGCAAAGGTGCCACAAATATAGCGGGATAAGATCTACACATGCTATAGTTAGAATTAACCGCTGTAATACGAAATCCACTTTGTGTATCTTCAAAACCTAAACGTTTCCAATCTTTAACATAATTTCTCTCACGCATACGTTCCACATCCTTGGCGGTTGCTATGCGTGGCAATGTCTCATTATTGCACTCGAAATCATCATCTTCCAATTCATCGTTTTGAGAATGTGTTTCCAAAGCATCCACCGAGGCCACCATAGTATCAAAATCCATGCCTGGATTTAGTAATTTACGTTTAGGGGTAAATTTCTGCTTAAGACCAGCTTTTTTAGCGGTGCGCATTAAAGTTTTCTTGGCAAATCCCTTTAACGTTGAATACTTCTCCTTGGCCTTCAAAGGCGCGGCTCCATGTATAATAGTACCATACGATTGAAAAGCAAAATGTTCAAATTCATCTATGGGATGCCGGGCCTTGCATAATATCTTGCGAAATGATTCAATCATTTCGGGTGTCACCTCCAAATCAAAAGCAATTTTCATTAATTGAAAAGTACTAGATCTCAACTGCAAACCTTCTGGCATGGTTTGGTCTAAATGAGCCAAATATAAAACTGATATTTTCTTTTCCTTCAACAAAGATGAAATAGGAAATGCCCTAATGATGGTTTGTTCACAGGCCAAAGGATCACAGGGATTCCCTTTAAATACAATGCGATAGTTGGTGAGAAATAGAGCTCCTTCGGCTGGTATTAAACTCTGAGTATCATCTTCTCTTCCGTCTGGCATAAGATAACATCTTAAATGTTCTGTAACGATTTCTTCGCCCGGCAATAAACAAGGTGTTTGTATTTTGGGTTTTTGTACATGAGGATGTCGTTTAGCTTCTAAATAAACAGATTCCAGAGATTCAATATGCATGTGAACTACACCGGGTACCATGTCGTGGAGATTACGTATATGCTCGGATGTAACACCTCCCTCAGTGCATACGCGATCTATAAAACGCGAAACAATTTTGCCAACAGCAACACCAACTTCGGAAGCATCATTCTCCTCGAAACCCTCATCGGAGTGTTCACTTAGGCTGTGGGAGCCCATTATACTGTGGAGAGAGAAATATAAAACAAAGTAGGTTACTTTTCTATAGAAAAAGTTTCTCTTTTGTAGGCAACATATCTACAGCAAAATTCAGTTGCTCTTTTGTATAAAATTTTTCTATATAAAAATTCAATTGCTCTTTTGTAGGTAACTATTCTATAGAAAAATTCAGTTGCTCTTTTGTACACAACTTTTCTATAAAAAAAATTGCTCTTTCGTAGGCAACTTCACTATAGAAAAAGTTTCTCTTTTGTAGGCAACTGTTTCTTGGAAAAAGTTGATATTTTGTAGGCAATTATTCTACAGAAAAGGTGACTCCTTTGTAGTCATCTTTTCTATAGAAAGGGTTTATCTTTTGTAGGCAACTTTTCTGCAGAAAGAGTTGTTCTTTTGTTGGCAATTTTTCTGTAAAAAAATGCTTTTTGGTAGGGGACTTTTCTATAGAAAAAGTTGCTATTTTGTAGTCTATTTTTCTATAGGAAATTTTGCTATTATGTAATTGTAGGCAATTGCTCCATAGAAAAAGTTTTTCTTTTGTAAGCAACATTTCTATAGGAAAAGATGCTCTCTTGCCAGAAGTTTTTCTATAAAAATTGCTACTTTTAGCAATCAACTTTTCTAAAAAAAATTAAATTTTTTAAACAAAAAAAATTAAGATTTTCAACCAATTTTTCTATAGAAAAAGTATTTTTCTTAGAAGCAGTTACTAGGAACTTTTCCTTAGAAAAATCAATTTTGAAAAACAAATCTTCTATAGAAAATAGTATTGATTTCTAAGCTAATTTTCTGTATAAAATAGTTTATTACAAATTGTAGCCGTACTAACCTATTTGATACACTTTGATTATCATCAAAACGAAATGTTTGCTTAGGCTTTTGATGACCCACAGCATTTACATCCGGTGGTATGAGTAGCGAAACCATTCTATTCGAATAATGAATGGCCTGACTATACAAAGTCGATTCTTCCGATTGTGCCAATTCTTTTTTCTTCTCCTCATCAATGGTGGGTGCTTTACGCATTTGTTCTGCGGTTATTTCTAAAGCTGTAGGCTCTTCCAGTGGCACATCATCCAGTACACAATTCGACTCTTTATTATGTTCATTTACACGTCTATGTTGCATATACAAGGCTTTGATATGACTTTGCACATCTTGATAGAAGGTTGATTCCCAAAATTGTAAATTCTTCCAGATGGGATGATCCTGTATACAAGTGTATGCAAATTGTATAATGCCCGTTGAAAGTTTACGGCAAAATATGGTAGACATGGGAAGTAAAGCAGCTGCTACAGTATACTCATCAATGCCGGACGAATTTTGCAAAGTTTTGTTCATAAATTTAATTACCAAATCAAATTGTTGATGATCCAACACCGCCTTGTTGCCATGGACGTAGCCAAAAAGTTCACGGCAAAAAATCAAACGAGCATCACGATGTTTGAGGGTACGTGTAACAGCAGGAACCAATTTACGGGCATCAGCTATTTTATTTTCGAATATATATGAGACACAAGTTTTTAAAACTTCCAAACGTCTGGCTGAATTTGAGAGATTAGGTCTAACATCTAATACTTCTGGCAAGCGAGGTCCCATGGGTATAGTGCGATTTTGATTGCGTGCTGATGTTAGACGGGGCTGTATACAATTCTTGCGGATACCATCATTAATAATCAATTCAACTTTTTCCGAACTTAGACGAGGAAAAGCCGGCTGATGTATGCGATGTGAGGCGCCCTCAGGAGGACGTAATACTTTTTGTACATACATTTGTTGATTGGGTATTTCATTCTCATACAATACCTTACCCAATTCTGCAATGTGTATTTGCAAAAGACTTTTGTTATTGGCCTCAGATTTTAACAATTCATTCATAGAACTGTAGAGCTCATCCCAAGCATCTGAAGACCTCCAGGGAGGACCCCTTTCATTGACAAATGTTGTAAAGAACATACTGTCTAATACTCGATATAAAAACTCACTTTCTATCAAATCTCTAGCGCCCAAAAAGCCAGCCTTATGAAAAGTTATAACCGGCTTCGGATGTATACGTATCAAAGTCAAACACGAACGATAACCCTGTAAAAGTTGAGCAAATAAACGCATAAATACTGCCCTCAATTCCTTATCGATAACAGCTTCAGTTTTGGGATAGTTGGTAGGTTTCTCTTGTGATGGAAATGCCAAATCAGACTGCGATAAATTTGGAAATAGTATCATTGTCAATAATTCCTGAGTTTGTTCCCACAACGGTGAAGGTAGTACGGGTACTGCTGGTGTGAGTGTAGGTGGTATCGTTACCAAACCACCATCTAAATCGACAACAATGACATCCAGCAAATCGGTGATTTCAGTTTGTAAAGAACTGTGAATGCCCATAATGAAGGGTGTAGGCGTTGATAGTACTTCCGTTAGTGGTGCCGGCAAAATGGGAATGTACACATGAGTATAACGAAATGGATACATAAGAGCCACTAAAGCCTTACAACTTTCCGTTAGGTGGGAATAGCTTTTCGAGTGAAAGAGTATTTTGTTTTCAGTCATAACGGCGCACAGTAAAATTAATACATTTTTAATGCCTGTAAAAGAAAAAGAAGGAAATGTATTTTTATTCAAAAATTTTCTCTAGTTCAGAGCCCGGCGCTCCGAACGTATTTCATTCATATTTTGTATTTGTATGCAGTCACCTGAAATGCAAAAGGCCTTAACCCCACTTTTCATTTTTTACAGTAGAAGCAAAAAACATTATGAAAATGTAAAATGCCGTAACCATATTTTTCAATTTTTTGTTTTGGCCTTTTGGCTTTTGCTAATATTGATGTAATTTTTGAAGATATGAATATGAAATTTTTTGTGTAGTTTGGGTCAATATGTTGTAATACAGTAAAAAAAAACCAACATTTAATTTTTCAGTAACTGCGGCCAGAAAAAAAATTTTAAATTTATAATTAAATATTTTGATTTTTAATAAGATTTATTGCTCTTAAATAATTTATTTTATATAATGAAAACTATGATATAAAAAAAAGAAGTAGTTTCACTTTCTCATTTTGTAGCCATATGTAACCGTCCGACGGTAACCGGGATTATGACATACATGACATACCTTATTTACTTAAAAAATCCCAAAGGTTTTCTTTCTATGTATTTTGTTCACGTCATTCTAAATACTAAAAATATTTTAACATAAAAAAACACAAAATTATAAATGAAAAAATGCATCTTTTGAAAACAATTTTTACAATTACTTGCAAAAAGTATATGTGTATCCATGGAGCCAAGTGCAATGAATCTAGCAAGATTCCCATTGATCTCAGAAGTAAATATGTACGTAAAAGTTAAGTATCGAAGAAAGAAAAGAAAACGTGTTCTTAATGATAAAGTTTGCAATTTATAGATGCAAAGAATTTAAAAGCACGTACATTAAATTTTACTGTTCGCTTTTAGAATACGATTTGCAAGACAAGATCAATACCGCGCTCAAACACGTTTTCAAATTTTAGTATGTAAATGTGATATATTTCGGAAGTGTGATCTTGCAGACTTTTGCAATTATATATACATATTTACGATATATATTTAGAGTGTAAAGAAATCGAAAACAAATACATTAAATTTGGCTGCCAATAATAAGGATACAAAACGAAAAACGAAAAGTTCAATACCACGTGCGGGAACATTTATATTTATGGATCCGTTAGATTATATACTACTCTGTTTTTGTCTTGTAAATCATCTAAAAAACACACTGTCGAAACCTTTGTATAGTAGTTACATGTACTTACTTGAAAATTAGAGAATACATAGAAAAATTTAGAAACGCTTGTTTCGCGAAGCAGAAGTGATCGGTTTTTAACGCAAACTTTCAACGTTACGCTTGGTGTCTAGTATTATAACGAATCCATTCGCAAGGAATCTTAAGCAAAATTTTAGCATAAATAATATTTTAATATCAACAAATTAAAATTTTTGAACTACAAAATATAATTGTCAAATAAAAATGTTGCATTAAAATTATATTATATATTACACATTAAATACAATAATTTCCAAAAACTCATTTTTCCCATTTTTATATGTGGCAACGATTTTATTGATTGTTTACAAAAATAAAACTGCAAAAAATCTTGATAAACTTAAAATTATTTTTTGTAAGAGTGAAGTGAAACTACCTTGTTTTTTTTATTTTATGATGAAAACTATAATTGAATATTTAAACAATTTTCTTTAAAAAAGTATAAAAAATAATCATTCTCCCATATCTCATTAAACATTTCTTTCAGTATTCTAGTTCTTCTTTTTATATAAAAGCTGCTATTTTATAAGCAATTTTCAATAAAAAAAGGTTGCTCTGCAAGCAAGAGTTCTATGGATAATTATGTTTCTTTATAACCAACTATTCTATAGAAAACTATATTTTATTACAATCAACTTTTCTATAAAAAAAAAAACAATGCTTTTTTACATGCAATATTTCTACAGAAAATAATGATCTTTTGTAGGCAAAAGTTGCTATTTTATAGAACAACATTTCTATAGAAAAAGTTGATCTTTCGTAGGAGTTTTTTCTACAGAAAAGATACCCTTTTGTAGGCAACCTTTTCTATAGAAAAAGATTCTCTTTTGCAAGTAACTTTTCTATGGAAAAAGATGCTCTATTGTATAGAAAAGTTGCTTTATTGTGGGTACATTTTCTGTAGAAAAAGGCAACATTTCTACAGAAAAAGCTCCTCTTTCGGATACAACTTTTCTATAGAAAAGTAGGTAAATATTTTGTAGCAAAAGTTGTAAAGAGAAGTTGCGCTATTGTGGGTAGATTTTCTGTAGAAAAGGTTGTTTTGCACTCTTTTGTAGGTAACTATTCTTTTGTAGGAACCTTTCCTATAGAAAATTATGCTCTATTTTGAAGCAACTTTTCTATGGAAAAGGAATCTCTATTGTGCAGAAAAGTTACTCTATTGTAGATATAATTCCTGTAGAAAAAGTTGGTTTTTGTTCGTAACTTTTCTATAGGAAAAGTTACTCTTTTATGGGTAACTTTTTTTTCAGTAGGTAGTTTTTCTATAGAAAAAGTTGCTCTTTTGTATCAAAAAATTTTATAGAAAACATTGATCTTTTGTGGGCAACTTTTCTTTAGAAACATTACCTCTTTTATATACAGTTATTCTATAAAAAAAGTTGCTCCTTTGTAACCAAAATTCTATAGAAAAGGTTGCTCTTTTGTAGGCAACTTTTATATAGATTTGCTCTTTTGCAAGTAAATTTTCCATTCAAAATTTGCTCTATTTCAAATAGGTTTTTCATTTAACAAATATATCTATTTAAAACATTTTACTATAGAAAAATAATCTTTTTCGACAAGTTGGAAAAAGCGTGACCTCAAGATTCAACTCACCCAATTGTTTAAATAAAAAATTCACCGATGTACCCGTTACTGGCAAAGATGACGATTGCGGTGGTTGTAATGATTGTTTATCACCCGCTCCTATTGAAAAACGTACTTGTGGCCCTCCGGCCGGTGGTACCTGTATACAACCCAATATATTACCAATTAAAGTTTCCAAAGCATACGGCAAATTTTCTATATACACCGTATAGATAGTACCGAGACAATTCTTAAATGTCTCGGCATAATCGAGTCGTGAAATTAAGACTAAACATTTGGGAGCATACATAACACTATGGTGCGATATAAGTGATGTCGAAGTGTTTGCGGAAGCTGATGATGACGTTGATGATGTATTAGCACAACCGTTGTTTGTCGTCGTTAAGCCGATGGAGTTGAGTGGTGATGAATTTTGATATTTCGTTGAGGTGGATATGGTTTCGTCTTCTTCATCGACGACTTTTTTGTTGAGTGTGATGGCGAGAGTTTCGTGAAAACTCAAGCAGGCACAATAATGCTTATTGGCATCGATGTCGGTAAGAACGGAGGTAAAAAATTTCGGTTCTTGTTTTTCGTATGAAAGATTCCAGCCTAACGGTTGGCAGAACTAGAGATGGAGAAAAGAGTAAAAGACAATCAATATATTGAAATAAATCAGAGCATTACTTTCTATAAAAAGAAATGCTCTCCTCCTTCAAGCTAATTTTAATTGAAGAAAGAGTTTTCCTAAAGTAACAAATTACCCAAATTTTTATATTAAAAATTAAACTTTTCGATCTTAATTATTTCAAAAATATTATAATCGTTATATATACATTTAGACAAAATTTTTGACAAACTTGTTGAACTTATATTCACCTCACTCAAACAATTGTAAGATGCTGGGGAATATGTAAAAAAAATTTCTAACATTAACATCAAGATCAAAGAATATTTTTAATTTAATTAATACCAAAATTATAATACATATTCCAAATCTTTAAAACTCATTTCAATTACTACTCTAAAAGATAAGACTTCATTTGTTTTCTTCTTAATCGTCTCAATATTTACCCATTCTATGCCTTCTATGAAGGGAGTATCCGGCCAATCTTTTTCCGGAAAACGTTGTATAATCTTGCCACATGTTAGCAAATGGTTATCTGTAGTTGTACCTAATTACAATACAAAAACAATCATAGAAAGAAAAACCATTTATATTTGCATTAATTAAGTAAGAAAAAATATAAACTTACGATCTTTTTCATTATCATAGCCTACAATAACAAAGTAATCTGCCAGCCGTGACATTGCAGCACTCCAAAAATAATAATGACCAGTATAAAGAATAGGGGGATGTTGATGATGTTTTAATACATCATTTTATGACGTTTCTTTCCTTAGTTTTATCAAACTTTATTGTAAAAAATAAAATAAAAAAAACACCAAAAGAACAAAAAAAGAGTTTATATAAAAATACTCTTTTTTCGTGCTCCCACTCTCTTAATATTATTAAATAATTATCACACACACTTGCTCTTTTAGTTTACTTCCTTTCACAGAACTGTTCACAGATTTTATAAAAATTTGTATGTATGTTGATTTGTATGCTCGTCAAAACTATTTTTAATATTAATTTAATATTTATATTATCTTCTTTTTTTACACAATAGATTTCTTAACCAAACCTCTTTTTGTTATAAATAAATACACCAAATTACGTTCGTTTTTTTTTTTTGTGATTTCTTCTTTTCTAATTTGCATATACAACAAAAAATACACAAAACTTCTTTTTTCTTATTTTCATACCAGTTTGCCCCGTTTTAATTCTGATTCTAATTAATTCTATTCACGTTTTGGTTTTAATATTTAATTTTCCTATGTCTGCTTAATTTGTTGATGGTTTAGGTGTCTACAAAACTTATTTATTCAAATTTCTTTAATAATTTTTGCGTTTTTTATATTTTTTTTCTTTAGAAATAATCCGTAAAAATAAATTTTTGTTGCTGTAGTTTGTGTTGAAGAGAAGCTTCGTTCAACCACACCCCTAGCAAAAATTACTTATTTGTAGTTCTTTTTTTCATTTCAATTTATTATTTTCGTTAAATTTGTTTGTTAATTTCTAGGAAAATAATGATTTCTTTAAGTAAAAAACAATTAATTTGGTATAAACAAATGAATACGCGTCGCTTTTTTAATTAATTTGTGCCAAGTTAATATCAGAGACCTGGCCGAGTAACTTTAACGGCGACGTCGGTATATGCAAAAACAGTCGGCGGCATAAAATCATCTGTAAGCCGGCTGAAAATTGGTTATTAGCAGGGCTGTCAGATGTGACGATTTTTTATTACCTAGTGTCTACATTAGGCAAATTTTTATCAAAACAAACGTCAAAATCAGTGCGAATATATACAAGGTAACCTTAGTTAAACAGCTGATTATTATTTTGGTTGTTACAGTTGTCAAACTGCATATATAAAAAACACTAACGAAAACGTCATATTGTTGTTTTTGTGCAACTGTTGCCACCTGCCACAAATTCGAGTTAAGTTTTGGCGACAATGCTAATTTTTTGGCGGTTTATAACCCCAGGTCAACAACTGAGATTAACGCTAATAAAATATGTGAGATAACGCCGGCAGAGGAGAGTAACCATTTTGTTTATATTATGTTAAATCTTAAATAAGGGGTACTCGTATTCTAATAAATCCTATAAGGTATCATTATTTTCAGTCAGTCGCAGTGTAAACATGTCCTTTTTATTTAAGTAATTTGCACTTTTTTAGCACAATTTCTATAAAAATGTTTTTTAACATGTAAAACAAACACTAAAAGGAAACAATTTTACAAAAATTACTGTTTTTTTATAGTAATTTCCAAAATGCACATGCACGCACACAAACAAACTTTCGTGTATGTGTATTTTTTGACAGTTCATCTTATAAGATGGTGTGTAGAAAAATCTCATCACAACAATCTCATAATACATCTTATAATATTAATATTTGAATCTACACGTGATATAATTCTCTCAGAGAGCGAATTTGATACTCTCTGACATAAAAATAATACATATTATGTTACGTCTAGACGGGCTGTAAACAAAGTGGCTATTTATTTTTCTAATTTATAAAAATTTATTATAAAACATATTTCTTCATGGTTTTTTTTTTTTCTAATACTATATTTTATTAGGAGAAAAATCAGCCATCACTTGATAAAAGTGGATTAGAATTGTAGAAGTTGTAAAGTGTGAGACAAAAATGGTAAAAGGGTAAGGTATTTTTTTCTGATGCCATCTAAAAAGTTTTAGATTGGTTAAAAGGTATTCAAGATAATAAATATTTCACATTTTTTGGATATAATTCCTGATTTTGGGGGTACATCGAAAATTTTAAAAATGATATAATAATCTAACCACCCATATCTATAAAATACAAGTGTTTTTTCACTGTATTATCATTGGCTTTGTTGAAGCTGAATTTACATTTATAAATTATACAAAAATTTTAAGCAACAAGAATTGTTCGACACTAAAGATTTTTATTCATTTTTATTTATTTATTTATTTATTTTTTCTTTAAAAAATTTAAGTCTGGCTATTTCTGATTAACTATTTGGCGACAGAGGCTCCAAAAAATCTGATAACTCTGGTTACGAAAAGACAACGTAGTGTCTATATTTGACAATTTTTATCAAGACAGTTGCACAAAAAAAAACAATAACGTAGTGTCTCCACTATTTCGAATTAAAAAATTTCGAATTGGTTGTGTTATAGGAAATATTTACGATTTAAAGTAAATTAGTTCAATGATTTCCTGAATAACTACATAAAATCGAAAAATTTCGAAAAGTCTGAATAAGTCGAAAATTTTCTTTATTTAAAAGGATACAGTTTCTTTATCAATTTATCAACTCATTTGAGTTGTAGATATTTTATATTTCTTAAGTTAATATTATTTCTTAAGTTATTTATTATTGTTATTATGAGACAATAATAAAATAGTGAAAAGAATTAACAAATCTTGAAAATATTTTACAAAGTTGGAAAATATCGTATGAAATCATATTCAAAAATTAAACAAAAGTTGAAAAATCGTTTATTTAAAAATAGAAAGAGTCTAAAAATAAATTATTTAAAATTGAAAAGGGTCGAATGGTCGAAAAGTCGATATTCTGTTTCAATTAGGGAACGCTACTAACCAGGTTTTAATTAAATACAAAAAATTGTTAAAGGTGTTAATTTTATATGTAATATTTGCTATGGTTTAAATTTTGAAGAAAAAAAAAATTAAATATTTTTTTATTTGCCTTTATTTTAGGCCTGAGTCTATATAAAATATGGCAACACTTAGCTGTTATGTCAATTAAACACAGCTGAAATAATTTGACATTTCACAAAAAAGTGCAAATTATAGAAAAAAATTCTTTAGAATCCCAAAAGTAATGCTAAATTTCATTGAAATTTTTCTAAAATACATAACTTAAATAAAATTAATTACTTAATTTTAAATGTAAATGAAATAATTTATAAAAAGAAGAAATAAGTTAATAAAAAAATGGCCCAACCATCTGCAAACGAGGCAAAAGAAACAGCAAACAACGATGAAGGTTCTTGTGCAGGAGAGGCAGCAGTCCTAAATCCTGTGGTTAAAATTAAACAGGAAAAAATAGATCCCGAAATTGAAAAGAAGATAGAATTATTGAAAGAAAATATTAAAACTGAACCAGCCGATAATATCAGCGATACCCAAGAAACTAATGGGCATACGCGAAATATATATTCTCAAGATGAAACGGATGATGAGGAAGAAGATTCAAATGATTCCGACAGCAGTTCGCAAGAAAATGGTGAGGAGCCAGAAGAAGATGAAAAGAAAAATATAGAACCAGTTAAGAGCTCCAATGAAATTTTAACAGAGCTATTTAAAGTATTCAACGCCGCGCCGCCAGAGGAGCTCTTGGACGACAAGAATTTGATTAAAAAGGCTAAGAAGCATAAAAAGGAAAAGAAAAAGAAGCATAAGAAACAAAAAGGTGATGGCGAGGACTCTGAAGAGGGTGAAGTAGTGGGAAGTGAAAAACAGAAACACAAGAAATCCAAAAAGAAACATAAACGCAAAGATGGCCCTAAAGAAAAGGAAAAAGATAAGGATAAAAGTAAATCTAAAGATAAGGATAAAGAAAAAGACAAGGAAAAGGAAAGAGCCAGGTCAAAAGATATGGAAAAAGAAAAATCCAAAAGTGATAAGAAAAGTTCTGAAAGTGATAAAAGCCGAGATAGAGAACGTGGTAAAGATAGAGATAAAAGTAAGGATAGAGCAAAAAGTAAGGACAGAGACAAAAAAGTTACCGAATCTCTAGATAAATACGATAAAGCAACGAAATCTTCTTCGGAACGTAAAAGACATCAAGATAAATACGATCATAGGTCGGAAAGTGTTAACAAACGTAAAAGATTGGAGGAAAAAGATAGCAAACCAAATTCTTTTTATAATGGCTTCAAAGAGCGAGAACATTCTCGCGATCGAAGTGATAGAGATAAGGTTAAAATTAAAACTGAACCAAAAGAAAGAAAATCCCGCAGACATTCGGAGGAAGGACAAATTTCAGAAATTTCTCTATCCGATGAAGAAACTTATTTAAAGGAAAAAGAAACTCGTAGCGACTACTCTAAACGTAAGGTACATAATAGCTTTTACGATGGCGTTAAGCGTAGCCGTAGTAGAGATAAGGAACGTGATCGCAATAGAGGCCATAGCAAAGATCGATATCGTGACAGAGATAGAGACCGGGAACGTGATCGCGATAGTAGCTATCGCAACCGGGGATTCTCTAGACGTTATCACTCACGTTATTCTCGCTCACGTTCACGCTCAAGATCCCGTGATCTAGGAATTGATAAGAAACGTCTTTTGGAAATTGCCCGTAAAAATGCCATTAGCATGTTTAAACGTGGTAATTTACCCGGCTGTGATAATATGTCCCAAGAAATCAAGGACAAGGTGCTACTTAAAATGCGTTATGGTGGTCGTACGGTAGAAGATTTAACCGAATTTTGCAAAAAAATATCGAATGGTGAAAATCTCTCGGATCTATCTTCCGATGAGGACTCGGACGTGGATAAGACGGGTAACACTAAAGCCTTTCATCATCCCTTCCAGCTGAAAGAACGTGAACCCATAGTCATGCATATACGCAACTCTAAACCAATTGTACCGGTTTTGGCAAAAACCGAAGAACAAACTAAAGCCATAACCATGCAGTTCCCTGTCTCATCAGGACAACAACATCGTATGACCGAACACTGGGTACCGGTTGAAACGAA
Organism: Protocalliphora azurea; assembly: GCA_932274085.1. Classification (NCBI taxonomy): domain Eukaryota; kingdom Metazoa; phylum Arthropoda; class Insecta; order Diptera; family Calliphoridae; genus Protocalliphora; species Protocalliphora azurea. Next base: position 62,774,643 of record OW026519.1, read on the forward strand.
AGATAATTTAGCACCTCTACCTGCTTTGCCGGCTGCTTCACAATCGACTACCATTTTTAAAAGCAATTTACCTAAAAATGCTTTAGGTAAACCTTTGCCATTGGCAGAAGAGCAGGAGCCAGCATTTAAACCGGTACCGCCCCCAACAAACAGCGATACACCTGTAGAAACACCTGATATTTTACCAACTGTTGAGGCTGGTATGCCAGTAGCAGCAGCTCCTCCTACTCCTGTGGTTGCTCCATTTGTATCCCCAAATATTCCTGCTACTGTTATACCGAATACAACACCTATAGTAAACGCTACACCAGCTCCCACTGTAACAGCACCACAATCCTTTGTACCCGACGTTCCAGTACCTTCTACAAATTGTTCTTCGGTATTTCCTCAAGCAAGTTGTCCAAATTTAGATGTATCATCAATTATTTCAAAAAGACTTAATGCCATGAGAAGGTTACAAGTAAGTGGTGCTATCAAATTTTATATCCAATATAATTAATAATTTTTTGAGCTTTTAATAAAAAATTCTTATATTCTGATTAAATTATAATTTATTACATATAATGAATATTTTGCGTTTTCAAAATTTTTAGATTCAAGTGAAATCTATACAATATTTTCCCCTAACTTAAGTTTTTTTGTACCCTACAAAATTTTTCTCTTCTAATATATAAAAACTTCGCTTCCAGGAAAATCCCATGGACTCGGAAGCCATTAAAATGATGTACAATTCCCAAAGGGAAATGAGCTCTTGGGCTTCTTCCAAACATTTACCCGGGCAATTTACCGGCAGTACCGGTGTAAATATACTCAAGCCAAATGAACTAAACTCCGGTCCTCAGGTGTGGGCACGCAGAGATCAATTGACCTCCACAAAACCGGTAACCGGTGGCATGGGTATGCATCTATTACAAAAAATGGGCTGGAAACCCGGTGAAGGTTTGGGTCGTGAGAAAAATGGTTCTCTCCAACCTCTTCTTTTGGACGTGAAACTCGACAAACGTGGCTTGGTAGCTCAAGAAGATTGTCATCGCAAGGGAATGCAACCCAAAAGACGTGGAGGTGGTCAACACACACAAATAGCTCAACAAAACCTCGAAGAAAAACATCCCGTTTGTCTACTCAATGAATTGACTTCAAAACGCAAATGGACACCTCCCTTATATTCGCTGGTTCATGAAAACGGTCCTTCGCACAGTAAGATGTTTTTGTTTTCGGTTCAAGTCAATGGCCAAACGTTTACGCCAGACAAAGCTTGCAATACAAAAAAAGAAGCAAAAATGATTGCAGCCAAACATTGTCTACAGCAAATAGGTATATTGCCCGCGTGTTAGCATTAAAAATCTAAGTGAATTTTGATATTATTTAGTAAGTTTGGAATTACTAATGATCATGAAAAATTCCTGCTGTGTTTTTTTTTTTTTTGGTTCAAAGCTGGAAATATAACTAAATTACTATTTTCTAAATGCTTTAAGACTTTTTTGTATGTTATTTGTAAAATATATAGTTATACATATATTTAAAGTACATAATAGAGTTTTATTTTATCTTCTTAGTAATTTTCTTTTAGTTCGATAAGTTTAAAATAAAATGTAAATAAATTACATTTCAATAAGTTTTTAAAGTAGTTGGGTTTTAATTATTTACAAGAAAAGATTGGTGCTAAATATTACAATTAATTTTCACCATGATAGATTTAAATATCTTCTATAATATTAAATATCTTCCATAAGATGCCTATCAATTAGTCTGTCATTCTCGTGACAGCCTGTTCAAGGGCTGTAAACACAGCTATAACTGTACAATTTCGTGTCTTAAAGTATTATGTTCCAACGGCGATGGAATTTATCATTGACATCCTCGTGACTTCCACCTCAAGCAACAACAACTGTTTCTGGTCACTGCGTCGTAGTGTCAACTCCAGAACTGTTTCTGAATTGACGAAACGTGACGTCGGGTAATGTTGCAAATTTTCTAATTAACGTCACATCCAACCTAATCATATCAATAACAGCACCTGCAGCATCTACATCTACAATACTTCGGCTTCCGGTTGATACAGCTTTTAAGGGTTTTTTACAGGAACGTAATCTTAGGTTATCAACCTCCAAATCTACGGTGTACTTTTTCACCTCTTGGACTTAGGAAGTAAGGAGGTTTCACGACACTTTTATAGAAGCAGACCTATCCCTACGATAAAAAAATCGGATAATCCTTAGGGTGTTCAATCTCCTCCACTTCTCTTCGTACGCCACTTAATCAAGCAAAAGGTGAGAAATATAAATAAGGTCCTAAAAGGTCTCACTAACATCAAATAGGACATGAATAAGGGAATCCTTATTGCGTCATTTCTCAGCGACATTCAATGGCGAGCTTTACAAACTGCCCGTATTGCAACCGGATGTGTCAGAATGTCGAATGTGGATTATTTACATGAGGAGACCAGGATGATGTTAGGCAGCCAACATAATGTGTTGCTGACTAGACAGTTTCTGATGGCATGTCACCAGCCAAGTCAACCCGCCATGAGATTCTGATGCAGGATCCCCTTTCTCGATACATCCAGGACGTCATTCCACTCGACGTCGACCGATTGTCCTTGGCGAATGCACAGAACACATTGAATCAATTGGCGGCCACCGAAACCATCAATGGCTACAGGTGCAATAGAGTCCTAAACAAACACCTGCAATTTTGGACTGTGAGAGGCAATTTCCCAGTCATACTAGATCCATCTTGGCACAATTAAAAGCCGGCTGGTGCAGTATTCTCAATTGCTATCGCGAGCGTATTGCCCCGTTGCCCTACAAAGCCCGCATGACACTGTACATCTGTTTAATTGTTCCATTGACCTATGGTTAAGACCGATCGAGGTGGCACAATTTCTCCAGCCCAATAGGCACCAATATAAATAATTAATATTTTTACTTTTCCATTTTTTTAAGAAAAAACGATTCCCAGATTAATCTTAGAAATATCCTCCAATTCGTCGGTGAATCGATTGCCTCACCTTTTTTGTAAACTTTGTAGACACGGACAGTGGCACAGAATATGTTCCACTGTTTCTATTTCTTTAACGTCCAATTGCATGCCATTTTCCCTGTTGGACAAGAGCCTGTCAATATGCCTATTATGGTCCTCAGATTTACCCTGTCCATTCTACTGTTTCATGCGTAATTGGTTCTATACTGGATACATTCCTGAATTAACCTGAAGTAAAAGCTTAATTATGATTCTACACAATCTTCACTAGCAGCTTTATCCAAAGCTGAGCCGTTTCCAGCTAATTCATCAACTATTTCTCTGCCAACTATATTGCATTGCTCTGCAAAGCCTCAATTACTAGTTCCTCATTAGGTTCCTAAGAGCCTTTCTACAATCGCTGGGTAGCTCAGATTTTACAAAACGTAGAAAATATATGCCAGAATCAGAGCATACATCCATTTTGGATTCATTAATAAAAACTTCTACTCCATTATACAGTTTATATAATTCTGGCCTATGACATCTTTTAGGAATAATCAGAATGTATTAAGACAATGTAATCCGTGGAGCTGGAAGAAGCTAGGTTTTGACCATTGAAATTAACTTCGTTTAAGATTTTGAAATGTCCTGTTCTAAATCAGTGTGGGGCGATTTGCAAATTTCTTATCTTACGGAATTAGACTACAAAATGCTGGTTTCGCAACATTGTGTCACACGTAGATTATAAACTAATTCTTGTGACTTCTTTGGACTGCTGCTCTCTCTCAATGTCGCCAAACAAATCAAGTCAGTTCTAGTTTAGCACTTGTTGAAGTAAGACCTTGCTTCGCAACTTAAAAAAAAAAAAAATATGTTTGAAGAAAAATGGGAAACTGTCTTTGTTATATTTTGTCCAATTAAAATTACAATGAAAAATTCTTTGTTTTATGTTGACAAAAATTTAAAACACAGATCATGTTTCAACCGAATTTTAAAATCCATTTTCTACGCTATCAAGAAACAACGAGATATTTGGCTTCGTTTGCCAGTTTTAATTCAGTTCCTCTAGTACTAGTACCTAAACCGTACTATTTTGTGCCTTCCGGTGAACAGAACTAACTCTGTTTTCACCCCCAGGCTTTTACGAGTTGCCAATTAGAATAGTTCGCTGAGTTCTGCTGCATGACATCACTGATCGTGGGTAGACATTTCCTGTGATTAGTATAACGACGTCATCCACATAAGCAACGATTTCGTTCTATTGCGTCGAATTGTCTTTGAATGATATTGACGGCTTAGAGCTATAGTAAGGAATAGTGTGCCCTTGCAGTGTTCCTCTAGTTACTAGTTTCTTTATGTACACGTCCCCCAAATTCGAATTTAAAATCCTGCTATTAAGCATTAGTATGGTCCATTCGATAGCCTCAATAAGGCCCCCCTACATAAAAGAACGCTGCAATTCTATACTCCTTCTACTGCATTATATTATATATTATATATTATATATTATATATTATATATTATATATTATATATTATATATTATATGTTATATATTATATATTATATATTATATATTATACATTATATATTATATATTATATATTATATATTATATATTATATATTATATATTATATATTATATATTATATATTATATATTATATATTATATATTATATATTATACATTATATATTATATATTATATATTATATATTATATATTATATATTATATATTATATATTATATATTATATATTATATATTATATATTATATATTATATATTATATATTATATATTATATATTATATATTATATATTATATATTATATATTATATATTATATATTATATATTATATATTATATATTATATATTATATATTATATATTATATTATATTATATTATATTATATTATATTATATTATATTATATTATATTCGCAGACAACTAAATAATTTCCCGATTTCGATTGCTCGATTTCAAAAAAAAAAAAATGAATATTCGAGCTGAAGATACTAAAACTATATGGGTTGCGGGTTTTAGAGGAATTAGTATTTAAATGATTAGCCTTGATCGTGTTGAACACTATTAGGATCACCTTGTTAAAGAATCTTTTTAACCGATATCAATCTTGTTATCTCTTGCGAAAACACTTAAGTCTGTACCGTTTTTTAGCATTGATTTCACAATATGTTCAGCACCATCTAAGCATTAACCGCCAAAATAAATCACATATATACATAACTATGCCCCTAAGCTCCCCGGAATTGTATCATGACCATTCCATTTCATGTTCATTTGCAAACCTACATGAAAGTAGAAACAAGGTCTACAATTATCACCTTCACTTGAAGACCAACTTTGAATCTCTTCAAAATATAAAAATACAAGAGAAATCTTACAACAACTTAGACCGAATAGTAAAAGTTTATAGGTTCTTGTGGGCATCCGAAACCCATAATAAGCATTATCTCACAATATAACAATCCATCAGTCCTTTCAGAGATCTTTCCTATTTTATTTAGATTTGACACTAGGACCTTTCAGAGATTTTGGAGTACATTTGAGGTATGGAAAAGTAAACCTTGTTTGATTACGTACCTGAAGTGTGGAAGACTGCTTTTCCTGCAATGCACAGCTGGAGGAGAAGGAACATAGGTCCTCAAGGATTGCCAGCCTATTGCATTTCTGGTGATGTCGTACTTTGGTATACTCAGAGCATGCTCGATCCATCTCTACTTTCGCCTTCAAATTTCGCATTCAACTTGTGTCTGTCCGGTCTGTGCCCAAAGTTGTTCGTCTCTAACTGTATTTAGCCTGAAAATTTTTAGCATTCGGTAGAGGCAACGGTTGATGGAAAGTTACATTGCTTTGAGATCAGAGCATTTGGTTTACGATGAGTACTTGATCAGGCTTCACCATCCAAAACTGGATCTGGGGCTGCGAGAACGCCTACGGATGGGCAGCTTGAGATGAACATTTCCTTTAAAAATCAGAGGAGTGTTGTTATAGTGTCCATGGCCAGTCATCACAGCCTTTAATTCCAAATAATAACATGTCACTTTTACTTTCAAATTCAAACACAAATCTTTTGATACACGCACTTTAATGTTATACGAACTGAATGCATTATTTAAAACTAACTCAACTGGGATACTGAACCGTATTTACATATCAAAGGCCACAATAATTTTCTACGATCATTTAGTAATTTCAAAAACCTAAAGAACTTTCCACCAATAACTTACATATAAACAAATTAATAAAAAGCTTTCTATATCATTGTAGTGAGAAGAACCTTTACATAATCAAGATAAAACAGGGCTGTCAAATTCTTTTTTGGGCTCCCCAATAAATCCCCACTCAACAAGAAAAGACGTTTTATAGTTCAAAATAATTAACTTTTTTGTTTTTAACAAGTACTTGTGCTTTTTCTCTATAGACATAATTTTTGGATGAATACTGCTACATAATTACATATGTGTATTTCAAAAATACGTACATACATGATATAGGTAAAGAATTTGTACTATACATAACTTTTTATTAATATTAACATATTAATGGCCAAGGTAATAACAAGCTTATATAATTTGTTTTACTGTTGTTTATACTTGATGTATAAAAATGAAAAGTTCATTAAAATATATAGTAAGCCCTCTTTGTGAGGAGTATATTTAATAGGGAGCAGCATTGAGAGATTTTTCAGGATGATTTTTTTTGTACAAAAATAAATAAAGAAACATTTATACATTATATATTTTACAGATAAAGCATCATATTTATTATTAAAAAAGTCAAATTCGAAACGAACATTGAAAAAACGAAACCTTAAGAAATTGCCAAATGACATGTCATGATTTTTTTTCCTGAAAAAGTAAAAATGCACAATCAACTTTTTGATATTTATCATTAATATTCCCCAAATTTTATATTAGTTTTAAATCGCCTTTTGATATTTATTTACTTTTATTTACCTCTTTCAACTTCAAAGGCCGATAATTCTGCTGACTCAATCAGGTACGATTGTATATTAAGAAATTAAGAAACCTCCCGAAGCTCATATTGCAAGTTATTTTGAAGTTTGGTTTTTGTTAAAATTATAATCGAAAATATGCATTCTACACATGTGTTACTTGTAGGGATAGTTAGCATAATAAGGGCTGCTTGTGCATGTTATTTATAATGGCATGTAAATGTAACATCTTTAAAATTATATACTCTTGTTCCAATTCCAATTTTATTATTAAATAATTTCTCCGAAAAAATCCCCCAATATATTTGCGATATCTCCAACAAATTCCCCAAATTCCAGAATCAAAATTTTCATTCGTTTCTTAAACAAAAATTCCCCAACTTTGAGGTTATAACCTCAAATATGGCAGCATTAAGATAAAATTTGTTTCACGTTACAACCAGGAGCTTTATCTAAATGCTGTTAAATTCAAATAAACAGACGTTACAAACAGGAAACTTCTAAAGCATTACAATCAAAATCGTTAATTTAAATTCATAAAACTAAATTTCGTAACAATATTATTTTACCACCCAAATCACTGTCTTATCTTCAAATTACTCTCGAAAAATTCTTTCGCTTCTACAAAACACAAAGAAAAAAGTCAATAATGTCAACAACTTATTATTATGACATTATGATTAAGAAATTTAATGTAAATAAATAAAATAATTGGCGCATTTTTCCCTTAATTATTATTTGACTTTGTGCTACATAATAATGCAGAGCTAAGGGACTGCGCAAAATCGCAAAAAACTTGATATGTAAACAAAAAAATCTAAAACTACTCCTTTTTTCCTGTTGAAAACACAACAAAAACAACAAAAATAAAACTTTGACAGGCGTAAGAAACCCAGCTGAGATTTTGCCAAACAACACAACAATAGACACAAATCAAAAGTGTGTTACAAAACATAATAGTACGAGAACTCGTATTATATAAAAAGTAAATAAAAAAAAAGACAAAAAAAATAAATATGAACACAAGGTGCCAGGTTTTTAACCCCTTCTAATTACAACAAGCAGCAACAACTGCAACAAGAAAAACACTTGTCTTGCATTTGACTTAAAATACAACCCAGCGGTTCTGATTAGATACTGAGTTGGCTCTAATTTACATGTTTTTGGGTCATTAGACCGTAAAAACATAAAAACCTATGTCAGTCTAGGGGTTGGTGGTCCAAAATCTGTCAGAGACTTGTCTATTTTCATTACAACGGGCAATAGAATTCGTTACTCTGATCGGTAAGAATCAGAATATAAATTGTAATTGTATTGTCATAAATAAATAAATAAATCCATAGAATTAATAGGCAAACACTTTTCCTGTAATTCCTTTTGCGCTCACAGTATATATGCAGAATCTAAATTTTATTAAAATCCCTTCAGTATTTTAGAAGTTATAAAACTCTCCTCTTTTTTATTTCCCATGCATATCGTAAAACTCTCTCAATTCAAAGCAATGTTATTGTTGTTATTTCTTTACAAAACAAACTAGACAAGTTGTAATGAAATAATGACGGCGTATTAGAGATTTTTTTCCACAATTAATTTAAAGAGTTGTTAGAGAAAAGTGCTTTGTTTATTTTCTATTTAAGTCTTATGTAAGTTAACAACACCATTGACAATGCCAACCAAATTAATTTGCCATAATCAGCACTTAATAATTTAACAATTTCTAACAATTTCAAATTGCCTACTTGCACTTGTTTCTTAGGAAAATGATTTTGCTGGAACAGTGTCTGCGTGGTCGGTCAATCGAATAGCCAACAAGAATGACGCAAAAAACAGTAAAAATCGACTCAACGGAAAAAAATCGCCAAAACGAAAAAAGTCGGAAAAATAGGCAACATAAATATATCGCCATAACAGTTACTCAGAGTTTCAATCGCCTTCTCTACTTCAAAGAATTTTAGGAGAGAAATTTTAAAGAAATTTTAGGAGAGAAAGTGTTGAATAGTTTAAACTCACAAGTGTTTTTTTTTTTTATTTAACCGCTATTTTTATTTTGGTGATCCAATTCTTCATGTATTTTAAAAAATTTTGAATTTTTTGTAAGAAACTTAGGATCTATAGCATTTTAAAATTGGTAAAAAAAAATGTTTTAAAAACTCCAATTGGTTCAATATTTGATTAGTTATAATCCTTAAGTGTTTCTATTAACATTTTTATTAAATTGTTCTGCAAAATATTGTATATCAAAGTTTATTCCAATATGATGATAAATAAATAAATGTTTCGCATCAGACTATCTCTTTGTGTTCTATGGAGGGTCAAACAACTTATACCTATTTATATATATATATATATATATATATATATATATATATATATATATATTTATTTAATTTATATAGATTGTAGTTAATTTGAAATTTCGGACCAGACGGTCTCTTTGTTACCAATGAAGTGTCAATTGAATTCTTTTTAAAACAAGGACATGTTGGAATAACTAGCCAAAAAGTGATGACAATCACCAGAACTGCTGGATAAATACAACTGTGTGTATGAGTTTATAAAAATGTAAGGAAAACTGAAAATATTATGAAGGTCGTCGGTTAAGTGTATAAAAAGATTTGTTTGTATTCGTAAAATGTACTAGTTTAAATTGTGTGTGCGTGTGGGAAAGTGTGTGTATCCAACCATCCCTTTAAAGAGCCTAAAAATGGGGGTATTTTTATTTTTGCTCCCGCAGGATGTATGTGAACATGAAAATTTTTGCACTCTTTGCACACACACACACGCACAACAAACTCAACTGAAATTTGAACTAAATACATTTAAACTATACCAAAGCAAATTAGTTTGACCGAGGCTTTCAAGCTGAAAAATCTGTGCTACAACTAATACAACATGATGGAAGCGTAATTTGTGTAAGTGTGCAAAAAAATAAAGGATAATAAGGAAAAAAAATTATTAAACAAAAAAATTCTTTTTACTTGCTGCAAAAAAAGTTTACAAATATCGAAAACAGGAAAAAAGTTTGGCGAACAAAATAAATATTCACAAGCAAACAAAAACTTTTTTATTAAAAAGGAGGTGCCAGTTACATCAGTTGCCAATTGGAGCTTAATAAGAGAACAAATCCCTAAAAGATGCTAGAACACATAGGCAAAATCATGTCATAGGCGAAAAAAAGTAAACTTTCTATTAAGAAAATAAAAGTAATAAAACAGAAGTTTAAAGTGGTGTGAAAAATTCGATTTAGAAAGTGTGTGTGTGTGTGTGTGTGCGAATTTAATTAATAAAATCTTTTAACTATGGAAACTTGTCGTACTTGTGCCAAATGTGATTTTGATAATGAAAGCCAATGGTTTGATTTATTTAATGTTCCTCGTTTTAAATTGGAAACGGAACGTATACATTTGGAGTTGAATACTTGGAAAATAAAGGTAAATTAAAAAAAAAAATGGCTAATTTAATTCATGAAAATATAAATAACAGTGTTGTCAAGGTATTGATTCTTAAATATAGCTTTTTATAACAAGTTGATAAATTGTAATAGAAACTTTCCTAATATTTTAATCAGCTTCTGATATAAGAAGATTTATGTTTATTACATTTTCTAAATAAAATGTTCACAACTACACAAATATTCCAGCAAACACAAAGTTAAACGTTTGAAAAATTTGGAAAATAGTTCTACATATTCCAACTTAATCTATACATAATATTTTAATTTACGCGAAGATTTCGTTCGTGCTGATGTTTGTAACATCCAAAAATATTGGTCTAAGACCCACCATAATGCATGCCAATCGGCCAATCTAAACCTTGTAATGAAACTACAGGTAGCTATTTTAAAAATAATTTAATGAAACTGAGTACCAAAGTTTTTTTATAGTGCAAGGAAATTTGTTATGATTGGTCCACTATTTAACGACCATAAATGTTTTAAATATAGCAATATTTTAATGAAATTTGACACGTATAAGTTTTATGTAAGCATAAAACTGTGTGCCGAATTTCATGATTGGTCCATAATAAACCATAGCTCCCTTATAAATTCATCTTGACGGACATAAATCCCATACAAATGATAGTATCAAGTTAACATTTGACTCAAATCAGTTTTCTATAAACAGAAATCGCAGTGGCATGTTTCATAGAAATGTACACTACGCTTAATAAATGTATTTCCGTCAATATTTCTTTTAAAAAACAACGTACGCAAACGAAATTTTGCACAAATAGTTCATTGAATAATGTAAAATCGGAAACTAAAATTGGACGTGATCCACCCACTTCCCATATAAGGTGAAATTATTAGGGTGGTACAAAAAGGTGCAGGTGGTAAGTATATAAATTCGGCAAAGCCGAATATAACTTGTTAATACCTTGATTAATATATTTCTTAAATTGAATTTATTAACACAATAAGAGGAGTTGCTCGCATCACGGTAGCAGGAGTAAACATTTTTTTCACACTTGAACACTAGTCAATGTGAACTGAACCAAACATAAGGCACTATTCTCAATTTTCAAGAGGAAGATAACGTATATTATATAATTTTTTATTTGATATGTTGAATACACAGCATGATATAATTTTTGGTTGAAAACAAAACTTTTCTCAACACTTATAAATCCCGCTTTCAACCACTTCTTCTTCATTCTGCCCTTACCAAGAACTTCTTCAAAGCGCCTAACTGTTAAGGAATGTGTCAAAATTTATATTCGAAAACTAATAACCGTCTGAAGCTTTACAAAATGTTTAACGGCTAATAAAACGTCAGCAAGGTTTTTTTTATTCAGAACGTACTCGGTAGGGGTAAATCTTCTGATTTAAAGCATATAATAGTGAGAATATTTCAAAAATATCGTAAGATTGGAGCTCGAATGTTTATCGTACTTTATTTGCTTAATACCCGTTTCGATTTTTTTTCTCAAGTCTTGGGAGAACGAGAAAGGATGACAAACACACCAAAACTTGGCGAATATTGAAAAATAACAAGGATTTTAGACTATTAAACTTTAATACATGAAACATATCCCAAATAATACAAATGATTCAGTTTGGCTGCTTTTCTTTTTCGATTTATAATTCTTTATTGAATAAAAATAGTTTCAATTCCAATCAGAAAAATAGAACCAATTTTGAAAAAAACAAGGAGAAATAACATTTGGTTGCTCAAGTCTAAAAGCGTGCATACTTGTGCAATTTACCAACAAACCTTTTACATTCTTTGTTTAATATTTGTAATATTTTACTAAATTTAACAAACAACTTATTGACAACACTGGCCCACTAAAAATAATTGTTTTATTTTCAATACTTTGAATATTAAATATAAATATCTCCCTTCTTCTTCCAACTCCACCCTATTTCTTATCTAGATTTCATGTAACGACGGTTTACCACAAAAAATTTGCACCGATTGTTTTTCGAAATTTTGCACAGTCTCCTCATTTCGTCTACAATGTTTGGAGGCACAGACTATATTAAGCAATATATTCGATAAAATCGATACACAAAGTATACAAGATGATGAAGTTTTTGAGGGTTTTGCAAATGAACAAGATAAAGATAATAATGACTGTATACTCAACAATGTAAAAACTGCAACTCAAGAACTAGCAGTAGCAGAAGGAGCCACAGCGACAGCAGTAACAACACCAGATATGGCAGTTCATTTGAAAACAATTGAGCACACTTTAGAGATAGAAAAAGCAGAAAAGAGCACAACCAAAAGTAATAATAACAATAATAGACGCAACAACAATGGTGAGTGTTTTTTTTTTTTTTTTTGAGTATGAGTAAAGGGAAAATAATAGAAATAAATCAAAAGAAAAATAGCGCAACAAAACAAAAAAGAAAACAAAACAACAAACATTAAAATTAAGAGTCCTTTTTATTTGTTTTCCTTTTTTGTTTGTTATTGAGGTAGGTCAATGAACTAAGTATTTATATGACTATAGAATGGAGACTAATATACATTTGTTTTTAATAATAATCTCATTTGTATATAAAAGAAAAAATAGTTATGATTGTTTTCATGTCTTGCAGAAAATATCACACCGTTTTGTGAATTGTTAAATATAAATCCTAATAACAACACTGAGGTTTCATTTAGAACCATAACAAAATTACCAGACACTGCCGTTTTAGAAAACGAAAATAAAAACCAAAATTTTAATCACATCTTCGAAGCCGAAGAGGAAGAAGATATTAACAATAACACTAACTGTAACATTAACAGCAATAATGATGTTGATGATGTTGAAGAAGATATTTCCTCCTCCACCTGTAACCAGAATACTTTAAATAATAACGAATTAACAACACTACCAGAAGATACCAACGATTTAGATGAAAATGATCTTATAGAAGAACTTATCGAAGAATTAGATATCATAGAAGAATTTTCCGATGAACAAGACTTTAAACAAAATCAAGATAATATCATTATATCCCATGTAAACAATGCCGACAACGATGACAACGAAGAAGATCATTTAGCCGATAATTTAAATATAACATTTGAATGTAAATACTGTTACAAATGGAAGAATAGTACATCGGAAAATTTTCTCACCCAACAGGAGCTTTTGGTCCACATTACCAAATTGCACAGTTCAGAACAACCCTATAATTGTCCATATTGCAAGCAAAAATTTATGGATGCTGCTTCTAGGACCACTCATTTAAAGGATGAACACAGTCAAAAGGTGTACGAATGTGAGACATGTGGCAAAAAATATGCTGATAAATTTAATTTAAAAAATCATGTAGAAAAATATCACAGTGGTACCGATTTCGATTGTACTCTATGTGGTAAGAGTTTTTGTTCGAGAAAAAGTTTAAATTATCACATGAAATGGCACAATCCGGAGGAACAATTAAAATGTAGCTACTGTGATCGTTTGTTTATCAATCAGCGTCATTTGAAGTGTCATGAGGAGACACATACGGGTTTTCGCAGTCAAGAGGTTTGTTCGTTCTGTGGGAAAAGTAAGTAAAAAAATTTATGAAAGCCAATTTAAACAGAAATTGGTTTCCTACGGGATTTTTTTTTTTTTTTGTGAAAATTTTTATTAATTAAAATAATCGTTTTTTATTTTTAATATTTTGGCTACTTTTTTAGTGTTTTAATTAGATTTAATTGATTTTTAATGCTTTATTTTGCTTTCTTAAGACTTCTTTCATTTGAAAACTCTTAGATGGCATATTTATCGTCAGCATGGCGGTGAAAAACCATACAAATGTGCCAGATGTACAGAAGGTAAGATATTTGAACTTTAATGAAAGTCGCTGAAACTTAAAGAGAATTTCTTGACATAAACACCCACAGATATTTTTGAGAATATATTTTCTCAATTTCTTTTAAATTCTGTCTTAATTTATGCAAAATGTCTTATTAGTTTATGCAAAATTTTCTTAAAAAAACATTCACAGTTCCTGAGAAAACAGAATCAGTTCCTAAGTATTTTCGATAAGAAAACTGTGTCACTTTCTGAGAAATTTTCTATAAAAAAACTCAGTTTCTGAGAAATTGTCTCAATTTCTGAGAAGAAAACCATCTCAGTTTCTGAGAACTCCTCTAAAAGAACTTTATCTCAGTTTATGAGATATATTCTAAAAGGAAACTATTTCAGGTCTTGAGAAATTTTCTATACGAAAACTGTCTCAGTATCTAAGAAATTTTCTTAGAGAACTATCTCAGGTACTGAGAAATTTTCTATAAGAAAACTATATCATCTCCTACCTCCTGAAAACTTTTCTAAAAGGAAACTGTCTCAATTTCTGTGAAATTTTCTTAAAGAAAATTATCTCACTTTCTTATAAATTGTTTATAAGAAAACTATCTCAGTTCCTTATAAATTTTCTATAAGAAAACTATATTTGTTCCTGAGAAAATTTCTATAAGAAAACTACCTCAATTTCTGAGAAATTTTCTAAAAAAATCTGTAAAATTCTCAGTTCCAGAGAATTTTTCCAAAAGAAAACTATCTCAGTTTCTGAGACATTTTTCTATAAGAAAACTATCTCGGTTTCAGTGAAATTTTTAATAAAAACTATCTCAGTTTCTGAAAAATTTTCTAAACAATTCTCTTGCAATTATCTCAATTCCTGAAAGTTTTTCGCTTAGAAAATTGTCTCAGTATATCTATCTAATATAAAACAAAACATTCTCTGTTCCTAAGAAATTACTTAAATTCTCTTACAGTTTTTACCTCATATTTTGAAAAACGTTTACACATGCTCGAATATCATTTGGATAACTTAACGTTAATCGAAAAAACTGAATGTATGCTATGTCACAAACGCTACGATAACGAGCTAGAACTAAAGGATCATATGTTAGAAGACCACAAAGAAAACAAAGGAGCAGTTAAGATAGCCAACAATAAACGAGTTATAATGAATAAGAAACCAAAAAGTTTTACGGGAATATTTCAATGTGAAAAATGTGATAAAAGATTTAATATGAAATCAGCTTTAGAAAGACACATGGCTGTGCATTCCACGGAAGGAAGGTAGGTCAAATTAAAAGTGATATGTACTATATTAGTTAAAATTTAACTATTTACTTTATTTTAGACCTCATGCCTGTCCCCAATGTCCTAAACGTTTCAAACGATCACAAGATATGAAATGGCATTTAAAAACTCATTCCTCAGAGAAACCCAATATTTGTGATGTTTGTGGCAAAGGATTTGCTTTGAAATATGTATTGACTCAGCATCGCCGAAGTCATGAAGGTTGGTTTAATGGATTTTTGAAAACTTATTTAAAAATTTATTTCTTAAATTGTTTTCATTTAGTTTTGGAAAAAAACTTTACTTGTACGACTTGTGGCCGTTCATATCTTTTCGAGAAGTCTTTGCGCTTGCATGAACGCATTCATAGTGGCAAAACCTATTATAAATGTGATTTGTGCAGTGAAAGTTTTGTAACACATATTAAATTTAAATGTAAGTAAAGAAGAAGGAAACCATGGAATACATAGAAGTTTATTTGAGAGGCACTTCAAACAAAATTTTCAAAAAAAAAAAAAAAAAAAAAAAAATACTAATTCTTTTCAAAACTCAAAAACAAAATATTAGGTTTTCGACAATTGAAATTTTTGTAAGTTTCTCAATTTTTTTCAGTTCTCAGTGAATAATGATTCATAGGAAAATTGAAAATTTTCTATTTTAACAAAAATTTTCAGTTTCTCTGAAAATGTCATAAAAATAATTTTAGTTTTTGAGAAATTTTCAGACCCTGGGAAATTTTATATAAGAAAATTGTCTCATTTCCTGAGAAATTTTCTATAAGAATACTGGCTCAGTTTCTGAGAAATTTTCTTTAAGAAAACTGTATCAATCTCTGAAGAATTTTCTATAAGAAAGCTGTGACAGATTCTAAGAAATTTTTTGTAGAAAGACTATCTTAGTTCCTAATAAATTTGCTATAGAAAAAATTTCTAAGTTCCAGAGAAATTTGCTATAGGAAAATTTTCTCATTTCCTGAGAAATTTTATATAAGAAAATTTTCTCAGTTTCTAAGAAATTTTCTATAAGAAAATTTTCTCAGTTTCTAAGAAAATTGTGTCAATTTCTGAAAAATTGTCTATAAGAATACTGTCTAATTTTCTGAGAAATTTTCTACAGGAAAATCCAAGGAAATTTCCTGTAAGAAAATTGTCTCACTTCTAGAAAAATTTTCTGTTAGAAAATTGTCTCACTTCCAGAGAAGTTTTCTATTAAAAAAGTTACAGATAAGTTTTCTATAAGAAAGTCGTCTCAGTTCTAGAGAAATTTGCTATAAGAAAATAGTATTGGCTGTAGAGAATATTTCTATAAGAAAATTGTATGAATTCCTGAGAAATTTTCTATAAGAAATTAATCTCAGTTTTTATGAAAAAAGCTCTCTTAGTTCCTGGGGCATGTTCTATAAAAGAGAGGACTTAATTCCCGAGAAAATTTTCTATGAGAAAGAAGGCTTCAGTTTCTGAGAAATTTTCTATAATTTATTATTTTATTTTATTTCTAGGGCATATGAAAAAAATGCACGATGAAGAAAAAGTGGCTGCTGCTACAAATAATTTAAATCATGATAGAATAAAAACTAACATTGAGCTGCCATTAGAAGATTTGGTCAATATTGTGATTACTTAGCAATAAAATTTATACTTTTAGGACAATATTATACAACAAATCCAAACAAACAAAAGAAACTAAATACTTTAAAAGCAAACACACAAACATTTGAAAAATTGCACAAGTAATATTTTTTAACTAAAAGAAATTTTAAATAGCACTATTTATTGATTGACCAGTAGTTTCTTTTAAACGTTACAAAGTTTCAATAATAAAAAATACATTTAAATAAAATTTAGTTTAAGATTAAAAAAACAATGTAAGCTCAAATACCAAAAAATATTTATTAAAAAAATTGCATTTATTTTGAAATATTTTAAATTAAATGTTTAGAGATTTATTATAAAAAGCCAGCAAAAGGCTTTTAAGCAAAACTTTATTTTATCCACTGAGAAAAAAAACTAAGTAGAAACACACAAATATAAAAAAGCCTTTAAATTTTTGTCCACTTAATTGAAGAAACATGAAAATATTAACACCATTTTATTTTAAAATTAAAAAAAGGTTATTTTTAAAATAAGGAAAAGGCTTGCTGTTCACTAGTAAGAGAAATATATAAAGGCTTTACTTATGATATAATTTATAATAAAATATCTATTATTAATTTTAATGTTTCCTAAGGAAAATCTATATTTTTACATATATGTATAATTTATATTTTTTTAGAAAACGTTTACTTATCCTAAAAGTATGTTTAATACTTTTTTTATGTTTGTTACTTAAGATTATATCATTTTCCTATAATAACCAAAAAACTATTGTAATTTTTAAGTATATGTACATTGAAATAAAATTTTTTAAATTTAATAAATAATAATTTTTTTAAGCTCAAGAATATATTGAAACTTTCCAACTACTTTTAAATAATAAAAGAAATTAAATTAAGAAATGTATTGTTATTCATTTGATTTTGATATTATGATTATATAATGTTCTATATTCTTCAATAAAAGTTGAACTTTTAATAAAAATTTTTAATTGCAAACAAAAAAAAAAAAATAATAATAACAAAAGCTGCAAACAAAAAAATTAACAAAAATCTATGTTCGCTTATATTTTTCATTAAAATTCGATTTTTCATTAAAATTCGATTTTTCATATAAAAATCCAAATATCTGCTGTAGTTTGGATATAAAATCAACTTTTAGGTTTTTGATATAAAAATTGATTTTTGGTAGAAAATATGTGTGATCAGAGAATTTTGTTCTTTTTTCTCTAACTGCTTTGAAAAAACTATAAAGTCAATTTAGGTTTTTCATATAAAAGTCTAAAATAATATTCTTAAGTCGATAGCATAATTTGAATGTTCCTGAACCACCTCCGATTTTTTTATTTTTATTTATTTATTTATTCAAAAAAATCAATTCATATTTTATTTATTTATACAAAAAATTCAATTTATAATCGTTAAAAAAAAGATGTTAATATATGACATTTTCCATTTCAAATAATTAAAAAAAAATCTTCTTCTAAAGTAATGGACAGATTTTTCTAAAAAATTTACACAATGTGTAATAAAATACAACAATTCTATAAATTAAACAAATGAAAAACACCATAACTGAATTATGAAGTTTTTCCCTAAGAAACTCATATCAGAAATATTTTTTGTTTTTAAAACATTGGGTAAAAAGGAAAAATTATGAACCTTCCACAGAGTTAAAAAAATGTTTGTTATACACAGCGAGTTACTTTGTAAGCCCAGCTGTTTTCATTTACATACCGCGCGAAACTATCAAATTGTTTTCCTATTCGTATGTAATATTTTTTGCAGCGTTTATTTACTCTTCTTCTTCATTTTCTCATTTTTTGTTCATACCATTTTGACATTATGCGTAGTGGTTTTACACAACAAAATACAATCAATTGTTGTTTTTGGAAATGTGCGGTCACTTTATAGTTACATTATGGTTATACACTAGAAATTATTTTTGATTTGATTTGATTATTTTGATTATTTTTTATAAATGACCATTTAAGAGCTTTCAATTGATACCTTAATCTTTACAATCGGATAAATTGTAAACAAAATATTTACGATTAAAGCGAGTTATGTAATTTTATTATTTCCCTTTTCTTCTTATGCCTACTAAACACATCTTATATAAAAATAACGGTCTTCCATGTACAACCCTACATTGAATATAGAAACAAAGTGTCATTTTGTTTGTTCTGCTTCTTCCGCAAAATTAATTGGCCAATCAGAAAAAACCACATACTAAATACAACTCTGTAGAATAATATGTGATAGCAAATGATAGAACACACGTCAGTGTTTTGAAAATATGGAAAATGAAGAAATCATAAAAAGTGAAGTATTTTCGGGAATAACTTTTTTCAATCCATTTTTAATTAATATATCCAATAGAGCGCATATGATTAAATATTAACAAGAAAAAAATTAACGGAATATTTTAACCAACAAAAGAATAAAGACAAAAAATATTATTTAGTAACAACAATAACAAAACAGTTGTAAATATTTTGCAGAAAAAATAAAACAGGGAATAAAAACAACAACAATAAGGAAGTGATAAAAAAATTAATAGAAAGTTAAGATTTTTGCAGCTGCCCTGCCACGCTACCAAACGCAAAACAAATTTTGCAACTTTAAACGGATTTCAAGAATTTATTGGTAATAAAATAGTAATAAAATTCATGTTAAATTGTTGATTGAAAAAGCAGCTGCCCTTGGGGAGAAAAACGAAAATGGTAGTCTCATTGCCGGATTTAATGCTCCTGGGGGGCGAAAAGAAACTGACAGCATGTTTGCTATTGCTAATACTGGAATTATTTTTGGAAGGTCAGTGATCTGCTTTGTAACATAAAGTTTTGTTTTAAAATACATAAATATATATTGAACGTGTGAAAACTGAAAAAGAAATTATAATGACCTTGAACTTTATTAATATTTTATTTTTTTTTTTTTACTTAATTCTATATTCATTTTAATACACTCTATTTGTTTAATTAGCACTTTTGTAAATCATTTTTAGTTTATTAATAATTAATTATTTACCTTACTAACTATTTTTATTAACAGGTGCCGAATCTGTTCCAAATGCTGCTGATATTGAAAATCATTTGGAATTGGGTAAACAGTTTTTAGCACACAATCAATTAAGTGATGCTTTGACCCATTATCATGCCGCTGTGGGTAAGTTTTGTTTATAAATTTTGAATTATAGTAGGGATTATTAAATTTATTTTTGCTTTAATTTGCAGAGGGTGATCCTAATAACTATTTAACTTTGTTCAAACGCGGCACCGTATATTTGGCTTTGGGCAAGACTCGTTTTGCTATACAAGATTTTAGCCGGGTTTTAGAATTGAAACCTGATTTCACAGCTGCCCGTTTACAACGTGGTACGGTGTACATGAAGACCGGCGAATATCCACAAGCTGCTGAGGACTTTGCTGCAGTGGTAAGTTTTTTTTTTTATCTTTTCTACAAAAATTATATTAAAAATCTAGAAATTAAAAACTAAGAACAAATTTTTAACTTTTCTTTTAAATAACTACTTAGCTTGAAGAAGAACCCTACAACGAGGTTGCTCACGAAAGTTACTCTCGCATTGCACCCGCCGAAGAACAATGGGAAATTGTACAAGAACTTATCAATCGTGGTGATCATCGCAATGCTATACAGATGTTAACGCAACTTTTGGAAATATCACCTTGGTCGGTAATTTTCCGTCAAGCTCGTGCCGATGCCTATATTGAAACCAATGATCTCTTGGCTGCCATATCCGATTTAAGATCGGTCAATAAACTATCACAAGACAGTACGGAAGGCTACTATCATCTGGCTCTGCTGTTGTATAAAATTGGTCATGCTACCAGTGCTTTAAAGGAAATTAGAGAGTGTTTGAAATTCGATCCCGAACACAAAGACTGTTTCCCCTTCTATAAGAAATTGAGAAAAGTGGAGAAGGGTTTGTCGGTCGCTGAGACGGCCCGCGATGAAAAACAATATCAAGACTGTATAACATCCGCTGAGACGGCTTTGAAACATGAAAAAGAAGAAACCATGGTGATATTCGAGGCAAAACGTTTGTTGTGTACTTGTTATATGCGCGACGAACAATATGCTAAGTCTTTGAGTTATTGCAAGGATGCTCTGGACATAATGCGTGATGCTCAAATTTACTGTGATCGTGCCGAGGCTTACCTGGGCTCTGAAATGTATGACGATGCCATACATGACTTCCAAGAGGCTTTGGGTCTAGATGAAAATCTTCAACGGGCCAAGGATGGTATCGAGAAAGCTAAAAGACTGCAAAAACAAGCTGAACGTAGAGACTACTATAAGATCTTAGGTGTTAAGCGCAACGCCAGCAAACAGGAAATTGTCAAAGCCTATCGCCGGGCGGCACAGAAATGGCATCCCGATAACTTCCAGGGTGATGAAAAGAAAATTGCCGAAAAGAAATTCATAGATATAGCCGCCGCCAAAGAAGTTCTAACAGATCCTGAAAAACGAAGACAATTCGATAGTGGCCAAGATCCCTTAGATCCAGAGGGTCAACAGGGTGGTCATGGTTTCCGTGGTGGTAGTCCTTTCCAGCACTTCCATCACGGGTCACCGTTCCAGTTTAAGTTCCATTTTAACTAACCTAAACTTGCAGAGATAAAGGCATCTTAAGCAATTTTTTTTTTTTTAATTTAAGTTAATTCATTATTACTATAGTCATGTAGGTAAAATTCTTTGTTTCCTTCTATTTCCTTTCCCATTAATTCAAACTAAAGCACAAGTAAAAAAGACTCCTAGAGTTACCTTTTTTATTTTTAATTAAAAACTATCCCTTTCATGGTTTAACCAGCAAACAAACAAAAAATGTAAGGCATTTAAACAATAAAAATGTTTTTCTCTCCTCCTTTACTTTAATTTTCCGTAAAAAACAGTGTATAGTTATAGTTAAAGCATTAATTCCTAAATGCCCTCTATCTACTTACAATACTTTTTTTCCACAAAACAGCATATGCCATCATATCACAGATATTTGTGTTATTATTTTTTTTTTTCCTAATTTTAATAAAAGTTTTCCTTTTTAGTTTTTTTCCTCTTAAATCTTGTAATTTGTTTTTTTGTAAATAGTAGGTTATTCGTAATGAAAATATGTGAAATAATTTATTAAAAACAAAAAAAAAAAAAAAAATATTGCTACTAATTGTAATACATTTTTGAGTTTTTAAATTGATAATAATCATAGCGTTAATAAAAACAGTAACACTTGTAACAACATACGCCCTTTTTTGTTTTTGTACCATTAATATTGAAAAGAAAAATAAAATTTCTATAAGACGACTCTTGATAAAATAAATGAAGCATAATTATGAATGAAAAGTAAAATAATAAAAGAACAAAATAATATTTAAATTATAAAGTAGTTTTAAAATATGTGATTTTATTTAAAAAGTGTTTTTCTTTACGAAAACATATTTCGCATTTTTATGAAATTACAAGAAACGTTTTATATTTTATTCCAGAGAATAGTTTTAATCCTATAAAGCAGATCTTCATGTTTTGTTTAAGCGAATCTTCAGAGGAACAAGGTTAAATTAATGAAAAATTAATATAAGATTACTTTTCTTAATACGCATCGATGTCTTAATATCGAAAATGCGTATCTCGAACTTTCAAAAGAATTAGTTGTATTCTCAAATATGATTTTAATACCTGTAAAATATATTGAAAGAAATTCCAAATTATCTACTGATGTACTAAAACGATTATAGACTCGATAATTACCATAGCTAACTTTATTTTATTAAGGCAGGTGCATTTAATAATTTTTTAATAAACAAATTATTTTGTCTTGATAAAATAATTTTGATTTTTATGTGATGAAAAAATTATTTTGTGATGAGAAAATGATTTTAAATTGCAACAATTATTCTGCGTTAAAAGTTTATTTTAGAATGGAAAAAAATACTTTGTGCTGAAAAAAACTTTCTGTGATAAAAAAAATCATTCTACGAGTAAATTATATTTATGGTGGAAAAAATATTTTTCAGTGAAAAAGATTTTGTAGTGAGAAATATTTTGTGGCGAAAATATGATTGTCTGGTGAAAACATAATAATTTGAACGGTATAACAAATTTATTTTGGTGGCGAAAAAATTATTGCCTGTGTTAAAAAAAAAAATATATATTTTGTAGTGATAAAATTATTGAGGTGAAAATCTTATTTTGTGATAAAAAAAATTATTTCATGTAAAAATTATTCTGTGATGAGAAAAAAATTACTTCGTCAAAAATCTCTGTGATGAAAAAATTATTTAGTAGTAGGAAAATGATTTTATGTTACAAAAATTATTTTATGGTAATAATTCTTTGTTGAAAAAATTATTTTGTGATGATTTAAATAAATAAAATAAAAACAAAATTATTTTGTCTTGAAAAGAAATAGATAAATTATTCTGTGGTGAAAGATTTGTCTGTAGTAAATATTTGTTCTGTGATGTAAAAATAATTTTGTAGTGAAAATATAATTTATGGTAACAAAATTATACTTTGATGAATATATTCTTCGGTGAAAAAAAGCGATTGTTCTGTGCTGAAAAAATTATTCAAATTTATTAAAACTATTTGGTGGTCTGGTGAAAACATAATTCTATGGTTAAAATTAGTTTGTGATGGAAAATTAATTTTGGGGTTACAAAATTATTCTACGGTGAAAAAAAAACGTTTCTGTAGTAAAAACAAATATTTTCTGAAAAACGATTTTACCTAAAAAAAATACACAGAAAAAATCAAATATTTAAAATTTTTTTTCATAAAGATTATGAATCGAACATGACTTTTTCTCAAACTTTTTTCATAAAAAATAAAATTTTGTTCATAGATATTAAAAAATTATTCATAATGAAAATTTTAGTAATTTTGCAAAAATATTGTTAAATCTTTGGTTTAGTTTCATTAGATTTGATTGCAAATGGTATACATGAAAATAATAACAACAAACGCCTTAAAATGGCACAATTCCAAGGAAAATCTGTAAAAAATAATGTTTAGAAATTTGCATAATTTGCAAAATTTATTATGTGGTAAAAAATTTATTTTGTGGCGAAAAAATTATTTCTTGGTAAAAAATTATTCTGTAATGAAAAAATTATTTTGTCAAAAAAATATTTTGTGTTAAAAAAATTAAGTTGATGTACATAAAATATTCTGTGACAAAATAAATCTTTTGTTTCAAAGATTATGCTGTGATGATTTTACGTCGGAAAAAACTTATTCTGTGGTGAAAAAAAAATTATTTCGTGGTAAAAAATGATTCTGTGATGAAAAAATGATTCAGATGAAAAATTATAATTTTATTGTGGAAAAAATATTTTGTAATCAAAATTATAAAAATATATTTAGCGGTGAAAAAATTATGTTGAGGAAAAAAAATTATTCTGTGATGAAATTAGTGATTTTATAGTAAAAAATTTATTTTGTTAAGCAAAAATTATTCTGTGGTGAACAAATATTTTGTGATAACAAATTATTTAATGGAGATTTTTTTCGCACCCTAAAAAAACTAAAAATCATTTCTTTTATCTGGTTATTTTTTATTTAAATTTTGTAAATTTTAGTTTTAAACAATTTAATTAACAGCAAAAAGAAAATAATTAAAAGGTATACAATTTTTGTTCATTTTATAAAATTAATACAAAAATACAGTATCAATGTAAATGGCGAAAAAATAATAATAAATAAAACCAAAATTCCAAACAGAAAAAAAAAAAGAAATTACACAAATACTTAGAAAAAAAAAAAATACAAATACAAAATATACTTAAAATTCACAAACGAAAAGTTTACAAAATAAAGCTTATTTTTAAGGATTAATTAAACGCTTTGTATGAAAAAAACATAAATGAAAACGATCAATATAAATATACAAATTAAGATCAAAGTATGTTTCAAATGATATTTCTCCTCCATTGACAAAATAAATTGACGGAATGCAGAATCTCCGCCATTGTAAGCAGTCTTTATGGTGCGACGGGGATTAATATTGGCGGAGGGAGTGCCTATGGTGCGTCTGGAATAGGCATCACGACTACGTAGTGTTGATTTAGGCGGCGTAATTTTAGTGGGGCCAACCGAATGACGTATGGGGGTGGCCTTGAGATTTTCCAAATTACGAGCAAACTGACTAAGAAAAGGAGTCTCGACGTCTTTAATGGGAGATTCTTCAACCAAAACAACATCATCCTCATCATCTTCATAATCATCATCATCTTCTTCATCTTCTAACTCAGCTTCATAAGACTTGGCGTAATGTGTTGATGTTTTGCTATAGCTGGTAGCAGCTGGTGGTATATATGTTTTGCGCACACTGGTTGAAGACAAATAGATGGGTTTGTTATAGTTGTAAGAGTCCAATGAACTGTAGCGTGTGCTGGAATTTAGATTAGCACTTAAAGGTGCCGTGGTAGAAACCTTCGGTTCTGATACCGGCACATGACTGAATTTAGGAGGATTGCTAACAGTTTTCTTAATAGGTTCCTCTTCAACTTCGAAGTCCTCTACTAAATCAATTTCATCAGGAGGTGCATAAGTCTTATTAACCGGGGTAGTCTCCTGTACATATGATGTAGTAACAACACCTGTCTTACTTAATAGCTGAGGCTTGGGCGAAGGCTCTTTGGCCGGCAATTTTGGGTAAAGAGTAGGAGTCTTTTCGGGCGTCTTAGTTTTAGCTCTAACCGGTTCCGAAACTACACGATCAGGTGAAACATCAGAATATTCTGGTTCACTTACGGTAGTTGTAGTGGTTACGTGTCTTTCCGGCACCGCTATAGTACGTCGAGAAGGCCGATTACTTGACGGTGTTTGTTTCGCTGCATTGTTATTAATTGTTATTTTGGGTGATGACGCCACCTCTGATGGTTTTGAAACATGCATAGTTTCACGACGATTTGTCTTGGCCGGCGTGGTAGCTATTGACTTACCCGACATTACGGCCTCCAAGCGTCTAATTAGAATTTTACGACTCGAATCGGTCACAGGCACATTGGGCATACCAAATTCAATGCATTTTTGTCGTAATTCTTTGTTACTGAGGGCTTCCAATTCCGCCATTGTTAATTTTTGCTATTAATTATTTTCTTTTCAAAAAGTAAAAGTTAACAATTATTTTTCACAAAAACACTTTTAGAACATAAAATAACGTCACACTAGTCTACTATTCGAGAATTCTGGTTTTTCGTACGTTTTGCAATGAAACTGGAATGAATTTCAAAAAATTTGGCAACAAAAAAGTAAGCCAATAAACACAGAGTTGTATTTGTAGTGCGCAACAAACGTTTAAAAATGGGGATGCCATATTGGAAAATAATGTTGTGCTAGTGATTTACACGTGGAAATTACCCCAGGTCTACAACTGAGATTAACGCTGATATAATATGTGAGATAACGCCGGCAGAGGAGAGTAAACATTTTGTTTATATTATGTTAAATCTTAAAGAAGGGGTACACGTATTCTAATAAATCCTATAAGATATTATTATTTTCAATCAGTTACAGAGTAAACATGTCCTTTTTATTTAAGCAATTCGCACTTTTTTAACACAATTTTTATAAAAATGATTTTTAACATGTAAAACAAACACTAAAACTAAACAATTTTGCAAAATAATATTGTTTTTCAATAATTTCCAAAATACACATGCACACACACAAGCAAACTTTCGTGTATGTGTATTTTTCTGACAGTTCATCTTATAAGATGGTTGTGTAGAGAAATCTCATCACAACAGTCTCATAATACATCTTATAATACTAATATTTGAATCTACACGTGAAATAATTCTCTCAGAGAGCGAATTTGACACTCTCTGACACAAAAATCTTACATATTATGTTACGTCTAGACGGGCTGTAAAGTTGCCTAATGTAGACACTAGTCTACATTAGGCAAATTTATATTAAAACAAAAGTCAAAATCAGTGCGAATATATACAAGGTAACCATAGTTAAACAGCTGATTATTATTTTGGTTGTTACAGACGTCAACCTGCATAAATAAAAAAACAATAATGAATACGCCATATTGTTGTTTTTGTGCAACTGTTGCCATCTTCCACAAATTCGCGTTAAGTTTGACGTCTGTCTTGATAAAAAAATCTCTAATGTAGACACTATGTAAAGAGACTTTTGACAGAACTGTTTATTTTAAAAATATATTACAATGTTTTTGTCGATTTGCCGAAAGCTTTTATATTATTTACACATACATTTTCTTATTTTTTTAGAGAAATTTCATCTAAAAAAATTTTGGAAATGGATTTTATATTATATCCATGTAATTGCGTTTGTTGGTAAAAGTTCATTTTAAAATTAGATTTGGACAAAATTCTGAATCTCATACGATCGATTTATAATTTTCGTCCACACGAGTCTTTTTTTTTTCTTTTTTTTGTTCTTGTTCGCACATTGTTCAACCAACAATGTCTGATAAAAAATTATTGTATCAAAACTTTATTGATTTTATTTCAGTTCTAGTGTCAAAATTATGAAAGACCATATTTTTCCTGGGCTTCAAATAAACGAAACTATTAGTTATTTATTAGAGTATCTACAAAACCGACTTTTTTAGAAGACCGGTTTTTCGGTTTAACCGAAAAATCTCATTTTATAAAAAACCGATTGCCCTGTTTTGAACATCTGAAAGAACTGATTAACCCGGTTTCAGTCATATACATCTCTAACAAGAAAATATTATTTTTTTAACAACTACCTACATTTATACGTAATAAATTTTGATGTGTAAAATTTCAAAATTAAAGTTTTTAATTACGTTATAATTTAAGAGGAAATATTATTATTTTTTTAATTTGAAATTGTTCTTATTTATTTGATTTATCTTATTTAATAAACGTTCCTTAATATTTCATTATTAATCCTGGTATATGAAAATATGTGTTTCCAAAATAAAAAATATTTTATGATTGAAATATGTACTTATAAGTGTATAAAATTCTGGTTATAAAAATTATACCAATAGAACTATCTATTGGTATGTTTTTTTATGAAAGAAAGCTTTAAATTTTAAATATTTTCTTATTGGTTTTAATAAAACTACTAAGCTTTTCTGTAAAACTTTTCTGTAAAACTTTTATTGTGTATTCAGTAACTTTTTCGCTGTAATGTGTGTACTTCTAAGCTTTTACTCTAAGTCCTCCTTTATCCTATGTCTACAACTGAGATAACCGCTGATATAATATGTGAGATATCGACGTCAGAACAGAGCAACTATTTTGTTTATATTATGTTAAATCTTGTATACAGGTATTTTAATAAATCCTATTAGATATCATTATTTTCAATCAGTCACAGAGTAAACATGTCCTTTTTATTTAAGAAATTCGCACTTTTTTACCACAATTTTTATTAAAATGTTTTTTAAAGAGTAAAATAATCATCAAAACGAAACAATTAAAAAAACATTACCTTTTTAGTAATTTCACAAAATACAGATGCACACAAACAAACTTTCGTATATGTGTATTTCTTTGACAATTTATCTTATAAGATAGTTGTATAGAGAAATCTCCTCACAACAGTTTCATAATACTTCTTATAATACTAATATTTGAATCTTCACGTGAAATAATTCTCTCAGAGAGCGAATTTGGCACTTTCTGACACAAAAATCTTACATATTATGTTACGTCTAGACTGGCTGTTACTCTTCTTATTCATTTTCTCATTTGTTTTGTTCATAGCATTTTGACATTATGTGCAGTGGTTTTTCATTATAAACATACAAGCAATTGTTGTTTTTGTAGATGTGTGGTCACTTTATAATTACATTATGGAATAGTACAAGAGTGTAAAAGTTGCGTCTTTAAAAAATATTTCATAACGTAGTGTGAAATATTTCAATTTGCTACATTTGTCTAGTAAAGACAAATGTAGTTGATGCAGTTACACACAAATAAGCGTATTTCTTATGGACGCTATGATGTTTTGCGGCAAACCAAAACCCTTCATTAATCGAAGAAACCATAACGTAGAGTCTATATAAGACAATTTTTTTTTTATCAAGACAAACGTCAAAATAAATCTGGAATTAATGGAAGGTGGTAACAGTACAAAAGCAACAACAGGGTGAATTCATTAATGTTTTTTATATATGTTTTATATATGTGCTTGACAACTGTAACAACCAAAAATAGTAATCAGCTATTTAATTGAGCTTATCTTGTATAAATTCACGCTGAATTTGACGTTCGTCTTGATAAAAATTTGTCTAGTATAGACACTACGTAAGGAAATACATGGTCTTTATATGTCATGGTTTGCGACAAACCATTTTGGTTGGACCAGGTTCACGCTTGGCGACATGTTGCAGCGACGGCCATTATTTTGTTGTTATAACCACAATAAAAATAATAAAAGACGCTACGACATGTTGCCTAGTGTGAACCAGAACTTTGATTTTCTTTTCGCCTAAAATCTCTATTTTTAGACAGCTATAAAAATTTCACCACTTGATGGCGCCACCAACATTAAATTTTCTGTCAAATTTATGAAATGACATTTCTGTCATGCCTTCTCTCTTTCGCCATTTGTCAAGTTTCCGGTACGTACGCGATTTTTGTGAATTTCTATAAAAAGTTACAAAAATATGCTAAATAATGCTTTAAATTTAACAAAATTAATAATGCAAACATTAATTTACATAAACATCTATTGTTATTAAATATAATTAAGTGTTTATAAACAAAAATATAGAAGATGTTTAAAGATAAAAAATTTCCTAATAAATAGATATATTCGATTTAAAGGAATTAAATGAAAACAAGTTAAAATTAAAACAATGTTTACATTATTAAAACTTAATATAATAAGAAACAAATTTTAGTTTTTAAAATGAAATTTTAGAAGAATGTTTTTGTTTTCGTTTTATGAAAATAGTTAACTATGGCTGACACACAAGCTGCCCCTGCTGCTGCTCCAGCTGCCAAGGCACCCAAAGTTGCTAAGGCTTCCAAAGCCGTTAAAGTCACCAAAACCGAAAAGGCTGCCGATGTTAAATCTGCCCCCAAATACAAACGTCATGGTCGTTTGTTTGCTAAGGCTGTATTCACTGGCTACAAACGTGGTTTGAGAAATCAACACGAAAACCAAGCCATTTTGAAGGTAAATATTTGTACATTTATATAAAATCGTTAATAATTTCAAGTTTTTTGTTTTGCTTTTAGATTGAGGGTGCCCGCAGAAAGGAACACGGTCAATTCTACGTTGGCAAACGTTGTGTTTATGTGTACAAAGCTGAAACTAAGAAGTGTGTACCACAACATCCAGAACGCAAGACCCGCGTCCGTGCTGTTTGGGGTAAAGTAACTCGTTTGCATGGCAACAGTGGTTGTGTACGTGCTCGTTTCAATAGAAATTTACCTGGTCACGCTATGGGACACCGTATTCGCATTGTAAGTATTCTGTTTGGATTTTGTGTTACTTTTCAAAGTGGAAATGTTAATCTACATGTGGTTTATGGATTTCTTATCAGATATGATTTTTTGAAATGTTTCTGTGTTTAAAACTTTTAACCAGGGAGGGAGCTTTTGGATATTTTATTGTGTTAAACCCTATTTAAAAATAATTTGGAAAATGAGACTTAATTTTTTAACATGATGGGCACACTCATTGCGTAAAACTAAGTTGACGCTGAATATAGTGGTATAAACCATTTTTAAAAGTTATCGCTTGTTTTTGAGATATTTCATTTTCGACTATTTAATGAGAATCGCATAAAATTGGCGATTACAATTTGAAATAGGTGTGATGTGGTTCACAATCGCAAGAAGTTATGTGATTTCAAATCGAATGGTCATATCAAAGTGAAGTTATCTAAACAAAGTTGCAAAAACAAATAATATGGAGTAACAAATAAAATGTATTCTATTTTTTCATTTTGATAAAAATATATATATATTTTTTTCATAATAAGAAACAGAATTGTGAGTGACCGAACAAGAGACGCTGAACTGCAGCACGTGGTGAAATAAATTAGGCGATTAAAAACTACATGTGAAATGACAATCGCGTGATTTCCATCACATAGACGTTTGAAAGGCTAGAAGAGGGGTTATGAAAATTTATAATTATTATTATTTTTTTTTTTTTTTTTTTTTTGTGTATACATTTGATTAATAATTTAGTTGTTAAATTTAAACAAAATGAACAATATTCTATTGAAGTATAGGATCATGAATTCTTATTATCAAATATATTTTTAACACTAAAATATTAGACTAACAAAAAATATTACAATTTAGCAAGTAAACTACCTAAAATTACCAATGAACAACTTCAAACTAAAATATAAATATATTAAAAATCGGGTTGAAATTAATTTAATTTATGATTGGGGTACATATTCAAACGATTTATTGCTTAATTTACATAGACAATATCCCTTTTCTTTCTAATTTTCTATTATATATGTTACTTCCATAATAAAGTTTAACCCCAAATATCGCAAATACGATCGCGGACTTCGAGAAACGGCCACCACCATTGAATTCACCGTACTCGAACTTCTTTACTACTGGGGTGCCCAGCTTGTTAAAATTTGCGGTAAAAATTTCTTTTAAACTTATTAAAATTTTTTTTCTCTGCTTGGGCTTTACATTATATTTTTGTGTTGTAGTTGTAACAGGTCTTTGAAAAGTTCTATTCTGGTTTCATGCTGTAGTCGAATATTTGACAATCTTTTAATCCCATTGCAGTGGGAATGGGTTTATTCACATTTTTCTCCCCTAACTAACTAGTCGTTGCCTCGTAGATTAAATATATTTCTTTCGTTTTAATAGCAGATTTTCTGAAAATCTTTATTATTTTTGATAAATATTTGGAAGTGAATTTCATTAAATTTTGTTAAAATATGAAAAGAGTTAAAGTCTAAATGTCGGCTATTAATTTCTAAAGAAGTTGTTACGTTTATTTAATATTCAAATTCAAAAAAATGATGGCTTAAATTAAGATCACCAGCCCATCTGATTCTTAAACAATTTTCATACTGAGTCAGTAGTACTTTTACTTCCAATTAAGGTAATGTATAAAATTTTGCTCGCTTTTACTTCACGAGTTATGGGCCTCTAATATATTTTTTCCAAATATCTTTATATGAGTACCGTTTAAAAGTACGTTTAAATACCTTTCTAATGACTATATATAATATGACCATATTCATTACATCTTTGAGAGGAAAAATAGCATTTTTTTTATTGATATGCCGGCTTAGAAATTTTTTTATTTTCAAAAAAAGTTCAGCTAAGCCCGAGTTCGACATACATAGAGGAGAAGGTTCCAAGGAAAAACTTTTATTTATTAACGTTAAAAAGAAAACATTTTTATTTCATCTGGGCCGATGATTTTAATTTGTTCTTAAATTATTAGAAATAGAGTTTTAACTACTATTTAGATTGATTATGTACCCCTATTTAAAAAATATTACGATTGAATTTTTTCTGTTATAGGGTACTTCAAAAAAGCCTTATTTTTTATTTTGTTCCCGTACTATTCTCATCTGTGGGCTTGAGAAACAATTTTCGTATTTAAATTTCAGATAAATTCTTTAAAAAATTAGAAACTATTTTATACATATTTTAATAATTTGTTTGCTTTATTATCTTCTTTTCATTACAGATGTTGTACCCCTCCAGAATTTAAGTTGTTTTAGAACTTATCTATTGACCTTAATGTAAAGAAAAAACACTTTTTTTAAACTAATAAAACAACAAAGTTAAAAATACCATAAGTTATAAAATATGTGTTTATTTATTGAGTCGTCCATACACCAGCGGTTATAGAAATATTGTGGCAAAACGTAAAGTAAGCAATAAAGAACCAAAATGTTTAATTTTTAAATGTTGTTAGTATTGTTATTCACTGGTTATAAAATATATAGAGTTACCCATATATAAAATACTGCGGTTAATACTTTACTCTGGCAATATATACAACTATGGTAAAGTTGGCAACGCATCATAGCAAATGCTGTTAAAAAACAGCGCACATTGGTTTTAAATGTAATTTGAAAATTTATTTTTCCCCGAAATTATTTTGTCAGTAAAATATTTTTTTAACAATTCATTTACACAAAATTGCAATAAATATTTTTATACATTATGGACCACTCAAATGGGCAAACATTTTTTCCGCTTTACCGATAGTTTTACAATAGAATGGTCGATCATAAAAAACATCTGCAAAAACTTGAACGTCCTGGATGCAAAAAGATTCTTTAATTTGAACTTCTGCCTGTTCTACGATGTCGAATCAAAAATTTCTTTCGACAAATTTATTTATTGGAAAACAAATTTATTTATTTCTTTTCCCATACAATTAGTCGAATCGAATTTTTCGTTCGACATCGTTGGGTAAGCAGTATATTTTCAAAATGTACTTCTTTTTAGAGGCAAAACTCTTGAAGACCAAATCAGTTATTGACCTGACTGTCCTTAATATACAAAAAAAAGGTCAAGTATATTTAACATTTTTTTAGTTTATACAAAACATTTAATTTTTTGGTGACAAATCATTGCGAATACATTAAATTATAAATCTATAAAAAATATTACCCTTTAACATTGGTGCCTATTCTTGAAAACGCGTCGAAGAAGTGAAATTTTCCATTAAAACAAAGTTTAAAAAAATTGTTCTTGTTTACCATATATTTTTAAAATGTAATAAACGTGAGAACTTCAACGCGTTTCTCTCTCTCTTTTAAAAACGGTAAATTCCTTTTTAGAAATGTACGGTAAACAAAAACAATTTTTTAAACTTTGTTTTTGTTTTAATGGAAATTTTCACTTCTTAGACACGTTTTCTACAACAGGCACCATTATCTCAATAACTGTACATCGTTTTAAGCGCAAACAGTCCTTGTACTCAAAATGAAATTAAACTTATTAGTCCCAGAACTAGTATCGCTACAAATATTTATATATGATTTATGTAGGAACCGGTCCCAATGAAATTTAATAAAATGTTTTAAGGTTAATAAAATATTTATTTGTATATAGAAATGTCATATTTAAAATATTTATGAACTTTAAAATCCTATTTCGGTAAAATGCACAGCATACACACATATATCTGAAAAGTTTTCGAACCGAAAAAAAATATGATATAGTAATCATTTAGTTTTTAAAAAGATGATTTATTCTTTATTCAGCATATGTTAATCAAGATCACTGAATTTTTTATATGTAAATTTTCTCATGTAGTTGAAAAAACTAGCTATTGATTAGGTGATATAATGGACAGATTTCAAATAGTTTTAATAAGTGTCGTTCCAAATTTGTATCAAATTATCTCCAAAATTGCGACCTCTGGTTTAATATAAGGTCAACATGAACAGACTGACGGAGAGACCTAATTAAGGTGGGTATTGTACAATCTTTTTTCTTTGAACAGACATTAGCAGAAACTCTTAATTCCTAAAAACAATTAAACGCAATAACTTCATGCATTTAATCTGTATTAAGAAGCGGTAATATATGCAGATTATGGAATATTCAATGATTTGCAAAATGTAGACTCGATTATTGAATAATTTGATTTAGGGTCGTCTGTATTGCTGAGTTTTATATAACCCTTTAAATTGTATTATAAAAGTACATATTTTAGCTAAGAAAATTAAAGCACGATTTATGCAGACTGTATTAAAGGAAAAAATATTAATTTTTAAAACATGTAAATGTATCGAGTTACCGATATGAAAAAACCTTTTTTACTTCTGCCAATACTGTGACTAAAAGAAATTTGGAAACTTTTAACAAAAGCAGTTAAAAACTAACAATGAAAAGGTAAATAAAAAATAAATATAATAATATTATGAAAAAATGTGTTATATCATTAAGCAAAAAATTTATATTTTTTAAAATTTCTATTATAAATGTTAACTTTGATTTAAAATAATTCTGGCAATACTGTGCACAATTGAAAGGTTGGCAACGTGAAGTATGAACAGTTAAAAAGCGCTATAAAAAAATGAATAAATTGAAGAAAAGGCAACAGTTTTGAAGTGTTACAAATTTATAAAAAAAAAAAAAATATTATTAATAATAAGTGTGGTAATTGAATTTTAAAGTTAAGTAGTTTAATTAAAAAGAGACATATTGAACAGGTATTTTATTTTATTAGATTGTTTTAAAATGTTTAAATATGGATATAAGTTTGTGCGTGACAACGAACTTCTAAAAGAAAATTATAAATTAAAAAAAAAATTTATTTCTTATGTAAACTAGTAGCAGTAATGTAAATATAATTTTTCTTTTCTTAAACGTCGATAATTTGTTTTAAACAGAAATTGTAAATAATTTCTTAAATTGCTTAGAAACGCCTTCTAAATTTTCTATAATTTGTTTGTCCGTCTCTACATTGCCCATTAACCACTTGTGTATAACATAAACTTTTGCTTTAAAATCTCTATATTATAATTACAAATTTTATTTAAAGCCGCTGCTTCCTTTCAATCCTTTTTGTTTCATATTTTGTGTGTTTATTACAATAATAAACTTTATACCTATGATTGGAAAGGTAAATTCTTATAACAACAACAACGTCCACTAACAACTAAAAAAAAACAGTAACAAATATTTGTTAGTCATATTTTTCCCACAATCAAACAAGTTTGTTATTTTTTTATATTTTTCTCATTCTTTTGTCCCGATAAACTTTCATACATAATACTTGTTAGGTTTCCTGTATGTCTACGGCCAGCAACACCACACTATCTTTAAACAATAACAACAACAATACAACAACTATTACTAATAACATCGTCATCCTGTGTTAAATACAACCAGTGATTGTTAAAGTTATTCTTAAGTATCCATATACTTGGTTTAGTGGGGCTCTGGAACTAGACTGTGTGTGTTTATGTTCTTTTTACTTCATACTATAATGATTTGAGAAAATTACTTTATCCTGTAGTGCTGCTGTTCTTGTTTGGCTTAGTCTAAAATTATTTGGCTGTTTGTGGCAAGTCTAAGGCTGCTGCTGTTTCTAGTAATCTCATATTTGAAAAATGTTTCTTATGCCGCTTTTGATCTTGTTTATAAGATGTTTTAACGTTTTACATTCTTTATCATGTTGTTATTATTGGCCCTTTTTTTCATTATTTTCGTTTGTTTTTTTTTTATATCTATACTTTATCGTTTTAAAAGAACTTTTTTTGAAACTGATACCAGGTTGCCAGAATTGGGTGTTTGACCCCAAATTTGGGAAATTTTTGTAGCAGAAAACGATCGACATTTTGTTTTGGGGGTTGAGGTTTTTGTTGGGGATATTAAAAACATTTAGTTTTTTTTTTTAAATTTTGTTATAATTGCATCTTTTGCTTAGTTTAAAAATTGGAATTTTGGGCAAAAGTATATAATTTAAAATTTAACTTACGTGTCATTGTAAAGAACTTGTTCAGGCAGTATTTAATAAGCTAACGATCCAAAGAGCATCGCATGGATTTAATGCATATTATTATTATTATTATTATTATTATTATTATTATTATTATTATTTTTTTTTATGTGTGAGGTAGGGTTAAAAATGATTTCTCACTTGCAGTGACCGTCATCAATTGCGTCGAGTGGTGTTCTACTAAAACAATCCTTCCTCGTTTTCTGGGGAAATGCCTTCCCGGAACTGCTATCCGTATTACTTTGGGAAGGCCCAGAAACTTCGTTATTAGAAGGACTACTCTATTTACCCACGTCTGGGTCCATCATGTTCACAGTTAGTGTGAACCTGCTGCTCATCTTCTGTTCGTTGAGACTCGCGTTGCCCCAAAGTATCGAGCTCTTTTTTCTTCATGCGTAAAACATTTTCGACGTAGTGTCCCACTGCATTCCATTTGTCTCCGCATTGTAGCATTTTTTAAACTATATTATCAGGATTAAACTCGCCGATTTGCCCCCTTAGTGCGTTTGCTTCAGCGTACCATCTAGTACAATTGAAGAACGTGTGTTCCGCATCATCGTTCGACTCGCCACAGTGGATATAAGCGGGGTCACCTGTCTTGCCCATGCGGTACAAACACTTTTGGAAGTATCCATGTCCTGAAAGAAACTGGTTTAGAAAGTAATTAACCTCCCAGATTCCCTCTGCGTCCACTTTTCTATATTGGGAATGAGCCTTGCCGTCCATCTGCTGGTCGTTTCTGTGCTCCATCTGTTTTGCCATCGCTGGATGGTTTGAGATCTCTGCTCTGCAGCACTTATACCAGGAACCTCTCCCCTAGATTACCATGCTTCATTTCGCTCACGCGCAAAGAGATCAACCGGCATTTCTCCACTTATAACAAATACCGCAGCGCCCGAAACCGTACGATAGGCTGAAGCAACTCTAAGTGCCGCTGTGCGTTGTTTACTTTGCGTTTAGTCTTCGCCCGCATCGCTTCTCCCCAGATTTCACTGCCATATAGTAGTATCGAATTGGTGGTTGCCATAATCAGTCTCCTCTTGATCTGTGTTGGTCCGCCGATATTCGCCATTGTCCGGCTTAGCATGCCTGTAACCTTTGCCGCTTGTTGAATTTGAGGCCAATAAGTGAGCCTGCAGTCAAGTTTGATGCCCAAATATTTTACCACCTTTTTCGTGACCAAGGGAGTATCACCAATATGCATGCTAATGTCTGTGCGATAATCCTATAGCCATCCCGACGGAGTCTACTAATCTGCGTTACAATAATTTCTCCAGTAGCTTGCCGGCACTATCCAGCATACAAAGAGGGCGATATGTTGACGGTTGGGTTGGGTCACCTCTGCCTTTTCTAATCAGCATGAGGTTTTGTATATTCCACTGTTTGGGAAAGATTCCTTGGACTATGCAAGCATGTACACTTCGATCATCGCGTCTGGCCGCTCTTCGGCTAGAAGCGTGAGTACCTCTGCTGGTATTCCATCAGGGCCAGGAGCTTTGCCCTTTTTAAGACTCCTAGCAGCAGTTTTTAGCTCTTCCTCAGTGAAGGGCGCTGGCATCTCATAGATATGGTAATCTCGTTCTTCATGCTGCACAGGGTGTGTGGGAAATAAGTCTCTTACGATACTGTTGATATCCTCATTCTCAAGATGTGCTAGGGCAGAGTTGGCACTTAGCTTCTTCGTAACGATCTTATAGCCTAGTCCCCAAAGGTTACTGTTCAGATCTCTACGGAGTTCTTCCCATTTCGCTTTTTTACTATTAATTATCGTATGCTTTAACGCTTTCCGGGAACGCCTGAATTCTTCAGCCTCCATCAAAGCTTCACCGGAAGGAAGCAGCGTCACTATTGGTCGCAGATATAGCCCCATCAAAATTTGTCAGAAATACTCCAGGGTCCAGGTTCCTTACGTTCCACTTTCGAGTGCCTCTCTCTCTTGATGTCGGAGCGGCGTTTGTTGGCGCTGTGATCTGGAAGGTAATATATTGGTAATCACTTCCAGTGTAGTCTTCCAGTACTTTCCATCAACTATTGCAGTCCGGCTCTCAGTAACTAAAGTGATGTCCGGCGTGGTATATTCACCTCCCGGTCTTCTAAAAGTAGTGGCGGAACCAGTATTTGCCACAACCAGCCCTAATCTGGCGGCCATGTCTAAAATGCACAT
Source organism: Protocalliphora azurea (assembly GCA_932274085.1). NCBI lineage: Eukaryota > Metazoa > Arthropoda > Insecta > Diptera > Calliphoridae > Protocalliphora > Protocalliphora azurea. Next base: position 62,813,309 of record OW026519.1, read on the forward strand.
TCCTCGTGTGTTCGTTGTAGGACTTCCCCATTCGACAGAATTGGCATTGAAATCCCCAGCTAATATAAAGGCGCCACCTATTTCTCGAATCTTATCTTCAATTAGATCCAGCTTTATCCTAAATTGCTCCATAATATCACTTGGAGTGAGGTAACAGCTCATTAGTGTAAATTGCTCTGTTCGTACGTATGTGTAACACCATTCGGAACCGTGCTGCCTGACCGCAATCTTACTGCCACTGGGTAACCAAAGTGCTGCCGTGCTTGTTTCATCTTCTTACTAGGACCCCCGACGAATTTGCCTATACTGTTCACTGATAATGAAAGCATCCACCTTCTTCTCAACAGCTATTTGCTCGAGCAACGCATCTGATGTCCGGCTTCTATGCATGCTTGCTTGGAGAACTGCTGTGATTTTTTGCTTAGTGGACACCTCTTTGAGCTTGGAATGTGCTCAGTCCGCTAGAGTTTTGCTTCCGCGCAATGAATGCATTTGGAAACTGCATTACAGTATTTTATTTTGTGCCCAGACTGTCCCCATCTGATGCACCTATCCCTCCTGTCCACGCCGGAACAGTTTGCTTGGATATGTCCCATCCCAAAACAACGATAGCACCTTCTGATATCTTCGCACAATCTCATCCTTGCTCCATCCAATTTTTACAAAGCCAACCTCGATAAGTGTGGCAGTACTTTCTGCCGATAATATGACGAAAGCCCGTACCTGCTCTCGCACATTCGGCACCGTAATCTTCGTCTTAATCTGCTCCTCTGGATCAATGAGCAGTTTCCGAATTGCAGTTTCCACTTTTTCTTTGAGTGTCAGCAAGTCAAGGTCCCGTATATCTATCGTAGCTTTCAGCTTTATCTCCGCCACGAAGGCTGTATCCCGGATAGTGTTCCTCAGCTGCTGAATAAACTCCGGCTTAACCTGTTGCCCTCTACCGATCTCTAGAAGGATGGCTCCACTCTGCGTTTCCTTACAGACTTTATCCTGACTGAATCATCACTCGTTATCTTACTATGTAGGTCTTTTAGTACTTCTGCGTAGTTGTGATCACCTGCGGATTTGATTATCACCGCTTCCGGTTTGCACGTTGTGGTTGTGGCTTATTTCCTCTGCCGGGTTCGGCTGAATTATTCTTCGGCTTCCTCTTTCTGCCTTTCTTGGTGTCAGTCCTCCAGTCTTCTTCTCCCTTTTCAGGGATCGCTATTCTGCCTTCAATGGGCTCCTTTGCTCTAACCCTTTTCCTGCTTGCTGACACAGCCGGGCTGGTAGCCACTCGTTTCTGGTTTGTCGTCACAGGAGTTGTAACGACTGGTAACTGCTGGTTTACGACCTTTTTATGGTGGTTCGGAAGCACTTTTTCCTTTTCTGCTGCCTTCCAAGTACGCCTCTAGTTCAGCGTGACATCAAAAAACTCGGATCTTTTTGCAACTCTAGTCTTGACCTCACTGATAATATTCTTTTGGCGGTTGAACGCTTACTGCATGTCGCGTATTACCAATATACATTGAGATATCGCGTCCTCCTCCAACTTCCTCGTCTTCTGGATTAGTTCCAGTCGTGGCGAACTCTCTATTGGCCCTCTTGTTACATTCTCTATTTGGGAAGCCGATACTGCGAAGGCTGTATTGTCACTTGTTGGAATGATAACGTCAAGCGTCATATTGCTCCTCTTAAAGGCCACTCTCGCATCCATGTTGCACTCATTGCGCTTCTTTGTACTTCCTTCTTCTGTGTTCTTCTCTGCAATTTGTTTTGCGTTTTTAATCATTTTGTTGGGTCCCCGTTCCAAACCGCTATCCTTCCCCGTTTGTACAAGAGGGTTGACACAGGACCTTATGAGTACCTGTGTTCAGAGCCAGGATCTCGGCGTATAAACTCGTCATTCTCAAATGTACATGTACAACCACCTCAGTGGCGACGTGTGTGGAACGTATTCAGAGATATTCATATTCGTTCAGCCATTCAAGTCGTAAGCCGTTTTCATTCCATGTCCATTTGATCTCGTTGCTCACATTTGCTGGTATTGAAACGAATGTTGCAATACCATTTCCGGTGTCTACTTGCCCCGAAGGAGCTTGTGAGTCTTCTTGGTTGGTTACAAAGAACGAGGATTGGGTCTGGACTTTGCCATGTTAAAGCCATTCAGGCCCATTACCTCGTGTGCCCACTCTGGACACCATTATTATTATTATTATTATTATTATTATTGTTATTATTATTATTATTATTATTATTGTTATTATTATTATTATTATTATTGTTATTATTATTATTATTATAATTATAGACTATTATTTTTTAAGTTTTTTCTTTCTTATTTAAATAACTGTCAAAGAGCGATTTAAATAATTGTCAAAGTTGATTGTAAATTTTCACTCACTGAGAAAAAGAACATATGTCATTTTGCAATTTCTTAAGTTTTCGTATTTCCAAATGCTCTTTTTAAATTTGACTTTTTTTTGGTTTATTCCTAATTTTTTTTACTTTATTCCTAAAATATATGAAGTGTAAGCGTTTCCTTACTTATTTTTGTAAAACAAATTGTCCTGGAAATGCTCAAAGGGAGCCTTATATATATTTTTTTAAGAATTTTTGTTTTTATACCCCAAATTTTATGAGGATCGCTCCATAAATTACCATAGTTCCCATATAAGCCAACTTTCGGAAGTCACCCTAAAGTGCATAAATTCATATAAATGTTAGTATTAACGTAATATTCTGTATTCGTATATTTTATTTTACACTTAGTAAAAGTATCGGCCCACAATTGTTCACATGTCTAATATGAGACCCTTCCACGAATTTTGATGGACATGTACAATGGTGCATCATATGGGCGGGCTTTACCAACTATATCTTTCTTACTTGTTATACATCAAGTATAATAGTTTCCTTAACTATTAATGGTTTAATATTAATAAAATCTGTTGCAAGAATTTAATCAGGCTTGTTGAATAATTTTAATTCTGAAGTTATGTTGTGCTAATTTCTTTAATTTACAAGATGGTGAACCTGAAGTTTAATATTTAATGTATTTTTTCAAATACGTATGCAGTTATGCAAAAATATTCATTCCAAAAATTATCTCTATAAGAAGAAAAAATACTTATTAAAAACAAAAAATGTTATTATTTTGAATGTTAAAACCTCTTTTTTTGGGTGTGGATTTTTTGGGGAAATATTTTTAAAATTTTGGGATCGACCAAAAAAAGTATCTGGTAGCCCTGACTCACACACCCTTTCATATGTTTGGCTGGTTGTTAGGTACTATCCGACTACTCACTCAATTGATTATATTTTATAAAGATTTTGTTGTTTTTCATTTCAATTTGTTGCTGTTATTTTCTTGTTGTAGTTGGCGGTTTGTAAAAACATAAATACATATAAACAAACTTATGTATATAGTTAGTTATATTTTCTTTAATGATGACAGTAAATAATGACACCAACTGTTTTTTTTTTATTCCTCTATAGTTGTCCAAACATTATAAAAATAAAATATATACTCGCAGTTTGGATTGTTAGTAGTTGTCGAGTTAACGTTATCAATTCGTTTGGTTTTTTTTTTGCTTGGAATTTTTTTCAAAGCCTTTAGATAACGCAGTAAGCCCCAAAATTCAAATAGGCTATTTTATTTTTGATCGCAGCAAATATTAATTATCGCATATCTAAGGAAATATGCGGAATGTCTTAAGATTTTGTTGGAATAATTTTCTTATCAAGTTCGACAATTGAGATGAAAATAGCTATAGGGTGAGTGGTAGTTCCCAAAGAAAGTATATATTAATTGTTGCATTATAAAAAAAAGCTATTGCAATGATGGTATTGAAACTTTGGAAACTTATTTCTTATTAAAATGCTTAGTTTGATGAAAACATGGTGACTAATATCTAGGGAGTTTTAGCTCCATACAAAATAAATATTAATCGGATCATATCTACGTATAGAACTATTCCAAATTAACATAAAAATAGGGTAAATAAATAGTGAGCACGAAAAAATTAGTGCAAACAAATATGCTCCAAGTTTATAAATTCAATTACAAATGGAAAATATTAATAAATGTACTTACACATTGCCCCATAGAATGCAACTAGAAGTTTATGTGAGAGGCAGTTCAAACAAAATTGTAAAAAAATTAATAATCTTTTTTATCAAAACACTAAAACAAAATATATGTGATTACATGTATTTTGTTGTTGCACGAATTTGCTTTTTAACAACTGAATTAGGTTTTTGTCTCTTACATAAACTTCTAGTTGAATTCTATGTATTGTTCATTTACTACAAGAAAGTCATGACTCCAAAATGGCGATTTTGCAGAAAACGCATTCAAAGATTTCAAATTACTATTGCCTTAATAGAAAAATTAATAACATATTCTCTTCTCAATAAACATATGAACATGATATTTTTACAGAAGACAGAGTTTATTCGCATATTTCTACATCATTAACTAAGAAATCGCGTTTTTTTTGAGTTATGACTTTCTTGAAGTAAGCAATACATAGAATACAACCAGAAGTTTGTGTGAGAGACAAAAATCTAATTCAGTTGTTAAAAACCAAATTCATGCAACAACAAAATACATGTAGTCACATATATTTATATATATGTACATTGCAGATTTATTTTCAAAAAATTTCGATTCTGCCCCACTGTGCAATGGGCTTTGGAAAATGATAAGCTGTTATTTAAAAAAAATAATTTGCCAAAAAAGCAACTCAAAATCTCCAATTTGTTTAAAATGTAAATATGTCAATAAAAACAATTGTAATTTTAAAAATTACATACAATTTTTCAATAAAATTTTGAGTTCTGTTATCGCGAAAATTCAGTTTGCGTGACAGGTCTGGTTTTTAATTAGTCGCGAAAATCGAGCTTGCACTGTATTTGAAACAAATTAAAGTAAAACTAACAATTTTGGTTCACTTGGACCAAAACGGCAATGTTGCTGGGAATATTGTTATATTTCATTTTGGGGCCACTCTTATTTATATAGATTTGCAAATAACTCAAATATTTGCTAATTTCACATAACTGAAATTAATAAAACAGAAAACATTAAATATCAATTAAAAAGACGTTAGATTTCAAAAAAAAAAACTTTATTTTTTTTAAAAATTTAAAAGGAATATTTTTACAAAAAGCGCTGAAATTATTCTCTTTATAGTTGGTCACATGAAATTAATTTACTAACAACACATTGCACAAATATTTTTCTCTATTCTGTTCTGCATTCTTTTACCAAACGTACAATGTCTTCAGACGTCTTTTTTTTTCCTTTTTCCATAGACATCTAGAAATGTTTCTGCTGTTATTGTTGTTGTACTTATTAAGCCTTTGTTGTCTTGATTGTTGGTGTGTTTTGACATTCTATGGTCTAACCATACGTCTATCCCTCCACCTCTCAGTCTATCTTTTATAGGTTTTATTATTTTTTAAAAAGATTGTTATAAGTGAAAATAAAATATTATATTATAGACATGAGTATGTAGATTGTTGTCTCCTGATAGGAGGAAAATAAAAATAAATAAATAAGTGGTGGTGGCTTTTGAAGTCCAATGAGTAGAAGTAAAAAAGAAATCTAAATATTGGTATTCGTATCTCTTCTTTCAATTGAAATTACTTTAATGCTTTACTTGGTTGGTGATTATCAAATGCAGTCCGTTTCGTATTTGAGCATCTTGACATTAATAAGTTTGCTGTGTTCAATCATTTAGTTGATAAAAGTAATAATATTTGACAATATTTTTTATTTTTATGAAAATTTATATAAAGGAAAAAGAAGAAAAGATAACTCATACACCCACTTAATTTTTAAAAGGATATTTTTAATTTCCGGGATTATCTTCTTTTAACGCATAATGGTGTTTTTATAGTTTTATAAAGAAATCTATATAAATGTGTTTTAATAGGATTTCATAATATAAAAGGGTTCTAAATTGAGGAAATAGGAACTTATTTAATTTAATTACTGCTACTCTTCTATGTTGTTGTCAAATGGGGATGCAGTGTGTCTGAAAGTAAATTATAAATCAATTTTAATATATTAGATTTTACGTTTAACAGATTATTTACATTCTGAGGTCAAGATAATGACAAAATATTAAAATTTTAGTAAATTAAGAATAATAAAAATGTTTAAATTCTTTTTTTTCTCTTTGTTTTCGCAAATTAATGATCCCTGGTGATTCATTTCGTTTGACCGATTTTACTTTTATCAAAAATTTTGAAATATACACCTAAAATATACATATATGTTCCTATAATTACCTTGAAGGATTACTTTCCGCTCGACACACTACAGCATAGCTATTGAGAAGAGTATATCAAAACAACGCTAATTTTATCGTCATTCATTTCGCACAGTGTGCAATCCCCAAAAATTAAATGGAAATATTATACAGTTTCGGAACGGCTGATCCGATTGAAATGAAAATGGCTATAGTGATATAGGTGTAGACGAGCTAAGTTTTGAGTTTGGACCATATAGACCTTTCGGGACGGGTCCATAAGGTCCCAAAGTCGGACACCTCGGGTATGAAAATTTTTTGAAACGATTCTGTTTCGTTATATCTCAACCGATTTTATATGAAGGGATTCTGCTGGACAATATCTACAAAAAAACATCGTTGCATATGTATTTTATTTCTTTTAGATATTAATTAATCTTTTATTATTTTATTTTTTAGCATACCTTGGTGAAATTTTTTTCGCTATATCTACCCGATATTTTTGAAGTATTTTTTATTTTATTAACAACAAACAACAAAATCATGCAAAGAAAGAATTGTGAAAAAATTTTTTCGGAATTAAAAGTTATATACATTAGAATTTGAAATTTAAAAATGTAGATTTTTTCCGGTTTTTTGCCAAAAAAATGGTCACATTATGTTTCTATTATATACAAATTTTCTTAAATAACATATGCAGTGTTTATATTTTTCTGAAAGATAACTGAATATAAAATATTTCAAAGGAAAAAATTTGAGAAAATGCATTCCCTCGAGGACCAGGGTCTACCAAACTACACCTATTTTTTTCCATAAATTTCCAATTTTCGCCTTAATTTCTCAAATAGCAAATCTGGAATGAAAAAAAATATATATTTTTTATAAGATCTAATATGTTTTTAATTTTTTTGTAATAGCAATTTTTGCTCCCCGATATCGGTTGGGAAGATATAGCAAAAAGGTAAAAAATCTAATTTTTGGAAATTCTTGAAATTTTTTTGGGAATTACAGGATTTCTGTTACTTGTTATTTGTTGTTAATAAAATAAAAAATGCTTGAAAAATATCGGGTGAAATTTGGAGCACTATAGCGAAAAAACTTCACCAAGGTAAGTTACGTTAAAATATAAAAATTTTTCTTTGAAGCCCCACATCTCGTAAACTGAAAGAAATAAGATATGATGTTTTTTTGTAGATCTTGTCGAGCAGAATCCTTTCATACAAAAATCTTTCAAATCGTATCAGGATCGTTTTAAAAAATTTTCATACCCGAGGTGTCCAAATTTGGGACCATGTGGTCCCGCCACTGGTAGGTCCATATGGTCGAAACTTAGAACTTGAACTCGTCTACACTACTACGTCTACTATTGCTATTCGAAATTTTATTTTAATCGGTTTAGCCGTTTCGAAACTGCATAATTATTTTCATTTCATAGTGAACAATCTTTTATCTCGACTTGGCAGACTCCTTCCCCTTTCTTTGCATGCTACATACATTAAAAATAAAATAAAGTTGTCAATCTTGGTGCACATTTTAGGTGATCATTTTTGTGACTCGTAAAACAAATGTTCGCTTACTTATGAATTAAGCTGTCGCTGTATAAAAAATACTTAATTGCCGCAAACAAATGTGACAGTCATGTGGAAACTCTGCGTCTTGTACATAATTCCATTATTCCGAGACGTGCCTTGTAGGAAAATAAAATGGTACGCCATTCATCACTACTCGTAGATATCAAGAGAATTAAGCAGAAGATATTTGTTGCAAAAGGGAAGAGTATTTTTCACGGAGATGGGAATAGAGGTAACGGATAGATCTTTCAGTTGCTAACTTAAAGATTTCAATATTATGTATGTGTTCAAGACGAAACTACTCATAACTACAGAGCCGTTGTAAGCTGTAGCATCCAAGTGTTGACCCATAAGGGTCAATGTTAACAGTCTCCCTGCGGCCTCATTTTTTTGCGAAAAGTTAAAGTGGACATTCTCTATGAACCATGGTTTAGGTTACAAGTATTACCCGTTGTAAGCAAATACACTCGGAGTCCATTAGGCACATTATAAAAACCTAAATTTCATGTGTAAATCCTAAAAGGGATTCTAAAAACATGGAAGAATCATGAACGTTTTCCCTACTATAGAAGAAATTGTAATTCCCGTTGTTTACGAATCTTAGTCTACGCTCTTGTAAAGATAGACAGTTGCATAACAAATGTATGGCTCTTTCCTCTTCCTCATCTAGATAAATTTTACAATAGCTATTATACGGATAACCCATATATGCGTCCAATCATACGGTGCCATGTGAATATAACTACGAGAAGATTAATCGAATTTCTATCAAAGAAAAGTAGAGTGTTATTCTTTTTCGCACTCGAAAGGGCCAGAGCGCTTTGAATATACTGCAAGTGGTAATCGAATACCAACTGAATGTCATTTCGCGAAATGCCCATTCATCAATCATAATCGATGCAACAACTAAGGGAGTGAAAATGTTATTACATGCCGTCATTTCATCTAAGAAAGATCCATTTAATGCGTATTCATCGTCTCTTTCGTTACAATGGACACGTCCGAGTCCAGGACGTATCAATCATCTTCAATTCGTCTTGAAGATTTCTTAGTTCGGCTAGAAAAAATATATTGTTGTTCAGACATTTTGACTTTATAATATTGAAAATTGAAGACTAGATTGTGGAAAGACTGTGCACAATTGTCGACGTGCAGAAATGAATTTCTGGGATACTCTTTGCTGCCATATTGATGGCATAAATTTCAATTTGGAAAACTATGCATGACTTTGGGAACCTGAGAGACACAAAAAAAGCCCAAATCATGAGAGAAAATTTTCGAGCTATACCAATTTCTGCCTTAGAGTTAGCAGTGAAAACTAAGATTCCATATTCCAGAAAAAAGGAATATACGATCTCTATGTGGAATCCTTATACTCTATGTTCTATCTAAATTGATTCTCGTTATTTAATATTCGGTCCCCTGCAGTAATATTGACCTGTCTATATTGCCATGACCAACGCGATGCTTTAGTTCGCCTGTCTCTTTGAGCCATAAAGCGGAATTAGCAGAGATACTTCTAATGACAATATCAAGAGAAGATAAGTGATATGGTTATCTCCCTCGTAGGTGATTTGAATTGCCCACTAAAATCGTCCACCAAGATCGTCTTTTTTTTTTGAGGTTTCCTAAAATTGTAGGTCTATGCCAATAAGTCGCCATAGACAATATAACCCAGGCCATCCCTCAAATTTAATCGGATCCATGAGGTAGAGACATTGAAAATTGGAGTTCTTTAATCCGTGCCACCGTTAAAATCCGCACTAGGATGCAAATACAAACTTCCTATTTAATTCCATTTCAATATTAATGTTTCTTATTGGTAAACCCTATATATATCTCCATAAAAATAGGAAGGTACTACAGTTCATTAAATATATCACAATGCAGAAACATCGGAGGTATCGAAATCTCAATTTGCCCGGGATATGGTAGCAAAGATCTTTGTACGAGGTGATCGCAAAGAAATGCGTGAAAGATCGCAGCACTAAACGACTTTTATAGATTACGTGTTTGTCTGTTAACTCATAACAGAGAAGGACCTAGAGTGGTAAACAGGAATTGTCATATATAACTGATGTCAGAATGGGGCCGCGTTTTTTAACAAAACCGTTGAAAACAATTAGAAGTCCAACTATTTTAATTCGCTCAGTAAAAAAATTACTCTCTCTACACGTATAAATAGTTCTGAAGAAATTCTACTAACACATACAAATAGTTTTTTGACAGTTGAGTTACGTTTTTCTTTTCTTTTTTTTGAGCGAGTTGGACTTCTAGATGTTTTCTATGAACAAAACTACCAAACAAAGTGAGAAATTCATGACAATTGTCTGTTATTAGTTCTTGTCACGTGCTTTTGTGAATGTGACAACTATCACCGAAAACGTAGACAAAATTGTTTATTATCACAATAAATTCGCTACCACTAGGTCGAGAATATGTAAATATGTTTAGAAAAAATTGAAAAAAGTACATCAACAAACCCTCCGAATTTTGGGAAAAGGGAATTTTTACGGATGAAAATAAAAATTTATGAAACAGGGAAACGCAAGTTCGTATGCAGTGAAAAGGGTGCAGTGAAACGGTGGTGAATTTAACAATGGTAAAAAAAATTTTGAACGTATGCAATCGATTTTAAAGAATAATGGAACAAAACTGGAATTAAATGCTGGGTATATTTTTCAGTGGCACAATAACTCAAATCGTATTGATGAAATTATTTAGCTTTACTTGCTAGTTCAAAAAATATTCTTATGACAGGGCAAGTTTTTCAATCTTTTCGCTTGAAATTTATTATTATTTTACAAACAAAGCGTTTTTAAATTTCTGTACAAGTTTGCTTATAGTGAATATAAAAATTAGATTTCTTAACAAAAACGTACTTTCCAACATAAACTTTGCTTTCCTGGTAAGCTAGCAGGTATGATTAACTTATTTTTTGCCTGAATAACTAGTTATTTTTGTTCGAGTTGTCCACAAATTCATATAGTTATTTTTAGACTCTAGGGGTACTCAAAAATATGTATCTAAATGAAAATAAAAATAAAACAAAAATTTTTGCCATCAGTGGGATTTGAACTTGGACGCAAACTAACTATACGTTTTTAATGACTAATGCCTTACTCAGTACACCATCTCGTACTTAATTTTATAAGCGACAAAATATTTTTTTCAGTATAAAATAAATTTTTAGACATTTTGTTAAAAAATCCAGCGCTCTAGCCAACTAATCCACATGATTGTAGTATTACTGTACTATTATACTATTGAGTACTTATTTATATAATATAGAGTAAGCAAATAATAATGGCGTCTAATTACCAAGAAAATACTTTAATAAGTAGTTGCCATTACCGAAAACCAAAAAACTTTTGCTGGCTTGTTAATGATTTTTTGATGGTTAATTAACTGATTTTTATAAATTATTTTTTTTTTTTTTAATACTTCGAACATAATTATAAGGAAAAATTATCAGCAGTAACTAACATGACTATTGAAGTCTATTTACGTATATATATTTTTAATACATTTTTAGTTCTTTATAAAGAATCGAAAACTATTAGAATTTTAAAGTTAGAAAAATTTATATTTATATAATAAAACACATGAATTGTTCTGCATATTTTTGTGCATATTATAAAATTTTTCGAGCTTTTTTAAGCGCATATTATAATTTTTTTCGTGCATACTTTAACTTGCACCATTTATGACAAGTCCTAGACTTTTGCGTTTGCTCATTGCATGTTGTGTTAGTTTATTGACATCATGAGTCAAATGGATTTTGAAATTCCATTCATACCCAGCAAAAATTTTGCTTTCCTGGTAAGCTAGCAGGTATAATTGGAAACAAAAATAAACTACTTATTTTTTGCCTGTTATTTTTGTTCGACTTGTCCACAAATGTAGTTATTTTTTGTCTCTAGGGGTACTCAAAAATATGTACCTAAACGAACACAAAAATAAAAAAGAAACAAAAAAATTTTGCCGTCAGTGAGACTCGAACTTGGACACACACTAACCATTCGTTTTTACTGACTAACGTCTTACCCAGTACACCACCTCGCACATAGCATCCTAAGCGACAAAAACTCTATTTAGTTTAAAATATCATTTAAGACATTTTGTTATAAAAAAACTAACAGCTTCAGAATGGGGTTGAACCAACAACCTTCTGGTTGTTAATCCGGCGCCCTAGCCAACTCATCCACGTGATTGCAGAATTACTGTGCTATTATAATATTGAGTACTTATTAATGTAATACAGAGTAGGCAAATAATAATGACGCCTCATTACCAAGAAACTACTTTAATAAGTAGTTGTTATTACCGAAAATCAAAAAGTTTTTGCTGGGTAGTTCTAATAAATTGGTTAAAATCGAAGGAACATGTATCAGTTTTTTATTTCTGATACATTTCTATAACAATATAAATTATACGAATTTATAATCTGCGAAAAGATCTATCTGCACATTTTTTATTCATAATTTTTTTCGCGATTAGGGCATATAGTTTGGTAGTTATAATGACGCAAACTTGATTATTTTTAATTAATAATTGTTAAAAAAAATACGGTTTAAATTCTCATAAACAAAGTATGCTATGCATTTCTGCCACTTCTATATTTTTAAAAAATTTATTTTGAGAATATTGGTTTATGGTGAATCTTCTGGTGTAAAATACTGGTCATAAAATTATGTACTGTAGAAAAGTTGGTTAATTTTATCATCACAAAAATTTTAAACCCAAACTTTAGTGAACCAAACATTTTTTTCAATAGGTTTCAAAGGTTGAATCTAAAAAGTATAGTATACTCCTAAGTGTCATGAGTTAGTGTCAATAAAATTTAGCTACTACTACCTGGTACAATTCGTGCCGTAGAATTTTTAGTCACCACTTAAAATGAATTGTTAATATTATTATTGAGATTTAAAAAAAGTAAAGTTTTGGATATATTTTATAAAAATGTAAAAAAAAATATTTGACGATTTTTTTGTCCGCACTGAAAAAGGAATATTTGCGCTTGAGACGATATACCGTTATTGGGATAATGGTCTAGGATATTATTTTTATATAGGTTTATAATTCAATATATTCGAAATGATTTGGAATTAAAAGTTTTATTGTGTTGAATAAAATTTTGTCGAAAACTCAAAACATGTAAAATAAATATAGTTGACCCTATTTTTTTTCGTAACTTTGTATTTTGGGTCCTGCTAAGATTCTGAGTCGATCTAGGCGGACCACTTAGGATGACGAAAGTTGGCTCAAATATTTATATAAGGTTTATTTACTATTGAAAATGGGCAAAATCGGTTCATAAACAAAAAAGTTATGGGTCAAATACTAAAAAAACAGGTTGTGCGCCATAACTCTAGTTCATACTTTTGCGTTGATTTCTCTTAAACAATGACATTTTGTGCAAATTGTTCGAGGTTCCATGTAAACTCGGTAACCAAGAATGGACGTTATCCGCCCACTTTGCCACCCACCTTCCACATAAGGTGACATATTAAATTAGGTTGTCACAAAACAAAGGCGCAAATGGTGGGTATAATAGATTCAACCAAGCCGAATATTTATTACTCAAAAAACTGAATTTCCCAATTCATCTGCACTCCTAGCAATTATTTTATATGGTAGACATGTGTTTTGATTATAAATTTAAATTATGTATTTAAATGATTTCTGTTAAATTTTAATTTTAATGAAAACTAATTATGCCATTACAATAAAATTTAGCACATTGTTACTGAGAATAATAACAAATGCAAACAAGTTTACGGCACTAATTCTTTTTACGTATAATACAAGTTATAAGCCTTAAAGTGTGCGCTGTTTTTTTCGTGCGCAGTCCTTAGAATAAAAAAAAAACAATATTTATTCAAAATAAATATTTTGTGTTAAATACATTACCTAAAGTTTTTTAAAAATTCGGAGATAATTTTGTAACTTAATTCGAAAAGATAATCTTTCGAATGTGTAAAAAGGCATTTCTTCTAAATGGAAATACACAATAACCTCCAGTTAAATTTTGAAAATATGTTTTTTTTTTTAATTTCCATAGTTCATATGCCAAAAATTATAATCATATTACTTCAATCTAGTAATGATTTTTATTTAATATTTCGCACGTTGATTACGTAATTTATTTTCCATTACATTAATAATTTATCGATAAAGGAATCAGTTGCATAAACATAAATGAAAAAAAAAAAAAACGAAAAAAGATATGGTTCGTCAAGACCGGCTTTATGATATCCTACACCATTGTGTACGAGGATAAAAATTCGGGAGGGGGACTTATATTACACCTGTCGCCAATTTTACTAAATGTAAAATAAAATATACAAATACAGAATAATGCGTTGAAACTAACATCTAGATGATTTTATGCACATTAGGCCGATTCCTGGAAGTGGGTTCATATGGAAGCTATGATAAATTATGGACCGATTCTCATAAAATTTAGCAATGTTGTTTCTACTTACATAAAATTTGTTTGTGTTGAATATTAACTTGATGCTAATATTCGTATGGGATTTATGCACTTTAAAGAGATTTTCGGAAGAGGGGTTTATAAGGGAGCTATGGTCAATTGTGGACCCATCTTCATAAAATTTGGTGGAAAAATTCTTTGCACCGAATCTCATTAAACTATTCATATTTTTAAGGAATTTTTGAGTGTTTAAACTCCATTCCGGAGAGACATTTGTATGGGGGCTAGCTGAAATAATGGACCGATCACAACCAATTTCAATAGGCTTGTCCTTGTTGTATCATAAAAGTCCCACGTTCCAAATTTCACTGAATTATCTTTAAAATTGCGACCTGTACTTTGTGCACGAATTTTACATGGACAGCCAGACAGACGGACGGACATCGTTAGATCGATTTAAAAAGTGATTCTTAGTCGAATGGTATACTTTAAGGTGGGTGTTAGATAACTTTTTCTATGCGTTACAAACATCAGCACAAACGCATAATACCCCAACCACCTATGGTGGTGTAGGGTATAAAAATAAAAAACTAAAACAAAAAAACAATTTTACAGACTTTAAAATGAAAAACGTTTTGTATGCCAGTGTAATTATTGTTACATTTTTGTGTAAAATACGTGCTTAAACAAAAAAAAGTACTCGTAAAAAACATGTGTACAAACATGTCATGCATATCAGCATAAAAAAATACAAAATAACATTTAAATAAATAAAAACAACACTGAATGAATTTAGCACTAAAAACAAATATTTAAAAGGAATGGAAAAGTGCATACATATTTCCATGTACTTTACGTTTCATATCCTTGCCAGCATTTGGAATAGAGTTTTCTCATCCATCCACTAAAAAGTGTCTTTTTTGGACACTCTTGGATGTTTAAAAGTAGAAAAAAAAATACATAAATTTGCAATAACAAAATACATTAGTATCGAGTTTTGATCTAGAAAACTTGACTTGGGCGACTGTTTACATTACACAGCAAAGAAAAAGAACAAGCACGACATAATTTCGCTCAGTAAATGTATAATTTTTAAAGTGATCAATGTTGTTGATTATATTTAATTTAAAGTTATAGTGAGTTGTTAATATAATTTAAAGTATTTTTAAATATAAGATAAGCATTTAGCTTAATTATAATTAAAAATAAATAATAATAAATATTTGAACTGCATTAAAAACGTTCATTATATAAAAGTGTCATCTAAAAAACATTAGAACTAGGGCACACTTCTTCCCTCGCAGAGACTCTTTTGCGATTAAAAAGTGATATCATATTCGATTGAAGTTACGTTTTAGGCTAAATTTCGATAGAAAATGTTGGCTGGGTAGTTTGTATGCTTAAGAGATGTGAAATAAAAATAACAAATTGTATCAGTTCAGTTAAAAAGAAAATGTACTTTTTGAAAGATGAATCCAAATTTTGTTTCTTATCGTGCGTGATTGCGATGATTTTTTAAAGAACACATAAAAAAAATTAGTGCTGATTTTTTTTTTCTTTTCAACGAAAACAACAAAATTTTTTTTTAGTTTTAAATCAGCAAAAAAGGAATAGCAGAAGTGATGTATCATCGTCCGTTTTGTAACTACTATCAAGTATCCATAGTAGAGCCAGATTATCAATTACTAAATGTCACAAAATAATATATCATATATTCCACATAATCTTAATAGAAATCTTACATAAGATTTAAGAGAAGCTTTACATTACATTACTGATTTAAATATCCGAAAGTTCAAATATCCGTAGTTTAAGAGTCCATAAAATCGAAATTCGAACAAACTTTTCAAAATATTTTGGAGATTTTATTAATCTATTGACATGCTTTCATTTTGCGTTGGAATTAGCAAGACAATATTAAATAACCCAAAATTTGTTGCACAGTGTAATTTTTGTACCACTGTACCAAAGATACTACATTTTTACCAAATTTTAATATCTCTTGTGTATACAAAGTAACCGTATATGATCACTTTATTTTTATACTTATCACAACTTGTTGCACTATTCTACCACTCTCTTGCACACATCTCATTCATAAAATGTTTTTAAAATTTAAATAGAGTTAAGTGAAGAGAGGGAGATTTTATGTAAAGGAGAGTTTTTATGAACAAAATACACTTGTTACTTTTTGTTCAAGTTGTCTTTCTTTGGTTCAGGCTAATATTAAAACACCACTTTTACATAGAAAATCAAAAACATGCACTCAATTAAATATATTTTTTATTGACTAAATGATACATTGATAAATAAAGTACTGCGGTCAATAAAGAGGAATTATTAACCAACATGGTGAAACCATTTAACAAGGTGTATGCATAACGACAATAACTACAACAATGTAATAATAGCAGCCATTTTTTTCGTCTTAAATGAGACTAAAACGTCAAAGAAAAAAAAGCACTTGCAAATTATAAAAATTGATTATTGAAAAATAATACCAATAAATTGTAAGAAATTTGTTTTAATGCTTTTATAAATTTATATAAATTAAATATTCTATACAGCACTTTTTTCTTAATAAAAAGGCAAATTTCACCACCGAAAAAAACGTAAAATAAATTTTGACATCTCAGTCACACTAAAAAATGAAGCAAAAAACAATCAGTTGGGCTTATAATGACACCTTGTACTGGTTACATCATGTTTACGAAGAAATAAACCTGTATTTACTTACAACATGTGTATTTGTGTATGAGGGTATTTTAGAGACCAACTAAGCAGCGATTTAACTACAAAGAGACACTCAGTCAAACGACAGTAATCATAGCGAGAGGTTGTCTCTTCGAAAAATAACGGCGTGTTTAAGTTAAAGTTGTATTAAAAACAAGTACATTTTAGTAATAAACAAAAAAGTGTTTATTTAATGCTTTACTTTAAGAAACAAAAGTGCAGTTGAAAGAAAATTAGAAAAGAAAACCAAGCAAACATAAATATTATATAAATATTATAATAATTATTATAAGAAAATAAGAAAAAGTGCAAACGTATAATAAAACATAAAACAAAAAGGAAGTGCAGTTAGCAGCCATTTAAATAAATACAAAGAGAAAAAACTACAATGCTCTTGTTTCAAAAGAAATGTTTATAAAGTAAAAAGTTTAACTAAATGAAAATTTAAATAAATTTGATTTAATTTCAATAAAATTCCATTATAATTTTGTAAAATTGAAGAAAATTTTTAGGAAAAAGACCACCCGTTTTGTTAAATAGTTACCATTTTGTTAATGCTGCATTTTTCCTCTTATTTATTTTGTTTTGTGGAGTTTGTTTTTTTTAACCTAGTGTGAGTATTGTTTTAAAACATATGTGAGAGAGTTAAATTTGTTAGTGTAAAGTTATGTACACACAACACACAAACAGCTTAAAAACTCAATTATAATCACGATTAAACGAATGAAATATTTAAAAAAAAACCGGTTACTTGGGTTATTATTGTGTGGCTGCTCCTCTAAAACATAAAATTAAACAAAAATACCAACAACAATAACTAAAATTTTATGTTGCTCATTTTATATACAAAAACAACAACAACGATCATAACAACGAAAGAAAAAAAAAACGAATATGTATATTTTTTGGTTTTATTTTCTTATTTATAAATTCCATTAAGCCCAAGAAACGAACTGTCTAAACAAAAAATAACCACCACAGCAATTATGTATATTTAAAAAAATATTCAATTTATGTAAAAAACCAACAACAAAAACCAAAAAAAGAAAAACGTAAAAAAGATAGTGTTGGCCCTTACGGCAAAGTATTAAAAACAAAATTTTTAAAAGAAAGAAAATTTAACATTAAAAAAAAAAAAAAAAAAAAACGAAGAAGAACAGAAAAAAAATCAAGATATTTTATGTAGAAAAATGTAAATTTATGATATTGTTTTACAACAAGTGTTTTAAATAAAGAAAGAAAATTTAAATAAAGAAAAAGTAGCAGCATCATCGGATTTTTTTTTATAAAGAAAAAAAATTTTAAGCTGCATTTTGTTGGTAAAGAAAAAAAAAACTAATTTTAATAACTTGTTCTGGATTTAATCTTGGATTAAATATAGCTTATAGTAAGTTTTTTTTAAGAATTATTGAAAATAAATTATTGAAATTAAGAAAATCTAATTATAGTAGGTTTTTTTTTAGTCAGAACTTTCTTAAAAGATTGATTTTCAATTCATCTCTACATATATATATATATATATATATATATATATATATATTATTATTATTATTATTCTTCAAGCTAAGACTGTTGCAGGGATGATAAATTGTATTGTACTAAATAAAATAATAAATTGTACTTTTTGGGCCCTAATTGTAATAAAATGGTAAGAATTTCTTCCGTACAAAACTTTACACAATATTTCTTGGTCAGGATGTCTTCCCCATGAGTTCTCTACTTTAGCGGCATTATTATTTTACAGAATCAAAATCAAGTGAACAGACCATTTTTCAGTCTATTAAATATCGTTCAAGTTGGATATGGATATTTGTTATAGTCACGTTTAACTATAGCGTGGGTTACCACATTGATGAAGGTGTTAAATAAAGACTTAAAGACTGAGAGTATACCCTGTAACGGATTCCTAAAATAGACCTGATCCATAGCAAAAATCGATTTATAAGAATTATTTGGAAAATTGCACTACAAGTTTTGAAGTAAAAACGAAAAGCTCACAGAAAAATTAAACCTTTCCATTTTGAATAATCCTGAAAAAATGTCCAAATTGTGCATAATAAATTCATATCTAGATGCTACTTTAAAAGGCTAACATTAAGGTCTGAGAACATTTAAATTATTCTTAATTTGTATGCATAAATTTATCTCTACTTGAAACAAATTTTAATTGCTATTCTAAAATAATTTATAAAGAAATCCATAAATTGTCTGATGAACTTTTATTTCAAATGAATTAATTATTTTATTAGCAAGCAAAATTCTATAATTGTACTAAATTAATCACTGTAGTACTGCTGTAATTTTGAGGAGCGAATTGTACTTAAAAAAGTACAATTGTACTGAATATCATATCTGATCAGTTGTATTCGATAGAGCTCTCGCGTAATCGTTTCACCCTATTTTAACTGCTCATAATATAGGACACCCTTCTGATTCCACTAAATAAAGAGCATTATTTTGACGCCAAGGATATTTAACTTTGGTACCGATTTTCCCAGTTTACCAGGCTTTACATACGATTTTTTGTGCTTTAGATTATCTTAATGGATCCACATTTTATCGCTCGTAACAATTCGATGCATGCATGTCAGGTTGAGCTATAAGGATGATACAGACCATTTCAAAGTTGGTGTCATAGAGACCAATGGTGTCCACTATGGTTCATTTTTTTTACTTCTCTCCTTCGTATCCTAAGTGCATTCTAATCCTTCCATTTCATTGCCTTGATATATTCTAATAATAATATTCATACATTTGTACCTCTAATATCAGTCAGGTTCTGAAAGAAATAAGATCCAAGTATATTAAATTGTCTATTAGATACGACAGGGCATTTACATAAGAAATGATAACTGTTTTCACAAGCTTCCCTGCACTGTATCATTCTCTAATATATAGGAATAGGAATTCTTACCATATGTTTGCCAAGAATATTGTGACCAGCAATTAGAATGCATTTTAATTGCAGTTTATTTATTCCAAGAAGAGTATTACCTTCCACAGTTGCTTTGTCCGTATGTAGCTGCATCATTCTTGCCACTGACTACCATTCAGTGCTCGATTTTTGCTTAATTTTCTGAATGGCCGTGAATAGGAGTGGGAAAACCTTTGGCCAATTCGCGGCTTTCTCATTACCTAGAACATTCTTATGGCCTGGCACCCAGCAAATATTAATGTTATCCTGTTTCCGAAGAGCTAGCAGCTTCTTGTGACAGCTGCTGTCTACTTTAGACATAATATTATTTGTCTTTTATGCCTTGATACTAGCGTAACAATTAATGAAGAAGCTAATATCACACTTGGATATTTGTAACATTGTGATTTGTCTTGTTGCCATGTCTATCGCGTGAACTTCCGCTTGTAAGATATTGCATATCGTTTTTAAACGATAAAGTTTCAAATTTCAACTCATTGTAATAATTCCCACATCCAGTTTCATCAGTAATCTTAGAATTATCAGTATAAAAATCAATTTTTGAAGATTAGACTTTCCCTTGTAGCCAATCATTTAGTGTTGAGAAAGTAGTATTTAATTATCTTCCATTATGTTGTATGGATTTAAACAGTATGTTATATAATCTCCAGTTTTATCCCTAATTGTCTGCTAAGAGTCTCCCTTGCTGATAACTTAACATGCAAATCTAAAGGTGCAACATTCAAAATAATCTCATCATCATCCTCAAAAAGTCATGCATTTCAGACTTGAAAGTCGCCTTTAGACAACTTGTGTGGCATCCAATGTCCTTATTTTGAGATAAATCAAAGTGCTTTTAAACGTTTGGAAATTGTTGCTTCTACCAAAATACTATGGCTTTTCGCATGCAGAAAAACTTCCCGCAAATGCTCCTTTTTTATTTTAACGAAACGAGCTTAAAAAAATATGTTATTTACCTTTCAAAAGAATAACACATACTGAATAAGAAAACCTAATAACAGTTCTTTCAAGTGACAAAGTTGTAAAAATGTACTGTTTGGAAAAAATACTATTAACGCAATCTAAAACGATTGGAATTAATGCGTATATTCAATATATTAATTTCCTATAAGAGCATGAAATTTAAGTTAAAACCAAATGGCTTTTTAGTCTTAAGCCTGTGTTGTCAAGTTTTGTATTTTAATTGTTCTACAAAAATTGGAGAATGCCATTTGAGTTTTCCAGTTAAAATGATCAAAAATTGAAGTTAAAGATATTTTACTTAAAAATTTTTAATTTTTACAATTTTTAAGTATTTTAGCATAAATTCCTAATGTTAAAATATTTATGCTTATTGAATTTCGTATTTTATCGTTGGCTTTATATAAAAAACGCGTATCTCTAATTTCCAATGATGGATCGTGAATTATGTACGTAGCCGTCAGTCGTTCGTGGAGTTTAGAGACAAAAGGTTCAAACCCGGTAGAGTTAAACAAGGAGCTCCTCAAGGCGGGAGTTTCTGATTAACAATTATCTCTCCACGAGAATTTGAGGTGATTACAGATACGGATGATTGTACCATTATAGTGATGACGTTTTTCATCACTATAATGGCCATGACGTTGGTCAATAGACCTAATGTCTACTGGTTCCGAAGACACCCTTCCTTTCAATACAAACTTCACTTCGAACCATTAGGAGTATTGATAGTGGCCTCAGTATTAATCCAGGGGAGACTAATCTTATTCTCTTTTCGCGAAGATATAAGATCACATCTTTCACATTTCAGCGTTTAAATTTAATGTGCTAGACGGTACCTTGTACTGGGCTAAAAAATGTCCTGACTCTAAAACAACCTGGCTAGAATGTTGAAGGCAGTAATCAAGACCTGGGGATAAAATGGCTCTGCGAAATGGTGATAAAGCTCATACCAATGTATGTAGCGTTAGTTTGGTGGAAGGCGATGGAGAAATCCACTTATTGCGGAATTTTCAATAAGGCCTTGTATAGTTTGGCGCTGAAGATTATTGCATAGCTCCGTACAACACCTTCCAAGGCATTGTTCTAATGCTCTGGTTGCCGGTGAATTGAATGGCCAAACATATCGCTTCTATGTCGACGGATTACGTTTATCAACACAAGCGTGTGGAATGCAGTTATGGACGTGTACTTATACCTTTCTTGGCAAAATATTCGTTCTTAAATGATCCAATTATAAGAATAGAACCAACTGAGGTATACGTTGATGGATCTAAATCTATTTACTGCAGTGTCTTTCAAGCAGTTAAGGGCATTTGAAGTAAATATCCGGGTGTCTACTCTACATCCAGACTGATACATGAATGCCAGACATCTCTTAAAGAGACGGTGATACATTAAAACTTATAGCTAATCTGGGTAAAGGGTCACTCTAATATTTTGGGTAACCTTATTGCGGATGAACTCACCAGGAATGGCTCCCTCTTTCGCGTTGAGGAAGCCGACCAACTGGTTGGAGCGCAGTTGACTTCATGCAGATAAATGGTACTCCAGAATTTTTCGACACATGTGTACCAATAAACCAATTACGATCGAAATTTATTATAGAACTCGACTATGACTACTGTAAAAGTTGTTGCAATGGGGAAGAGGAGAAAACTGCGGAACATTTTCTATGCCACTGTCTTGCTCTTTCAAGAAATAAGTCTGGAATCTTTGACAGACCGGTTGTGTATGCTTTGTCGTACCTTTCTGATAATAAAATCAGTAATATCTACTTCTTTGTATATACGTCGGGTTGGTTTAATTCGAACCTTGATTGGGACATGTAATATCATTACATGATATCAATGGTCCCCATTGATGAACGCTAGTGAGCTTGACATTGATATCATCGATGATTGAATTTCGCATACCAACAATACAAGATGAATTCATAGGAAATGCAGTTCCTAAAGTGAAGCAATATATTATTGTTCAGTTAATTCACATTGAAGTAATAGAAAATCGTTGCACAAATTTCCAGGTTTTAACGAAGACAATTTTTTTAACTCATAAAGCAACGGAATTAGCCTTCGTATTAAAAAAACTTTCTTAGAACATAATACTTTATTGCACTATTTAACTCTTATGTAGTAAAACAATTCGGCTACTTTTTGGAAACCCAACAAAACAAATGAATTACAACAAATTAAAGAGTACAAAATGTTTAGAATTGAAACAATAATTTTATTGCAAGAGGAAGAAAGCAAGCACCAGCGAATTATTCGTCGAGGGACGCATCTGACCTCTTGAAATTGCACGATACATTGTAAGTGACCTAAAACAAAAAAACTTTTAAATTAGTTCTCTGTATTAGATTTTTCCACGTCTTTCGAAAGATTCACAAATCCGCAGGCAATAAATTTTTTAAACTTTAATATTCGAATTATAAGAACCCAGCAAAAACTTTTTGGTTTTGGGTAATAACAACTACTTAATAAAGTAGTTTCTTGGTAATGAAGCGTCATTATTATTTGCCTAATCTGTATTACATTAATAAGTACTCAATAGTATAATAGCACAGTAATTCTGCAATCACGTGGATGAGTTGGCTAGAGCGCCGGATTAACAACCAGTAGGTTGTTGGTTCAACCCCATTCCGAAGCTGTTAGTTTTTTTTTTTTATAACAAAATGTCTAAAAAGATATTTTAAACTAAATAGAGTTTTTGTCGCTTAGGATGCTATGTGCGAGATGTTGTACTGAGTAGGACGTTAGTCAGTAAAAACGAATGGTTAGTGTGTGTCCAAGTTCGAGTCTCACTGACGACAAATTATTTTGTTTTTTTTTTTTTTTTGTTTTCGTTTAGGTATATATATATATTTTTGAGTACCCCTAGAGTCAAAAAATAAATACATGAATTTGTGGACAAGTCGAACAAAAATAACTAGTTATTCAGGAAAAAAATAACTAGTTTATTTTTGTTTCCAATTATACCGGCTAGCTTAACAGGAAAGCAAAGTTTTTGCTGGGAAGAACTACTTACATTGTTCTGTTATGTTCTCCAGCAAAAATAAAATAAATAAATTAAAGGGAAAAGTGAAAAAACTCGCGGGAAAAAAATCATTCACTATTCAAGGGGAATTTTATTTTAGCATGAAATAATTCGTGGAGATTTTTTTACGATATTTTGTGAATTAGGTATATTATTTCGTATATTAGTCTGGCTACTTCCCATTCAATAAAGGAACGATACCCGTCTCTATTATAGATCACCATAGTAGTAATCCATGTGTTGGAATTGAGCAATGGCTTTATATAACGAGCAGATTTTTCTTTATTTTATTTCATTATTAAATTTAATTTTGCTTTAACAAATAATCTTAACTGAAGTGTAATTATAATTCGTTGTAATTGTTTTCATTCTTATTCACCTATAAAATAGGTTAACTTGAAATTACTTTTTATGTTAATATTCATATTATAATTATTTCTTATTATTCTTACTATTTACTCCATTTACTAATTCGTAAATTTATCTCTATAAACAATTACAAATTGTTGTTCATTTTCTTACACATGTATTAAAATAAAACCAGTATAATTTTTTTTTTATTATTAATACAAATATCGATTAAGTTTTTTTTTATAGTTTTACTATTTATCGATAAATATTTCTTATTAGAATAAGGTCATTTAATATAATTTCTAGTTAACAAGTTAGAAGCGGTAAAAAATAATGAAAAATTTGTGGTAATAATTTTTTCTGTAGTATTTTTTTAATGAAATTAAAGTGGAATAATATTATAAATTATTTTTTATTTTTCTAAAATTAACTAATACAATATCAAATGGTAAATATTTTCAAAAACATAGAAAGAAAATTAAAACAATAACGTGCTGTTATTTACATAGTTGTTATTGCTACTAGTAGTTGCTATTGTTGTTGTAAGTATGTATATTAACTCCAATATTATGTTGTTGTAAATGTTTTAGAAGTAGTAAAGGTGGTTAATTTTTTTTTATCCATTTAGAAATAAAGTTGATATTAAAAAATTGTTATATCCTACAGTGCAAGGCAGATTTAAGAAGGTAATATCATTAGACCAGCTGATTATTTGTTTTGATTTGTTGAACTGTCAAACTCCATATAAAATGATAAATTTCGCTTTCTCAGTAATTTGCTTGAACGTCAAAATAGTGTTGCCAGGGCAAAAATTTGTTTCTCACCAAAATTAAAAAAAAAACAAACTTTAAAAATTCAAAGTTCAAAGATCCAGAAAATATAAACTTTCTGGAAATTACAAACGAAATGTCAAACTTATATATACTTTTTACAACTGTGGTGTAGGGTATAATAACATATTTTCCTCTTTTTTTACCTCAAAGTTTACCTCATTTTAAAATTAGAACAAAATACCATGATTTCCTAAATAGCAAACGTTTTCGAAAAGGTGCGTCATTTTAATTTTTTTTTTTTTGTTAAATATTCGCAGAATTTGTTTTCGTTAATTAGTGAATTACAAACATAAACATAATCTCAAAAACTGATAAATATTAACTCACTTTCTTCTTTTTTCAACTTCATAAACCCATTTTTCATCAAAACCAATTTCTACAAATATTTGACTTAATATTAACCGCCATCTGGAGGTCTTTATGTAGGTCAACAATATTTTTGACTTATTTTTTTCTGAATTTTTTATATTTTTGCCCGTGAAACGAATCACTGTGTACCGCACAGTGGTGAAAATAGAAAAAAATGTTGGTAATAAATCTGTATCTCTTAAACTACTGGTTGAATCGAATTGAAATATATGGGAAAACTTTCAGAAAAGTCATCCTGTAGTCCCTTTAATAATACGAGATACAGGGTGTCAAAGTTGACCACCTCGAGTGTGTAAAAGATTCAAAAAATTGTAACTTCTTCTACCAAAAGTTTTTCGATTTGTCCCACTTAATTAAAAAGTTAAGGTAGAATAAAATTGAAATTTATTATTGTGCGCAGGAAATCTTTCCCAAAATTTTAAGAAAACTAAAAATGTCATGCATAAAAATATATTTAAACTCAATGAAATTTAAACAGGTTTTAAGTACAAAATATCAAAGATTTGATAAAAAATACAACAATAAACCAAGATTTTATTTTTTCTTATATTCCTTTTAACAAGTTACTAATATGAACCCTTTTAGACCTATTTAAAAAAAAAACAAGTTACTTTTTTCTTGGGAAAATGTACTAGACTCTTGATTTCCAAGAACTAAAATTTCACATGTTATTCACTATAGGGGTGAATATTTCTATGATGTAGTAAAAATAAGTTGTGAAGATTTAGGCATTTTTATCAACAATTTTTAATGTTATTAATCTTTTAGCATTCGCCTATTTTTTAACTTATTTCCAATAATTTAATACCAAACAAAAACTTTCAACTTTGAACCCACATGACTTCTGAAAGGAACAACTTTTTCGGAAATTTGTTTTTGACTTTTCTTAACTGAAATGTCTTTTATAAAATTACGATACCACTTTTCTAAAATTTACCATGTATTTTTTTTTTGTCACACTCACGACATAGCGTACCACAGAGACAACAAGTGAAATTACCAATTGTATCTTGTACTAGTGCTAAAACATCTTGGTAAAAATCAATGACAAGACTCTTAATTCCTAACATTGATAATTTAATGGATACAGTCCAGAATGTAATAACTGTGAACGAGAGGTGTGATTCAATCTAAGAAACGTTACCGTTCAAACTAAATTTAAACCAATAAAGTTTCACGATCGAAGCTTTGGACCATACATAGACGCATAATTAAAGCTAAATTTGGATTAGCAAAGGTTCACGATTAAAGCTAAATTTTGACTTTATAAAGAGTAACAATTGAAGCTAGATTTGGATTGGCACAGAGTCATGAATGGAATAAGATAATCATTAAGAGTCATAATGATTATAGACTGATAAGCAGCCACGAGTTAAACTAAATTTTAGTTGATAGAGATTCATGAACAGAGTTGGTTCAACTACATTTGCACTTTACAATGAGACACAATTGAAGCGAAATATATATTAATAAAGAGTTACAAATTAAGTTAGATTTGAACTTTATAAAGAGACACGATAGAATGATGCCAAATTTTGACTTTTTTGAATAGCCACGATTGAAGGTAGATTTGGATGGATAAAGATTCAAGATTGATTAGACTAGATTTTGATTGGCAAATGGAGTTAGATTTTAACTAATAAAGAGTTGTAATGATTTTGGATTTGGACTAATAAGGAGCCACGAGTGAAGCTAGATTTGGATTGATAGATATTCACGAACATTTGAACTTTACAAAGAGCCACAATTGAGATGAAATCTAGACTAATAAAGGGTCACAAATGAAACCAGATTTGAACTTTATAAAGAGACGCGATAGAAGCTAGATTTGAGTTAAAAACAGTCAAGATTGAAGCTAGATTTTGACTTTTTAAAGTGCCACGATTGAAGAATGATTTGAATGGATAAAGTGTAAAGACTGAAGCAAGATTTCAACTTTATACAGTCCGGAATTAAGCTAGATTTTGTTATTATTAAGAGCCACAATTGAAGTGAGATTTAGATTGGTAAAGAGTTTCGAACGGAATTAGATTTTTACTTATAAAAAGTCTCAATGATTCTGGATTTTGACTTTTTAAAGAGCCATGAGTGAAGCTAGATTTAAGTTAATAAAGAGCCAGATTTAAAATTAAATCGAGCAAAGCTTGATGCTACCGATCATTTAGATGATACAAAAGTTGTGACAATTTTCAACAGAATTTCTGATCTTCAGATGTGTCTCTTTCGTTTGTTAGTTTAAGATGATTTTTTCATCCAAATCCAATATCAAGTTAAAGCTGCTTAACTTGGCTTGAACTGAGAAACAATGATATGAATGGTCGTTTGCTTTCAATAGGAACAATAAGATCTCTTCTGGATAAAACCGTACACTTACGGTCATAACAATTTCTTTTTGGTCATTACGCACTGTAAAAAAAATGTGGACCGTAAGTGTTGTCTATTAGTAAATCAATGTGAAGAACTTTTAGTACAAACTTGAAACAAGCTTAATTTTTTAGCATTAGTACAAAATACAATCGGTTATTGCCCTTGTTGCTTTTGTTTGGCAGAGTTTATGAACTATAATTTGACAGAATGTGAACAAATCTTTTTTGGTGTCTTATCTAGTTGGAATTCGTTAGAGCAGAATTAGAGTAGAATTTTGAAAGGACAATTTTGCAGTATCAGGTATTTGGGGCTGGTTAGAAAATCTAGTGTTGTCAACACTGAGATTTTAAATGTGATTGTCGCTTCTTCAATCAGGGTTGTCAGATGTTTTTCAGCTTCTGTCGCCAAATTGTTAATCAGAAATCGCCAAAAATCGGTAAATGAAAAATTGATTTGGGTTAAAAAAAAAAACAAAATACTAAAAAATTAACTAAAATGTTAAGTGTCGTACAATTTTTAGTTCATCAACTTTTAAAATTTATTGGACTTTATTATATTTTTTAAAAGAATAATTCTAACATTATATAACAACATTGGTCGTATTAAACTTATAAATTTTTCAAAGAATTAATTTATTTATTATTTGAACGAAGTCATTAATATCCTTAATATATTTGAAATATTAATGGAAAACAAATTATCAAACATTTAATACATAAGTATTGTAAAATATATTTTTTGGGGGCTAATATTTCGTAAACTAAGTTGAAGCTATTTAAACATTAAGGCTCTTCATTTTGCTAGATAGGCAAATACTACAAATAGTCGATTTCTAGTATGAAAATTTAATAGCTTTTCTTCACAGGTGCCTATTTAATTAAATTTTAAAAATTAGTCAAACAAATCGCCACCAAATTATATATCGCCAAAAAATTCGCCATGTCGCCAAACGGAAAATACAGTCGCCAAAAGCAATTAAAAATCGCCACATCTGACAACCCTATCTTCAACTATTAAGAAGTTGCAGTCGATAATTGTTGTCTCTAGCGGTAGCTAAACATACGTGTATCCTTTCGATTTTGAACTCCAGACTCAAATGTTGGGAAGCCCAGTTTAAGAATATTAATTTAGAGAAATTAAAATTTTCAATTTATTTCAATTCTGGAATATCGAATTATTCTATCGGTCTCAACAACTTAACATTGCATGCAATAGCCAAGATGAGCTTTTTGCCACAAAAGTCAAGGATTAAAAGTTGATATAATTTTTTTTATGATTATTTTTAAATTTTTGAATAATAATAATAGATTTTTTCTTTCCTAACAGCAAAGAATATTTACTCCATTTTCTATAGCATTATCTTAATTATGTATGTAAGTACATGGCAACCTTGTTCTCTATGAAACACCTGTTGTTAAAGTTGTAATTTGTTTTTCTTTATTTTTATTCTTTGTGTTTGTATTTATGTAAATTTAAATTAAATATTACCTCCATAAAGAAACATTAATAAATAAAAATATCACTATTTGCACTTTAAAACACTCAACTGACTTGTACACGATTTCATTCATTCTGCCAGTCATTCTAACAATCCATTCATCCATCAGTCAGTCACTCACTCACTCGCACTCAAAAATTGAGTATAAAAATATTGTAGCGTTACAAGCAACAATTATTTACAGAAAAAATACTTTTATAGGCAAGTTTGTATTTAATGATGGAACACAAGAGCAACAAGTCTTACACACTAGTAAAAATAATGACAAAGTCTAACTTTAAATTTTGGTTAAAAAATAAAATAAATCCCTAAAATATTAATAAAAATCTTGGAACTTTTGTTCCAAATACTTTTGTATTTTCTTGAAAAGATCTTAAAATTTATATCAAAATCATTTGTTTTTGTTTTTTGTTGAGTGCCTTAATGCTCACTTTAAAACCTTAACAGCATTTTCCAATAATTTGGCTAAAGATAATAGACACGCAATAAATAACAAGCTTGTAACTTGTTGCATGCCACTTAAATCATCTCACTACAATTTTTAGAGGCGTTTTAATTTTTTTTTTTTTTTTTTTTTTGAAAAAATAAACAACGTTTACTAGTCTTTTATTTTTTCAATAAATATAATTGTTCAATTGTGTTATTTTATAATTTTTCTTAAAACTTCAAATAAAAAATTTCGTTTAAATGCACAGTGGGGCAGAATAGAAAATTTTTGGAAATAAATCTAATCGGCTAGTTGGATTTACATAAAATTTCACATAGAAAGTTTGGAAGGGGGACCCCACATAACCCTTAGGGGCGGAGCTATGGGCGCTCAAAGAAGGCTACCTCTGACATGGCAAATTTTTAAGTGTTTAACAATTTTTTGTTTCTTATTCGATTACAAATATTTTTACATCTTCTTAAAGCCCTTAATAAGGTCTATAAAAAACATACTTACTCTCTTATAGTTTTCGAGTTATTTGCATTTGAAATTTTAACTCCCCATATTTTGCAAGTTCTTGGTCAAGTTTTTTTTTCATATATATGCCTGTATTTGCCACCGATTTCATTAGTTTTTTCTAACTAATTCAACAACAAAATTATCTCTTGAATAAAGAAAATGTTAAGTCGAGTGCAAAAATGAGTGATTTTGAAATTGAAAATTGTAAAAATTATGATTTTTTGTGTTTTTTTCTTTTTGGACAAAAATCGTAGATACATTTTTCTCTAAAATGTAATTTTCTTTAACAACATGTTATAATTTTATACTTTTCTGAAGGTTATCTTCTCAAGGATAATTTTAAAATAGAAAACAATTCCAATATCCTAAGCGGTCTAAGTACACACCCTCCCAAATTTGACCTATTTTATATTTTATATGAAAGTATTGTCTATATACTTTCTAAAACCCCAAAGCATAAATCTGCAAACAGAATGCAGTTGAGGAATTTATAATGTGTTTTTAAGAGTTTGAAATCGCTATTTCTGAGACATTGGAAATATGTGAACTTGATGGGCGAAAAAGTAAGAAATACTTTTTTTTTTTGGATTTTTGACGTTTTTTTTTAGGAATTGTAGGAGTCCTTTTACAAAAATCTTAAAATTTTTTACATTTTATCAATCAATCAAATTTAGTTGAGATATCTTAACTAACAAAGATTTTACTGTGGATAAAACAAAATTTTACTTTAATTCTAAAAATTGGAAAAGCTTGAACTTGATTTAATTTTTTAAAATAAATTATGCTGCCTAGCTGACATAATTCTTCATTATATACAAAAAGATTGAAGTCAATATCTTTTACAGAACCGAAATTACGCTACTTTAAAGTTTAATATGTCACTGAAATTTCCAAAAATATTGTACTATTGTGGATGTGACAAAGCCATAACTAAATAAATATTTTGTTCCCGTAGCCAATGTTCGAAGGTGTATTGTACTGAAATACGCATGTTTTTTTATAGACCTTATTAAGGGCTTTAAGAAGATGTAAAAATATTTGAAACCGAAAAAGAAAATTGGTAAACGTTTAAAAATTTCTATGTCAGAGGTACTCTACTTTGAGCCCCTATAGCTCCGCTCCTGAGGGATATGTAGGGTCCCTCTTCCAAACTTAAAATTGTACACTCCTTTGCTACGCCTATGTGAAATTTTATGTAAATTCAACTAGTCGATTAAAAATTAATTTAAGTTAAGTTAGTTTTATAATGATTATTTAATTATAAAAACCTTTTAGTATTTAATAGACCTGCCAGAGAAGGCGGTGGTGTGGAAAAAAATTGTTAATTATAATGATTATTTCGCAAAAAAATCTTACTTTAACTAAATGATAACAATTTATAGTTTTTGTTTCGAGTATAAGAGTATTTAGTTACTCTACATTAAGTAAGAATAGGCTGAATATTTAATAAAGTACAAATGGAATAAATATGTATAATATAATAAATCCATTGTTTTCCTTTTGTTCTCTTACGGAAGGGATTGTACTTAGGTTCTAATGTTAATCTATTAATTAATATTAATTAATTTTTAAAATTACGGTAGTTATCGAAATCATTACGAGATCCATCGATCTCAATAATGTAACATTTCACGCAGTAGTATAAATGAAAATTTCGACCCAAGAATATGCATTATTGGCTTACAAAATACTTAGTAGATTGTAGACAATGTTTATTGGAAATCCAGGAAATTAAAGTTTTGCCAAATTTTGACTTTTTTGAATAGCCACGATTGAAAGTAGATTTGCATGGATAAAGATTCAAGATTGATTAGACTAGATTTTGATTGGCAAATGGAGTTAGATTTTAACTAATAAAGAGTTGCAACGATTTTGGATTTGGACTAATAAAGAGCCACGAGTGAAGTACATTTGGATTGATAGAGATTCACGAATAAACCTCACAATTCAAGAACATTTGAACTTTACAAAGAGCTACAATTGAGATGAAATCTAGACTAATAAAGGGTCACAAATGAAACCAGATTTGAACTTTATGAAGAGACGCGATAGAAGCTATATTGGAGTTAAAAAACAGTCACGAATGAAGCTAGATTTTGACTTTTTAAAGTGCCAAGATTGAAGAATGATTTGAATGGATAAAGAGTAAAGACTGAAGCAAGATTTCAACTTTATAAAGTCCGGAATTAAGCTAGATTTTGATATTATTAAGAGCCACAATTGAAGTGAGATTATAAACTGTAAAAATATCAGCGATTGACTATTCTAAGAGTCAAGATTGCATTCCAAGAAAGCAAACAACACATAAATACTGCTGAAGTGTTTTGAGTCACAGATTGCTCTAGCCCAGATTTTAATTCTGGAAGAATGATATGCCATCTTTTCTAATAACTTGTTTAATGTTATTTGAAAATCTCAGATTATTCGCTTACAAAGAGTCATTTGTTTAAGCAATTAAAGGCAATCTGTCACTTTTTGATTGCTTCTCAGTTGAGTCTTGCAGAGTGTAAATGGACAAGCAATTTTACCCAAAAATTATATTTTCAAACGAATCGCATTTTCTTCCCCGTCAGCTATGTTAATAAACAAAATATTTCCATCTAAGAATTGTAAAGCCCGCACATTATTGTCGTGAAGTGCATCCTACAGAAAATCCAAATCTAGATTCAATTATGACTATATTCCAAATCTAATTCGAATAAACTAGAAATTGATTTGATTAATGAAATTCAGTTCCAAAAATAATTATACATATTATTTTTTTATAATTTTTAAACAAATACCGTTACGTTTTAAACACCCTTTTGCTAAGTTAATTATCCAGCAAGAAAAAGATCAAGTGCTTCCAAAAAATAACATTTTCACCACTTCAATAGGAAACCTAAGTGCATATGTTGTGCCTTTATGGAAGTTATTAATAATAAAATAAAATAAAAAAGTGCAAAGAAATGTATTTTTAGTAGGAAAAAAGATTAATAATTTCTAAGAAAATTAAAATTTCACAAATGAAAAGTATTTGCATTATCTTTTTGTAAAGAATCTGCTCGTCATCCCCAGACTTGACTCTTTTTATGGTCCCCTTAGGAGGACCCTTAAAAGAGTTATGCGGTACATGACCAGCTTTCTTGGAGGTAGAGGGTATCTCATCTTCACTTCAATAGGAAACCTAAGTGCATATGTTGTACTTTTTTGGAAGTTATTAATAATTACTTCCAAAAAAGTGAAGAGAAATGCATTTTTAGTAGGAAAAAAGATTAATAATTTCTAAGAAAATTAAAATTTCACAAATGAAAAGTATTTCCATTATCTTTTTGTAAGGCTAAAAAAGAATTTTTATGGATGCGTTACAAACATCAGCACAAACGCATAATACCCCAACCACCTATGGTGGTGTAGGGTATAAAAAAGTTTTTGTCACTTAGAAAATTAAATGCGGGATGGTGTACTGAGTAAGATGTTAGGCATTAAATACGAATGGTTAATTTGTGTTTAAATTCGAATATTACTGACGGCAGAATTTTTTGTTGTTTTTATTTTTAGTTTTGTTTAGGTACATATTTTTGAGTACTATATAGAGTCTAAAAATAACTACATGAACTTGTGGACAACTCGAACGAAAATAACTAGTTATTTAGGCAAAAAATAAGTAGTTTATTTTTGTTTCCAATTATACCTGCCCGCTTACAGGGAAAGCAAAGTTTTTGTTGGACAGTTAATAAAGATGAACACAACTAAAAAATATAGTCGTTTTTCTTTACCCAAAAAAAAAAAAAAAAACAACAACAACAAGAAAAAGTAGTAAATGTTATACTTAACCACGTAAATAAAAATCTCTTTATAACAATTATTTAGTGTGGTTTATTTTTTATAACTGAAAATCTTTGGTCTCTGATATAAACATTACATCATATATCATTTCTGATTAATTTATACATACTGCATATGAATGTGACCAAACAATTTAAATCGGTTGAATAGTTCTTTAGGTATACAATAACAAATATTGACTCTATAAATCTATCCTACCTATTTTCATATCAATTGTGGAACTTGATAAGAAAATCTATCTTGTATGAGGGCTAACATTTCCCCTAGAGCTGCCCGCCCTATTTTCATATCAGTTATGATTGTTGATACGGAAATTATTCCCACATAATTTGAAAACTTTTGCTTTATTAATTTTTCATTGAAACAATAAATAATTTTTACTCCAATAATAATTATTATTTTGTTTATATGGGGGTGGGTACCATTCCTTCTGCTCCGATCCCAAAATTATGTTGGTTTTTTAAATTTCTAACTAGTTTAAAAACTAAAAGTGACTAAATAGTAATTAAATGTACTTTTAACAATTCAAAACCCTCTATCTCTCTTTAAAATTGCCAATATTATAAAATATTAAAAAACAAATTATATGTAAGATTTAGTCGTGTACTGTAAAAGAAAATTTTTTTTTAATACTTGCAAAATAAGAGAAATAAACAGTTTTTTGCTCTCTTGAGAAGTTGTGTTTTTTTTTTTTTTTTTTTTTTGAGATAGAGGGTTTTAAATATAGGTACTGGATATGTTATATGTAGCAAACTTCATATATTAATTAATTGATATGTGCGTAGTATATGCCCTATATTTTCGCCTTTCACTCTCTCCAATGTGTGAAACTGATAAAAAACGATGCAAGATTTTTATTTGACGATTTTTGAACATTAAATGCAGTAATCCTGTAATCATATCAGTCGTCTTGATATCAATTGGCTTCGGGGCTAAGATTTTATAATCTTTATAAAGATACGATCCAGATCCTTAAGGTGAATATTATCACCTGAGATTTTTCATAATAAAATCTATTTCAGGGCTCCTCAAATAGTCCAAATGTATCTTCAAATATAAATCTGTATTAAGTCAAAATCTAGTTTCAGTTGTGACTCTTTATATAGTCCAAATTTTGTATTTATGGTGGACACTGTTGCCAGATAATTATAGTACAAAATTGTCAAAATTCGACGAGAAAATCAGAAACTTTCAGCATTGTTTTATATTATACAATATTTAAAAAATAGGAACAAATTAAGATTACCGACCCAGTTAACTTTTTAACTTTAATAAAGGTTTTTCCATGTAACCGGCCTCAGGGACTTTCTTCTATATTTACTCGCCGAATAAACATTATTTAGAAATAACAAAATTTTTTAAGTTCTGTTATAGCAATAAAAAATTCAAATTGTATAAATCCTCTCAAGGATTTAATGAATATGGTATATACTATATATCATTCAGAAGGTATTTGAACTTTTAAACAGTATTAATATAATTTAAATCGCATATGTATTAATAAAGATATTCAGAGAAATATATCAAAATTTTAAAGATCTATAACTCGTAAACTAAACATTTCTTTAATAACAATTAAAAGTAGATACTACTAAATCATTATAAAAATTGTTTAAAAATCAAGTGGGCCGGTGAACCTAATTTATGGCAAAATAAACTCAATTGAAAAAATTATTCTACTCCTAATACTACTTAACACATTCTTAAACTTTTTTTATCTATAATCAAAACTATTTCATTTACATCTATATGTATATAAAATAACATTTTTCTTTTCACACAAAAATTTTGTTTCACCAATACTGGTTAAATTGCAAAAGAATTTCGAAGTAAACGTTTAAACTTCTTATAATCCTTTTCTCTCTCTCTCTCTCTCTCCTATTCTATATCTATTAATCAAGTAGAGATACTTTTTTCAATAGCCTTTTTTTGACAGATCACGTGTGAGTCGTGTCATGTTATTTTTGTTTAGTATTGTTTGGCATTTAATAATGGAAAGACTTACGCCTGAACGACGTTCACAAATCGTTCAACTTTATTACGAAAATTCACGTTCTGTGGGGAATGTGTTTCGTGCACTTCGCTCAACTTATGGTCAACATAATCGACCTACTGAGCATACTATTCGCAACACCATCACCCATTTTGAGACCCAGTATTCATTATTGGATAATATTCGATACAGCTTGTGCAACAACTGAAGCCGCTCGACCTTCCCAAGCGACATCGCTTCGCTCTATGGGCTCTTGAAAAATTCTAAGAAGATCCGACGTTTTCGAGGCAAATTTTGTTCAGCGATGAGGCCCATTTCTGGCTTAATGGGTATGTAAACAAACAAAATTGCCGCAAATGGGTCGAAGGGCAACCTGAAGAGATTCAAGAACTGCCACTTCATCCAGAAAAAAACAACGGTTTGGTGTGGTTTGTGGGCCGGTGGAATCATCAGTCCATATTTCTTTAAAAATGATGCCGGTGCGAACGTAACCGTCAATGGCGACCGTTATCTTGTCATGATAACCGACTATTTGATGCCTGAAATTGAAGCTCGTGATCTCGACGACATTTGATTTCAGCAAGACGGCGCCACTTGCCACACATCACATCGATCAATGGATTTATTGAGAGAACACTTCGGTGAGCACATAATTTCACCTTTTGGGCCGATCGATTAGCCACCAAGATCGCGTGATATCACACCGTTAGACTTTTTCCTGTGGGGATATGTAAAGTCTAACGTTTATGCGGACAAACCTGCTTCGATTCAGGCCTTGGAGGAAAACATCACGCGTGTCATTCGTCAGTTACCAGTCGAAATGCTCGAACGAGTCATCGAAAATTGGACTCAACGGATGGAACATCTGCGACGTACCAACGGCAAACATTTAATAGACATAATCTTCAAAAAATAAATTCCAAAGAATGTTCTTTCAAATGATAATAAACATTCCCCATTAAATTTGAATTTTCTGCGTTTTTTTTTTCTTTAAAAAAGTATGGAACCTCGAAATGGATCAACCTTTACAATACAAAACCAGATTTAAACAAGAAAAATTGGCGTGTCTAAACATTTCTTGAAATCGTAATTTTTTGAACAAAAATCGTCAAATCGTACTTTTGGAATTTTTACAATAAAAAATCGTCATAATGCAGATAAATCGGAAAATCTGGCAACAGTGATGGTGGATATTTATAAAGTCTCTTGGTTCTTCGAATTCTTTAAGTAATTCAAATGTAGCTTCAATGATGACTATTAGTCAAAATTTATTTCCAATAAACAATAAGACAAAATGTTGTCCTTCCACGGTCTTTAATGTTAATTTGCTTGGAATTTAAAAGAGGAAGATAAAACATAAATAGCTTTGAGTAAAATCCTCAAGGCTGGCTCAAGAGAAAGACTCAACAGTTCGTGGATAAGATGTGTTCACGAGAAATGTACATACTTCCAGAGGAGCAGGTCAAAAGATCATACAATTAGCACAAAACAGACAGCAGAGGATTGTGTTCCGACTAGAAGTTGTAATTTCTAGTACATTTGTATTTTCTATTTGATTGCATATCAGCAATTTTGCAGGGCATTCAAAATTCGTCTCCAATCATTTCATTTATTTTACTTTTTGACTTAACAAAAATTTGTTAAACTATAAAATTTGTGTATATAAAATAATCTACTTGCTGCCTTTAAATAATGAAAATACGTATAAAAAACAACATAAAATGTTCCCCTGTACCGCAAAGTTCTACTTATTTATCCAAGTTGTTACAAACATTCAATACAAGACCAGATTTACAAAAAAAAAAAAAAAAAAAAAATAAATAAAACAAACTAAAACAAAAACAGCAAAGAAAAACCCAAAGCCAAGAAACTATAAAACAATTTAAAACTTAAGAAATTGAATATTTTTTTTTCAACATGGACTCTTGGCAGCCACTAAATATTGCGTTAAAAATGCAGCCCAAGCATTGGCAAGTATAACAGCCAACTATGGTTAGAGGTGTTTTGAAACAAACAAACGAGAAGAGGGAGACTTTATTGGCAAGTGTTTCGATTTAGCTGAAAGAAAAATCATTGCACTGGCTTAAAGCGGTTTCACCACCACCATCATCATCGTCATCGTCATCACCATTACCAACATACCAACTTTTGGTTCAATCCGCTTTAGGTAAATGCTTTACAAAATGTACTCTTTTTTTTTTTTTTTTTTTTTTTTTTTTTTTTTTGAGAAATGCGCGCACTTTATAAAACGGTGCTTTTTTTCATTTATCTGACTAACTGACAGACGCGTTGTTGACTTTGTTTAAGGTGGTTTGTTTGTTTCACGTAGATGATTGTTGTTATTGTTGATGGGGCTGCCAGTATAAACGAATGAATATTTTATGCCAACTTTTAACATGCATTTTGATCTGTGGTAACCTAAAGTAAATAATTATACATGGGTAACACTTTTTTTGTTTGTAAGATTTTTGAGAAAATAGTATTTATTTTAAATTAAGAATAGTTACTCGTTCTTGTACTCAATTCTTTCTATTACAAACGAGGTTTCTAAGACAGACACTAACATGAATTTTTGATTAGATCTGAAAGGTATTTAATAAAAAAAGTTCTAATATAACAAAAATATGTATGTTATGATAAAAATTTCTCTTATTACTTTTTGTTAGTTGTCAATTTTAAATGTTTCTTTATAACAAAAACAATCCTGTTATTAATATTAAAGAGAATATAAAATAAATTTCTAAAGCTTTTTTATAAAATTTTATTATATTTTTTTTTTAAATGTATAGTTTTTATATATTTTTATTTTTATACAAAAAATCCTTAATTTAAAAATTTTTTCATTCAACATGATTATGTTAAAA
The DNA here is from genome assembly GCA_932274085.1 of Protocalliphora azurea. Lineage (NCBI taxonomy): Eukaryota > Metazoa > Arthropoda > Insecta > Diptera > Calliphoridae > Protocalliphora > Protocalliphora azurea. The sequence goes on from OW026519.1 coordinate 62,852,271, forward strand.
ACCTGCTTAAAATTCATAAGACACAACAAATGATATAACCCTATAATTACATTATAAATAAAATAATCAAATAATTTATAAACATTTAAGTCAGGTTTGAGTGCTTGTAAACACAATACATGTATGTTAGTTTGTATTTAAAATTACAATCATAAATACCAGATTTACAAACTGTTATTTAATGAAGATCTTACTAACTAGTTGTATTGATGCTTCCTGTTTATTATAATTAACCCTTTAAAAACCTGTTGATCTTTGTTTACACAGAAGAAATACGTCATTAAATTTGCGGGTTTAAGATGTAATATTAGGGATTAAATTAAAAATATATTTTCGATGGAAATAAATTAAAAAGTAGTAGAATAAACTATATTAATCTTGTTTTGTTTTTATAAAAGTATTTTTTTTTTTTTCAATTTATTTTACATATATTTAAAATTAATAATAAGAAAAAGATTTATGAGTTATATAACATAATTTTATTAGGGAAGTGTTTTGTTGTGTAAAAAGAATACTTAAATGTTTAAATAATTGCTTTGGTTGAGGTCTCACGATAGTCAAAAAACGATTTTTATTAATAATTATGTAAGTTTTGAACCGCTGACTATATTTGAATAGAAGTTTACATGGCTGATGCTGAGATGTTTTCCAAGTGGTTTGGAGACCGAGCGGCTGAAATTCGGTTAAGCCGAGCCGCCGAGAAAAATTTGGAGGTCGCCACCGCCGTAAAATTTTGGCTTAACTCGGCTTAAAAGCAGCCGCCGTTTTTAAATTCTTTTTGTAAAAATATGCTAAAAATGAAACTCATATTATTTTAATGCAGTATTTGCCATCAATTAAATATGAAAGAAAAATATTTGTATCATTTTGAACTTCAAATAATTATAAATCAATCAAGTATTTTTGATGACTTATAATTGATTATTTTTGATGCAAATACTGTGAAAATATAATATTAACAGTTGCTAATAAATTTTAATGAGCCTTAATCGCCATCCTGCGAGAAATCTAAAAAAACTCTTACACAAGATTTTGTCAGCTAATAAATCACTTCTATTCACTAGCGATATGTGATTAGGAATTATCAAAATAATTGATATAAATTCCATTATTTATTGTACTTTTTTATTTTTAGCATATCTTAATAATTGATATGTTTTTACATCCGAGTAGACCATTTCTCATTCTAATATGCGAACAATTATTCTAGTCTTTTATGCAAAAATCCAAAAATATCCTTAGATCACTCCCATATTTTTTCTTATACATTTTCAATAAATTAATAATTCTTTTTATACTTTCGCTGGAAAAAATCTCGTCCTATTTTTATGAACAATGTTAATCAAAGGGGCATGCAAATATAAAATTTTTAATTAGAAAAATGTGTGTAATATCAGCCGGCTGACAGCCGATTTTAAGCCGCCGCCGCCGATAAAATTCCTCGGCGCAGGCCTCTGCCACAGGTCCCGTAAAAGTCTGGGGTCAGGGGGTGGTCCTCCAAAATTTCATTTATGATTTGATTTTAAAAGTAATTTACACACGAATAGTCTTTGTAAACCTAAACATATATGCTTAAATGTGTGATATATCTCTTTTCGTTTAATAGATATTTAGATCGAAGCGAAATTTCTTTTTTCATTACGCTTGGTCTTGACAATACAAAATTTTGTTCACATTTGAACAAAGCATTGTCTGAAAATCTCACACAAATATTCCTTTTTTGTATGAGGTGGGGAAATTTATATTCTGACAAAACATAACTTTTTGTTTGCGTCAGTGTCGCTTCGATTCTTTTTGCATGCAGCGCCTCTTAGTATAATTAACTAGTAAAGAAACTTGCTCTTTTTTTACAACTACAACAAGTCCCCATTCTTCACATAGATATAAAAAAAATTACCAAATAACATTCGTAGTTATTTTTTTTTCACACACACATAATATTTAATTATTTTTTTCAAACACTTTTATCATATTTTAAATTCCGAAACGTATTTATTTTTTACAAAACGAAAAAAAAAATACTTTAATATTTTTGACATTTCATTTTTGGTTGTTGAATTTTAAGCTAACGAAAACAGTTGCAAATTTTGGTATTAGAAATGCAATAGATTTTAAAATAATTAATATTTTTGTTGATATTTAGCAACATATGTTTTTTCTTTTTTTACCTAGTGTCTACATTAGGCGAATTTATATCAAAACAAACGTCAAAATCAGTGCGAATATATACAAGGTAACCTTAGTTAAACAGTTGATATAAAAAACAATAATGAATAAGCCATATTGTTGTTTTTGTGCAACTGTTGCCACCTTCCACAAATTCGCGTTAAGTTTGACGTTTGTCTTGATAAAAAAAATCTCTAATGTAGACACTAGGTTAGGTACCAAAAATTAAACTGTCGAACTAAACAAAAAGTGTTGCCATAATTTATTTTATTTATTTATACTAGACAAATTTTTATCAAGACAATTTTATCAGGATAAAAAATTGCCTAGTGCAAACTGAATTTGTCAGTATTATTGTAGTTTGAGGAGAAAGTCTTGCGTTGCTTGATAAAAGACTCTGTTTTAGTTGTTGGTACTTTTTACATGATTTATTATGACACAAGTCTCCCCCTATAATTGATAAATATAAGAAATTATCTGTATACAGATAAAAATTTAACGTTTGTTTTGATAAAAAAAATTGCTTTTATAGACTTAGCGTAAGCTACTAGATATTTATGAACGGATTTGGGAGTCTGTTAATTCGTTACTACGTTTATATATATATGTAGCAGAGACCCGCGCCGAGGAATTTTATCGGCGGCGGCGGCGGCTTGCATTAAAAAGCTTCTGCGGCGGCTTAAAAACGGCTGTCAACCGGCTGATATTACACACATTTTTCTAATTAAAAATTTAATATTTTCATGCCGCTTTGATTAACATTGTTCATAAAAATAGGACGAGATTTTTTCCAGTGAAAGTATAAAAAGAATTATTAATTTATTGAAAATGTATAAGAAAAAATATGGGAGTGATCTAAGGATATTTTTGGATTTTTGCATAAAAGACTAGAATAATTGTTCGCATATTAGAATGAGAAATGGTCTACTCGGATATAAAAACATATCAATTATTAAGATATGCTAAAAATAAAAAAGTACAATAAATAATGGAATTTATATCACTTATTTTAATAATTCCCAACCACATATCGCTAGTGAATAGAAGTGATTTATTAGCTGACAAAATTTTGTGTACGAGTTTTTTTTAGATTTCTCGCAGGATGGCGATTAAGGCTCATTAAAATTTATTAGCAACTATTAATATTATTTTTTCACAGTATTTGCATCAAAAATAATCAATTATAAGTCATCAAAAATACTTGATTGATTTATAATTATGTGAAGTTCGCAATGATGCAAATATTTTTCTTTCATATTTAATTGATGGCAAAGACTGTATTAAAATAATAAGAAAGTTTCATTTTTACAAAAAGAATTTAAAAACGGCGGCTACTTTTAAGCCGAGATAAGCCGAAAATTTTACGGCGGCGGCGGCTTCCAAATTTTTCTCGGCGGCTCGGGACGCTATTTCATCAAAACGCTGTTATTGAGAGATTATATCAACTACTATGCTATACTAAGCTGACAGACTAAAAAAAAAATTAAAGATAGTGCACTCAGCATTAGAATATACCTCGCGGATCAAGGAAATAATCTTCTAATGTGTGCCAGAATAATATACGAATAATCACATCTTATGAATACGGCCGTTGGGATAGGACTTCACAATTGAGAGTGTTATATACCTTTGATACGGTATATGCAAGCTACAAATCTATAAAAAGAAGGTTTATTATGGAACGCCATTCTATAGAATGTTCTTTAATTGCCGTATAAATATAGTGTTAAGAATTTGCAAAAAAGCTGCCGTATAAAAGTAATGATATGTCAATTTACTTCTTTCTAAGAATGTTATTAAATAAGAAAGAAGTTTTTATCGTTAAAGAAATCTAATACAGAATATTATTACTAGGTAGGTAGGTAGGTAGAGAAGGGATGCACAGTACTCAGAAGAGTGCTTGTGCATCCACTCGGAGACCTACAGGTCCATAGTGAGTCCCTTCGTAGATAATATAGAGAGAAATTGTAGAAATTATAGAGAAGATAAGGAAAGGAAAATAATAGAGACCGAGAACAGTATAGAAAATAATAGAAAAAACCCGGAAAGGAAAAGTACTACCGCCCTATATCGTTCGCTCTAAGCCAACGACCCCCTCTTAGCCAGCCTATTCTCATGACGAATCTTATTAATCTATCGAGATTTATCCTCGATATACTGTCCAATTCGTCAACAAATCGACTGTCTAACCATTTCTGCCTACTTAGTTGTAGACATGAACAGTGACATATGATATGTTTCACCGTTTCCAGCCCTCATTATCTTCGCACATTCTGCAAAGACCGGAGGAACCTCTATCCCAATTACCTATCATTCCCTCTATGGGACAATGACCTGTCAGAACACCTATCATAGTCTTCAGGTTTTCCCTTTTCATGCTTAAAAGTAGATTTATATCTACTTTATCAAGTTTGGGCCATAGGGCCCTTGATAATCTGCAGTCCGTTCTACGTTTCCATGCATGACTGGTTCTATCCCGAATCCATTCACTAATTAGCCTGAAGTAAAAGCCTAGAGGTGGTCTCACACCACTTTCACTTGCAGTCCTATCCAAAGCTGAGCCGTTCCTAGCTAATTCGTCAGATACCCGGTACCCAGCAGAATCTGATATGATAATTTCATATTAATACTAAATTGAAAGGAATTTGTTATCTAGGGTGTAGTAATAAATAAAAGTGTTGAAAATAATTTGTGTTTGTTGAAATACGATTTCCTAAGGTCCTAACTAATTTATTAATTAATATGTGGCATTTATTAAACAACTATAATTGCGAAAGTTTTGCTATTGAAATTTAGAAAAATTGATTCATAAATTACAGAGATGTGAGGTTATAATTCATTGAACTAAATAACATAATTTTTTAATTTCTTTATATTTCTTTAATACATAATTACATCAATATAAATATACATATTTGTATTAAACCAATGATTCTTTTTTCTTTTAAAATAAGTAAATAGTTTTTTTTTTTTTTTTATAAATATCAAATATTTTTGCTTAAGAACTAAAATTATATTTTATTTAATTTCTTATATGACACTAACTTTGTTTGATGAAAGATATTAATATATTTCTATTCTTTTTTTATAGGTAAGTGACAAAACAATTTTCGTATGAATATTTTGCACTATTTTGTGGTAAGAATTAAATTTAAAATATTTGGATATGGATGGACAAACAAACGGAAATTATGATTTTGGCTTTCCTATTTTGATCTTCCCTACTAAAGAAAAGTTTATTTTTTTGTGAATTATAACTTCAATGCTAATGATCGTAGAAAGGCATCTATTAGTGTAAATGTCCTCAAAATATACCTCTTATGGTTAAAAATTTGCAAAGTTATCAATTTGTAAAATTCATTAAATACTTTTTTGTTTTTTTCTAAATTATAAACCGAATTTTTCTAAAAATCGAAATAATTTAATTAAACATTTTCCACTGATTCGTTCACCCAATGTATATTGTTTATTTTTTAATTGACGTCAGCTATAATCGACAAGTTTTCTGCATGTTCTAATTATAGCAATAATAAAAAAATAGAAAATAGAAAAATAAAAACGCAAAACGAAAAAAGTTAATTGAGTTTATTAAAGGTTACATTTTTAAGTGATGTCAGGCAAAAAATATTTGATAAACAAAACAAAAATGTCATGAGAAGATTCACCCAATTTGTTTCTAATTATCAAATATAATTTGATTTTTTTTAAAAGATCTAATTACTTTAACGTTAAGTAGTTTACGTTATATGAGTTTAGAATACGTTTTGTTGGTCAATAAAGTTGCCAGATGATTTAAATGGAATAAGGATTCTTTTTCTGTGTGTTACAATTTCTATTGGCTTTTTAAAATATTTTCAAATAACATTTTTTTCACAATTTTCCCTATAATATTTTGATCATAAAAAGTATGTATGTTGCTATTATTTTTTTTTAATAATCAACCCTTTAAACTTGTTTTGATCATACCAGCAATAAAAATTATCAATTACATTATAGTATTTATTTTATAATTTCCAATTAAGATCCATAAAATAATTTAAGTTTTTAATTTATTATTATTATTTTTTTTTTTTTTTGCTGCCTAATCACTATTAAATCAATAACAACTATTTAAAATAAACACGTAATAATACTTTAAATTAAAAGGCTCGTGTCTAATACTAATTTGATTTTTAATGTATTTACTATGGAATTATATTTATTGCTAATTGAAATTATTTATTTTTGTTTTAAAGGCGCCAAAAGTTTTTACTGCATTTGCTTAAAACCAGTCGCTTTTGTAAGGAGAATTTTTCTAAACAAAAGTAATATTTTAGTTTGGTAAATTAATTTTTAAATTCCTCCTTAGTACTTAAACTAAATGCTTGTGCTGTGTGATTTAAAATAATTGTTACATTAAATATTATTAAGAAGTAGGTACTAATTGTCTAATTAAATTTATTATCACTTATTTGTGAAAATACCAAAACCCTATTAAATCGTTAATAACGGTTAATTTTCTATTTATTTCCTTTTGCTTTGTTAAGAGCAAAAAAAAAAAAAATGCTCCCTAATGGTGAATTGTGTTGTAATGAGAGAATTAATTTATATGGCTACCTTACCTAGTGTCTACATTAGGCAAATTTATATCAAAACAAACGTCAAAATCAGTGCGAATATATACAAGGTAACCTTAGTTAAACAGCTGATTATTATTTTGGTTGTTACAGTTGTCAAACTGCATATATAAAAAGACAATAATGAATACGCCATATTATTGTTTTTGTGCAACTGTTTCGCGTTAAGTTTAACGTTTGTCTTGGTAAAAAAAAATCTAATGTAGACACTATGTTAAGGGCTTTTAATATTGTTTTGTAGGTTATTCAATGTGGCATCTAAGGTCAGATTTTGTTTTGAGGAATTAAATCAATTTGAAGCCATCAATTTAATAAAAATTAATTATAATTAGAAGGAATTTACCAAATTAGCTTAACTCCACAAAGTTTTACATAAATTTTTAAATTCTGTATGAAGTGCTCATATCTGTCAGATATAGTAATTTTATGAGTCCAAAAAATCGCCAAATTAGTAAATATCGCTTAGAATTTCTAATTAATTAAATTAATTGACATCTAGCAAAAAAAAAAATAATGAAATGTTAATGTTACAAAAAATCGCAAAATATGAAAAAATGCAATAAATCTCTAATTTGATAAAAAAAAGACTATATATCCAAAAACTGTTGTAATATACATAGTAATTGCTAATTAAAAAACAATAATTACAAACTTGAAAAAAGTCACTAATAAAACAATGTTCATAAAGAATCGCAAATTTTACAAAAAAAAAAAAAAAAAAAAAAAAAAAAAATCGCTGTTTCAAAAAAAAAAAAAAAATCTCAGATTTTGATAAAAATCATTAAATTCAACAAAATTCGCAAAATTATAATTTTACAACAATTGCAAATTAAAAAAAAATCTCATAAAGTACAATAAAATCTTTAATAAAGAACGACTGTTTTACAAAAAATATCTAATTTACCAAAGATCACAACTTAAAAAAAACATTCATTTCATTCATCGAAAAATCCAAAAATAAAAAAAAACAATTTTATTTAAAAAACTAATTCATTTACTAATTTGGCTAATTTATATCACATGACTAATTTTACAAAATAAAAAGCGCTAATTTTAAAAATCGCTTAATTAACAAAAATTATTAATTTCATGAAAAATTTATAAAAATATATAAAGCCCGCTAATATTACAATAAGTCACTATTTTAGCAAAAAAAGTTTCCTAATTTTAAGAAACGAAAATTTTACAAAAAATCACAAATTCAACAAAATTTCTTAAATTAGCAAAAAATGTCAATAAAATCAAAAGATCGCTCAATGATATATCAATAAAAAATCGCTAAAAAATAGTTTATTAGCCAAAAATACCTCAACTAAAAAAAAAAGATAATACAAAAAAAAAAAAAAAACGTAAATTTTGCATTTTTAATTTTCAATAATCGCAATTCACAAAAAAAAAAAAAAATAATAATAGTAATAATAAAATAAATAAAATAATAAAATTCATTATTTTAAAAAATATTAAATTGTTACAAAAATGTAACTTATAAGAAAAAAAACACAACAAGTTTATGATGAAAAATATAGAAAATATATCTGACTGATCTGAGAAGGAACGAAATCGCTAGTTTCTTTAAGGACTTTGAAAAATCGAAAAATATGAAGGAAATATTTTTTTGGCGATATCTCCGCCAATTTTTAATAGCAACATTCTCAATACCTTGCCTTGAAGTCTAAAACATATAAATCCGATATCTGGAGATTTCAAACATTTAATTTCAACAGAGGGACGGAGGGATATTGGAAAAAAATCGGTTTATATTGTCAAATATTAATAATTTCACATTTAATCGCATATTTTATAGCAAATAAAATTATGTATATGAAAAATGTGACTAAAAGCCCTAATGACTGGGTTACCAAATTAATTGACTATAAGATGAAATATTGTAAAATATTAAACAAATAGAAATAAATTACTTAAAAAATCTTTGACATTTGAAAAAGTATAATTATTACATCATCACCACAAAGAGAGGAGATAAAATTTGAATGTATTGGCCCTGAGGGCCAATCGTTGATTAAAAATATAATTTATATTTACGGGATTAATGGATTGTTTTCTTAATTTCTTAATCAAGTAAACATAAATAAGTTTTTATTAAATTTTAATATAATTTTATTCTAACCAATTTAAATCCCAATGTCAGATTTACGCCGATGTTGTCATATCTCTAGGCAATTTCTAAAAATCTTTGTAATCTTTGATTTTATTGCAAAAAATCGTTCGGTTTGCATTATTTTAGTTATATAGTATTTCTATTACATCCCAGCAAAAACTTTGCTTTCTAGGGGTACTCACAAAATATGTACCTAAACGAAAACAAAAACAAAAAAAAAAAAAAAAAAAAATTTTGCCGTCAGTGAGACTCGAACTTGGACACACACTAACCATTCGTTTTTACTGACTAACGTCTTACTCAGTACACCATCTCGCACATAGCATCCTAAGTGACAAAAACTCTATTTAGTTTAAAATATCTTTTTAGACATTTTGCTATAAAAAACTAACAGCTTCAGAATGGTTTTGAACCAACAACCTTTTGGTTGTTAATCCGGCGCTTTAGCCAACTCATCCACGTGATTGCAGTATTACTGCGCTATTATACTATTGAGTACTTATTAATGTAATACAGAGTAGGCAAATAATAATGACGCCTCATTACCAAGAAAGTAATTTAATAAGTAGTTGTTATTACCGAAAATCAAAAAGTTTTTGCTGGGATTATATAAATTTTTATGAATATTGCTCTATTTTATTAATTGTTTATAAACAATTTCATTTGCTTTGATATATAAATATATATAATTATAAAAAAGTAAGTTATAAATTATTTTTTCAAGGTCTTCTTTACAATAAAAAATTTTTTGAAAATTTATTGTTCAAATTTTATTTAACAAAATTATACATATGATTTGTTTTGCTTTTTTAACAGCATTTCAAACTGTAAATATTGCCAAATTTGCATATTAATTTTTATAATCCATCCGCTTTTTATTGAGTTATTAAAATTTTAAAATGATGACGTTTTTTTTTTTTTTTTTTTTTTTTAATTAAAAAATCTTTATGTCAGTGGAGTGTGTCGAATAAAGCGGAGATGTTTAAAAAAAAAAAACTAATAGATTTATTATTGTTAATCATAATGCAAAAATGGTTATTTAACTTTGTTTGTTCATTTTTGTAGATAAAACAAGAAATAATATTAAATTACCATATGATGAATTTAGCGAATTTCGACAAAACAATAAATCAATTAAATTAATTAAAATGGTTGAAGCAAAAAGTAGTAATGTTAGGCTTTAGATTGTTTACAAAAATTTCAATAAGAGGTGCCTATTTTGTATAATAAAGTATATAAAATCAAAGGCATGTCTTAAAAAAAAAAAACATTTAAGCGTTTTTGTTTAATTTCATCTCATTGTTTTCTTAACATAATGTCTACATTAGAGAATTTTTTATCAAGACAAACGTTAAACTTAATACGAATTTGTGGATTCTGGCAACAGTTGCATAAAAACAACAATACGGCGTATTCATTATTATTTTTTATATATGCAGTTTGACAACTGTAACAACCAAAATAATAATCAGCTGTTTAACTAAGGTTACCGTGTATATATACGCACTGATTTTGACGTTTGTTTTGATAAAAATTTGCCTAATGTAGACACTAGGTAATGGAGAGCAGATAAAATATGGCATCTCCTATTAAATTTCACCTCATTATTGTCATTACTAACATACCTGCTTACATGCTCTTAATTACCTTTTCATCTCCAGAATAAATTTTTATGTCTTTTTTTTCGTTTTGCGGCGTGTTAAATTTTTTAAACATTTTAAAATTTCAAGGAGAGAGGAATTATTTTATATTGTGACTTTTTGTTTTAATAGTATTTAATGACCTTATTTTTTCTTCAATACGTACCGATATAAATTTGCAAAAGCTTCCATTATTATTGTTTTTTTTATGTATATTTATTTATTAAAAAAATATATATATTTATTCTATACGCGTGTTTTTTTACAAACTCTTAACCACCAAAATTAATAATAAATAAAAAGCTTACTTTTGTTTATAATTAATTAATTCATCAGCAGGGAAACCACAAATATGCTCTAAAAAAAGTGTTTTATGCACATTAAATATGCAGAAAAAAAGGAAAAATATGCTATAAAAACCCGAAAATATGCTCTTAAAAATATTTTTTTTAATTTTAAACAATATATATATATATATATATATATATATATATATATATATATATATAAAGTATTGTTTGGCATTTCATAATGGAAAGACTTACACCTGAACAACGTTTACAAATCGTTCAAGTTTATTACGAAAATTCACGTTCTGTGATGAATGTGTTTCGTGCACTTCGCTCAACTTATGGTCAACATAATCGGCCTACTGAGCGTACTGACGTATGGAACGACTTGGCTTATTTTACGTCGCGATCTTAAATTGAAAGCTTACAAGCTTGTGCAACAACTGAAGCCGCTCGACCTTCCCAAGCGACATCGCTTCGCTCTATGGGCTCTTGAAAAGTTCCAAGAAGATCCGACGTTTTCGAGGAAAATTTTGTTCAGCGATGAGGCCCATTTCTGGCTCAACGGGTATGCAAACAAACAAAATTGCCGCATTTGGGACGAAGAGCAACCTGAAGAGATTCAAAAACTGCCACTTCAACCAGAAAAAACAACGGTTTGCTGTGGTTTGTGGGCGGGTGGAATCATCGGTCCATATTTCTTTAAAAATGGTGCCCGTGCGAACGTAACCATCAATGGCGACCGTTATCGTGCCATGATAACCGACTATTTGATGCCTGAATCTTCGTGATCTCAGCGACATTTGGTTTCAGCAAGACGACGCCACTTCCCATACATCGCATCAATTAATGGATTTATTGAGAGAACACTTCGGTGAGCACATAATTTCACGTTTTGGGCCAGTCGATTGGCCACCAAGATCGTGTGATATCACACCATTAGACTTTTTCCTGTGGGGATATGTAAAGTCTTCGCTTCGATTCAGGCCTTGGAGAAAAACATCACGTGTTTCATTCGCCAGTTCCCAGTCGAAATGCTCGAACGAGTCATCGAAAATTGCCTCAACGGATGGACCATCTGCGACGTAGCAACGGCCAACATTTGATAGACATAATCTTCAAAAAATAAATGCCAAAGAATGTTCTTTCAAATGATAATAAACATTCCCCATTAAATTTGAATTTTCTGTGTTTTTTTTTCTTTAAAAAAGTAGGGAACCTTAAAATGGATCATCCTATATATATATATATATATATATATATATATATATATATATATATATATATATTTTAATGTACACAAAGTTCTTTAATAAGGCAAAACTTATCTATCAACTATGTCCCAATTTTTTTTATTCCATTTTATCATATTGTCGGTGCGCTGACGAAAAGTCTTATGTGTTTCAGGAGAGTGAAAAACATTTAATTTTTTGTATCAAAGTCATATAGAATTACATATTAATCGTTTCGAAAGCTTCTGAACTAATCTAAGTATTAGGAAAAAGATTAACATTTAAAATGGACGGTGAAAACGCTTTCAGATGAAAATAATAATAATAATAATAATAATAATAAAATCGTCAAATTACACGTTGGACTTTTCGTTAGTCCACCTATTATATATAAATTTACATATATAGATTTCTCTTAAAAACATGAATTTGTTTTTACAACATTAACTAATAATTTTCGCGCAAATTTGAAAGCGAATATAATATTTCAAAAATGGTTGCAATAAAGATCATTCAATCAGTTTCTAAATAACCTTCATGATTTAATTTATCTTTTTTTACATTTAAAATAAAATTTCAAAAACATCTCATCAGGGGATGCAAAAATTATCTTTAAAATGTTAAAATATGCTCTAAAAAACGTAAATATCCCCTTAAAACCACAACAAACAACAAAATATGCATATTCATAACTCTAAAAATAACTATATGCAAAAACATGCCGTTAAAGGTTAAATATGCAAAAGAAATGCTCATACAAATTGATGCCAAAATGCTTTATTTGTTCTGAAACGGTTAAATATTTTACCGATGACTTAATTCAATGCACGGGAAAAGACATGCAATTAAATATTTCTGGTTTCCCTGTTCAACATTCTTGAGTTTTTGAAAAAAATATATTTTGCTCAATGGTTATTGTTGTTAGGCTGGTTTATTAATAAACTTTTTTGGATTTCACTTATGTACTTGTAGAGTAGTTTTGCAAAAAATTAAAAAATAAAATAAAATAAAATAAAATAAAATAAATTTAATACAATTTTTTTTTTATTTTTCAATAATATTTATAAATTTTTAGTAGTTCAAGGTTTTATGATTTTTAAAAATAATTATGAACGCATATGTGTAGTTTGTTATTAATAAAATTTTATTTATTAAGAACTTAAACAATGTTTTAAATAATAACTAGTTTTATTTATTTTAATAAATAATGGCCTTAAATGGTTTAAGTATTATTTTTGGAAAAGAACATAAGTAAATTTGCAGATGGTGGATTTTTTTAAATGTTAATTTTTTATATTAATTTAGCTGTTTATGATTATTTAGCGTTTATGATTATCAGTGCATAAAGGTTATTAAGTTTTTGAAAGGATTTTATTTTTTGTTTACAAAATATATTGTTATTAAAATTTTTAAGATTTCACTTTTTTTAAGTGGACTGAATAACTGAAAAATAAATAAGTAAATAAATGAAATAAACAATTAAATAAATAAATCAATAAATAAATAAATAAATAAATAAGATAATCAAATAAATACATAAATAAAATAAATAAGATAGATAGATAGATAGAGAAGGTTAACGTGATACCTAATGTACCACATCTCCACCCAGAGACCGATCTCGGTCCATTGTGAGTCTTTGCATTTGAAAAACTATAGAATATAGAATAGAGAAAATAGGAATTAGAAGAGAAAAGAGTATTAGCAATGTTGATAATCCCCCTGGGGATGTACTCCTAACTCTCCCTTAGACAGTCTATTCCCATGACGAAGCCTATGACGTCTACAAGCTCGATGTCCCGAACGTCATTTAGCCCGTCGAGAAATTGACTGCCCAACCGTTTCATCCTACGATGCTGCAATTGTGTACAGAGGGACATAATGTGCTCAATAGACTCGGTATCGTCGACGTCATCACACATTCTGCAAAAGTCAGAATTGCCAGCGTCCCATTTAGACCTCATCTTCCCTATCAAATAGTGACCCTTTATGGCCCCTATAAATAAGTAAATAAATAAATAAAATAAATAAGTAAATAAATAAATTAGTAAATAAATAAGTAGATAAATAAAAAAATAAATAAGTAAATAAATAAAATAAATAAATAAATATAAAAAATAAAAAACAAATAAATAAAATAAATAAGTAAATAAATAAAATAAATAAATAATAAGTACATAAATAAATAAAATAAAAAAGTAAATAAATAAATAAATAAAAATAAATAAATAAATAAATAACATAAGTAAATAAATAAAATAAATAAGTAAATAAAAGAAATAAATTAATTAATAAGTAGATAAATAAAAAATAAATAAATAAAAAATAAAATAAATAAGTAAATAAATAAATAAAATAAAATAAATAAGTAAATAAATAATTTAATTAATAAATAAATAAGTAGATAAATAAAAAAATAAAAAATAAGTAAATAAATAAAATAAATAAGTAAATAAATAAATAAATTAATTAATTAATAAATAAGTAGATAAATAAAAAATAAATGAATAAAAAATAAAATAAATAAGTAAATAAATAAATAAATTAATTAATTAATAAATAAGTAGATAAATAAAAAATAAATAAATAAAAAAAATAAAAAAATAAGTAAATAAATAAAATAAATAAATAAAATAAATAAATAAAATAAATAAATAAAATAAATAAGTAAATAAATAAATTAATTAATAAATAAATAAGTAGATAAATAAGTAGATAAATAAAAAAATAAAAAATAAGTAAATAAATGAAATAAATAAGTAAATAAATAAATTAATTAATAAATAACTAAATAAATAAATAAGTAGATAAATAAATAAAATAAATAAGTTAATTAAATAAAATAAATAAATAAGTAAACAAATAAAATTTATAAATAAATAAATGAATAAAATAATGAGTACATAAATAAACAAAATAAATAAGTAAATAGATAAATAAGTAGATAAATAAATAAAATAAAAAAACAAATAAATAAAAATAAATAAATAAAAAAATAAAATAAATAAATAAAATAAATAAGTAAATAAATAAATTAATAAATAAATAAGTAGATAAATAAAAATATATAAAAATAAGAAAATAAATAAAATAATTAAGTAGATAAATAAATAAAATAAATAAATAAGTTAATCAAATAAAATAAATAAAAAAATAAATAAATAAATAAGTAAACAAATAAAATTTATAAATAAATAAATAAAAAAATAATGAGTACATAAATAAATAAAATAAATAAGTAAATAAATAAATAAAATAAAATAAATAAATAAAATAAAAAACAAATAAATAAATAAGTTAATTAAATAAAATAAGTAAGTAAATAAATAAAATAAATAAAAAATAAATATATAAATAAAATAAAATAAAATAAATAAATAATAAAATAAATAAGTAAATAAATAAAATAAATAAATAAAATAAAAAACAAATAAATAAAATAAAAAAAATAAATATGTAAATAAAATAAAATAAATAAATAAGTAAATAAATAAAATAAATAAGTAAATAAATAAATAGATAAATAAATAAAATAAGTAAATAATTAATGAGTACATAAATAAATAAAATAAATAAGTAAATAAATAAATAAATAAGTAAATAAATAAGATAAATAAATAAATAAACAAATAAGTAAATAAATAAATAAAAATAATTAAATAAGTAAATAAATAAAATAAAATAAATAAATAAGAAAATAAGTAAATAAATAAAATAAAATAAATAAATAAAATAATACTAAAAGAGTATTATCATTATTCTTTTCAAAATTGATGTCGTCGATTCGATGAGGTATAACCTTTTCATAATAAAAATATATGTAACTTTTCAGGATAAAAAACCTATGGATTTAAAAACATGTGGTGAATTTCACTCTTCTATCAGAGATGTGAAAAACTTACTAGCCTCCAAGTTTTTTTTTTTTTTGAGAATTTTGTTAAAAATAAAATAATTATGGCGAGACGTTAGATTTTTCTGAATTATAAATTTTTGAATTTCACATAAATCACTTTATAACCTAAAGATGTTAAGACGCAAATTATTTTGATATGTTCCCAGAAATTCTTTATATAAAATTCTAGATATTATTGATTTTATTTTCTTATTAGAGAGATGAAGAACTCCCCACATAAGCAGCGTTGTATTAAACTCTTGTATTGCGGATTAAAAAACTAATCTTAAGACAAATTGAAGATAATTTTAGTTGGTATCTATTCGTCGTTACACTTTATTTCAAAATAGTTTCACTGTTTTCAAGAGTTAGTTATTGGCAAATAAAAAATTAACTCAGCTGCATTTATACGTTAACATTTTTAATTTGCAAAATTCATATTTGCAAATAAGACATACGTATAAACGTAGCAATATATAAATAAAAATCTAACGTTTTTTAATATTCCCCATCATGTTCATATATGTTTTGTTTATTAATGTAAATTCACATGTTCCACTTTTTGTTTAATATTTAGTAATTTTTGTTATAAACATTTTTTTTTTGTGTTTTGTATAAATCTATCAAGATATTAATATAACGTTTTTTTTTTTTTTCTTAACAAACTGATTAATGTTAGTTTTTTGTATATTATCATATTTTATAATGCATAAAAAAAGTCTTACACATGTTATCTTTTATGTAAATTCCATTAATGGGTTAATTACCTGACAGCAACAGCAGCAGTTACCACAACGGCCAGTCACCAGTCAGCATTTAATACTTTAAGAGATAGAGAAAAAAGCTTAATAAATTCCACATATAAACTACTGAAGCGTTTAAAACAAACAGCTAAGGTGTTAGAGATTTTTTTGTATAAAAATAAAAACAAAATTTGAAATATTATTTTCAGTTTACATACTTTTTGATTACTTACCAATTTAAGGCAATTTTCATTTAATTTGAGGTGTTTGTTTTAAACATTTTATAAAACGCTAAAAATTAATATAAAATTTTTGGTGGTTTGAGGAGATTTTTTGGGGGCATTGGGAAAAGAAGGTAAGGGAAAAAGTATTTTTTAGGGATGAAAAAAAATTTCAAGTCCTTTTTAGAAATTAATATAATTTATAAAATTTTAGTGGCCGTTCAGACTAGACAATTTTTTTTTTCAAGACAGGATTAAAATTTGTCTAGTATAGATAGAATTTCTTAGTATTACTGCAGCATCAAGACAAATGTTTTAGCACTACAAATCGGACAACTTTTGCTTGATAAAGGATGTAATTTTTGATTATTGTTGATACTTTTTATAGGGTTTATTATGACATATATCTTCCCCTAGAGTTGATAAACATAAAAAATCTGTAATTCAAACAAAAATTTAACATTTGTCTTCATAAAAAAATGTATTAGTCGAAGTATGCTGTTAAATAATCTGGTAACTTTTCATGCTATAGATGCCAGCTATCTTTTTGTCTGTTTACATAGTGTCTACATTAGAGATATTTTTATCAAGACAGACGTCAAACTTAACGCGAATTTGTGGAAGGTGGCAACAGTTGCACAAAAACAACAATATGGCGTATTCATTATTGTTTTTTATATATGCTGTTTGACAACTGTAACAATCAAAATAATAATCAACTGTTTAACTAAGGTTACCTCGTATATATTCGCACTGATTTTGACGTCTGTTTTAATATAAATTTGCCTAATGTAGACACTAGGTTAGAACCCTGAAACCACTTAAATTATATTTAAGAACATTTATGAAAACATTTTTTCTCTTCACTAAAAATACCCAAATCAAAAGATAAAATTAAAAAAAAAAATTTAACCAAACATTAAAAAAAAAGTTATTCTGGCCTTAATATATGATAATATTGTTGTTAGCTCGAATGTAGTTGTTGTTGTAATAGTTGCTATTTAGTATTGAGTTTAAAAGTTGCTGGTTGGGGTTCGATTTGTTTGTCTCTTACGTATGTGTGTTTTTATGTGCGAAATCTTGTTTGCTTATGTGCGGTTTCAAATGGTATTTGTACTTTTTTTATTATTATTATTTTTTTTTTTTTTTCTTAATAATATTATTATTGCCTTTCTTACGTTTTGTTTTTGATTTTTGTTGTTATTTTGTTAAAAGTTTGCTTAACTTTTGGTATTTGCAACATCTTGTTGCTTGTTTTTGTCTGTTATTACGTTTATACGGCAGTTGTTTGCAAATAAAAATTGACAACTAAAACTATTAGCGTTTAAAATGTATTACTTTGTCACTTCTATTAAAGTTTATATAATTTTTTTATGATAATAATTATATTTTTGTATGCAATTTGCCGTATAATCAGTGAATTGATTATTAGCTAGTTATTTTTATTTGCAATAAGACTACCGTAGTAAGAAAATGTTTTCATTACTTAGTACTTTGTAAATAAAAAATTAACTCAGCAATTATACGACAAAATTTCTCATTTTGCAAATTTTTTTTTTATTAGCAAATAAGGCTTACGTATAAACATAGTTATTATAGTGAGTTTTATGTTTACTTTGAGCCGCTGTTGATTCTATTCAGTAGATTTTCTTGTGGTGGATTAATGTTAATCATTTTTTTAATAAACATTTTGTTATTAATTTCTATAAAATTTTTTTTCTTAAGAATTATTTTCTTGATTCTATAGCCTTAAAAATATTTCTGCTTTTATTTAGCTTAGCATTCAGCAAGAGAAATAAAAAATGGCTTAAAAATGTAAAACAATATTTATGTATATTAAATAAATATTTATTTTAAAAATTCTTAGTTTATAAAAAAATTATAAACAATTTTTTGAACAAAAAACATTCATACATATAATATAAAAATTGAATACATTAATCCCAGTAAAAAAAGAATTTAAAAAGAGCTGAAAAAGTCTTGATTTTAACATTGTGTTGTCATTGGAAGGAAGTACATAGCGCTGAAAAAGAGCTATAGAACCATGGGTTAAGGTTGTCATTGGTAGGAAGTTTTTCCTTTATGCTTCTTGTTTATTACTTTTGAAGTACTTCTCTTAAAATTACGTTTATAAAATTTTTTATAAAAATTATGTTTTTGCCATATGAAAAGTAAATAAAAATAGTTTTAAATTTTGGAAATTTTAATTTTCTTAGAACTTATTAAACTTTTGTCCTGCCAAAATTTATTTTCACTTTTTTTAAAGTTATTACTAATAACTTTAAAAAAATCACAAAATATGATCTTAGTTCTATTTTGAAGTGGTGAAAATTTATTTTTTTTTGGAAACACGATCGTTTTTGCCATTTTTATTTCCAAAAAATATGGATTCTGCCCCACTGTGCATTGGTATGATGGAAAATTATGAATGGACTTGCGTATGGTCTCATATTTTGACCATTTTTCAGAATTGTGTTCGGTGCAGGTCTCACGTGATTGTTTCACCCAGTTTTAACAGTTCATAACAAATAACATAATAGATGACACTCATTTGCGACGCTAAAAAAAAATTCAGACATGCAAAATCGACTTTCGATGTCTCTTGGCTAATTTTTGAAAGAATGCTAGTGTTTTTAAATGTCTCTAAATAGTTGCTAGATCTAATTTCAATGATTATGAAAGCATTTTTTTGCTTTTGACATGAGTTTTGGTCGAGCAAAGCCTCTAATTCTTTATCTTCAAACTTATCGTGCACATCGAAATCGTACCTTCTAAACTCACGATAAGATAAAACATGATCACCATAAACTTCCATCAAAATTCCAAAGCTTTCCGTGGCGGTTTTCTTACAAAAAAAAAAAAAAAAATAATAATAATAATAATGAAGTAAATCTCTCTTCCATGCTCATTTATTGGAACGAAACTCTCCATATTCAAAGTTTCAAAAAACTGTGTTGTTTACATTGCAACGGAATGACACATATTGAATAATAAAAACTAATGACAGTACTTTCATGTGACACAGTTGTATAAATGGATCGCTTGGAAAAAATACTGTTAACGCAATCTAATCTAAAACGATAGAAATAATACATAATAAAATACAATATTGATTTAACCATCAGAATATTTTAAAATTTTAAATTTGTATTTTAAAAATTTGATAAAAGGGGCTGTAAGCTCCGCAATCCAATGAAACTTTTGTGAAGCTCTTATATTCATCTCACCAGATGAGAAAAATTATTCTAATCAGTGAAAGGTAATTTTGTAATTTTGAATCATTCACTCGCGCTAGGAGTAAATGGAGAAAATTTTATTCCCTAGAAAATTTTCTTTCTTCCGAACAAACAGTTGTTGTCGTGTATTATATACTACGAAACAAACAATTTCGTTTTAAATGAAAACTTCAGACCAGCTGTGGATAGATTTTCCTTCCATAACTGGAGTAAACACGATTTTGAGAAAAGGGAATACATTCCGAGGAGAATTCCATTCACGATAAGAATGATTACGTCAACACGTAGAAACATTGCACTGTGTGAGATCCAAAAAATCAAATGGAAATAATTATGCAGTTTTGGAACGGCTGGTCCGATTTAAATGAAATTTCACATAGTGATATTAGAGTTGAAGACGAGTTTAAGTTTTGCGTTTAAAACGTCTACCGGAGTGGGTTCACAGAGTCCCATAAAGTCTTTGTTTAATTTGTCGATTATTTTACATAATTTACATCTTTTTGTATAAAAATTGCGATTTTGTATGTTTGTGGTAAAATACAAAATTATGTCGGTATAAATATAAATAAAAAATAGCTTTTTTTAAGTTAATTGTTTACAAAAATTAAACAGGTGTTTCAAACATAAGCAAATATATTTGAGATAAAATAAAAAGCAAAAAATTTAATTAAATTTTAAAATAAACTTTGATAAATATAAATGATAAATATAAATGATAAATATAAATATATATTAAAGGTGTTCACCTCCACATTTTGCAACCCTAGGAATTTTGCACTGTTTCAACTTGACGTGAGCAACCACTTTTGAAAAAATTAAATAAAGTTAGGAAAAAGAACTAAAAACAAAATTTTCAAGATACCGGAAAAAAATGATATTTCATTTCTAATATGTTTTTTATTTATATAATCCATATTTATCTGTTTATTTATTAATATTTTTCTTTTTATATATTTTAATTCATTTTAACTTTTTCTTATTGTTGTTGTTAAATACTAAAAACCTTTTTTTATGTTTAATTTGATTTTTCAGTGAAGTTTTTCAGTTTAGAGTCGATTTTTTTGTACTATTTACACATTTTTACAGAGTGGCAACATTATAAAAATGCAACTTTCTATAAACACAACAGCAACCACATAGAATATTTTGCACAACTGTTACAAAATTGTCGTAGTAGAAACAAGGGTTTAGGAAAATTGCAATTCTTGAGGTGAATACCTTTATTATATTAATAAATTTTTAATAAAAGAAATTTAAATTGTTTAGTTTTATAAAATTTTAATTTTACAAATTTTAATTTTGAATATAATTTTTAAAAATTGTAATTTTAAAATACTTTTAACAAATTCCAAAAAAAAAAAAAACAAAAACTAATGAAAATTCCCAAAAATGGGATTTTTTACATTTTTGACTACAGAATCCACATTTTTTCGAAGTACCGTAGATTTTGATTTAAAACTTTTCAAAAAATATTGAAAATTCTTAAAATATATTCCGCTTGTCGATTCGTGCTTTGGGATTTGAGAAAATATGGTCTAAAATCAAAACTTTCATATAAAATGGGTCGAATTCGGGATGGTGTGTACCATGACCAATTGAGTTATTGGCCTTTTTTTTATCTTAAAGTCATCTCTGTGAAGTTACCTTTCAGAAAAGTGCAAAATTATTATATATTGCTAAAGAAAATAAAAAAAGAGTGTAGATACTTTTTCGGCTAAAAAAAACACAAAAAGTCGTCTTTTTCGCAATTTTCAAATTCGAAATCGATTATTTTTGGACTCGGTGAAGATATCGACTTCAAATTATTTTATTCAATACATAATTTTGTTCTTTAACTAGTTAAGAAAAAAACTAATAAAATCGGTCGGAAATACTAGGATATATATGAAAAAAAAATGGACCAAGAACATGCAAAATTATGGTGCAACGCAAATAACTCGAAAACTATAAGAGATAAATAAGACATGTACGATTGTTTTTTATAGGTCTTGTCAGGGTCTACAACAATGTATAAAAATATTTGAAATCGAACGAGAAACGAAAATTTGGCAAGTGATTAAAAAATTTTTATGTCAGAGGTACCTAAATTTGAGCGCCCTTAGCTCCGCCAGTGAGGGGTTTGTTGTGCCCCCCTTCAAAACTTAACATTGTACACTCCTCTGCTACGGCTGTACCAAATTTCATGAAAATCCAACTAGCCGATCAGAAGTTACAGATTTATTTCCAAAAACTTTCGATTCTGCCCCACTGTGCAATGTAAGTAACCTCACAATATACGCTCTATATTGTCTATAGTAGTTAGAATATTCGATTTGGTTGGCCTATTGGTCCTCATACATCGTTTGGGATGATTCCCTTAATTCTAGCTTGACAAATATGTAGCTCCAAATGAAGGAAGATTTGGAGCACATTCATCAAAATACTTCGCTATATTTTTACTTCGAAAAACATTCTCAGAAAAATATACGGATTTGCAGATGCCACGCAACGTGCATTTGGATGTTATATTTATTATCGTTTTTTCGAATGTGGTTCGTACAAAACCACTTTATTAATCGCAAAATCCAGTTCGATAAACGGTTCTCTCAAGAACAGACGTATCAGTGCGCTAGTGGTTGATTTGTGAAAACAAACGTATTTAAACTCTACAATAAATTTTCGACTAAAATACATTCGTGATTAAAATTAAAAATAATTTATTGATAAATAATTGTCTACTTAAAAGTAACAAAACTTAAAAATATATACTTGTTCTTTAAAATATGAATGAACCACCAGATAATGGTGGAAAAGGTGATCCACCAGATAGTGGAAATAAAACTCCACCAAGTGAAGTGAATAAGAATTTGCCTCTTAAAATTACAACACCTGGTCCGAAATATGTTATAATATCCAGAACAGACGAAGGAAAAACTCTCACCAACGTGTCTCCATTTTTGATTAAAAAGGTGGTAGACTCTACATGCGGTGGCGAAGTATCAGAGTGTAAAAAGTTAAGGAACGGTACTATTTTAGTCCGCACCAAAAATCTCCACCAAGCTAATAAATTAACACAATTAACCAATTTATGTCCAAATATAAATGTTCTAGTAACTTATCATAATTCATTGAACTATGTCAAAGGAGTGGTATACTCTAATGACTTAAGAGGTATCCCTGATGAAGAAATCTTAAATGAACTTAAAGAGCAAAATGTCGTAAAAATAGAAAAAATTAAAAGAAAAGTAAATGATTTGATCGAAGAAACAGGCCTTATCATCATCACATTTGGATCCACCACTATTCCCGTAGAATTGAACATTGGTTATGAACGGGTTAAAATTCGTACATATATCCCCTTACCTCTTAGGTGCAAACAGTGTTTACGTTACGGACATATAGCAAGAATATGTAAAAATAATAAAATTTGTCCCAACTGTTCCCAGGAATTTCACACTACCGAACAAGAAACCTGTACGAAAACAAAAAAATGCTCAAACTGTAAAGAGCTTATGTATTTAGACTCTAATCATACCGCTTTGGACAAGAAATGTCCAATTTTTCTAAAAGAGCGTGAAATACAAACAATAATTACACTTGAAAGAGTGAATAAAAAAACAGCAAATACTATATACAAACAACGTCACCCAGATTTTTCATTAACATACTCCACAGTTGCTAAGCAAGCAACCAACAATATTATTTCATCAAACACTACAAACAACAACAAAGAAACAAATACATCACACGCTACTAATAACACTAACAATGAAGAGATAGACACATCACCAAGCTGCTCTCATCACTCACCATTAAGAGAAGAGAAAAATATAAATTACTCCAACATATCGGATCTTGAAATATCGGAACATGAAATGGAACAAATAAACAATATATCACAAATAACAAAAACAACAAATGAGAACAATACTCTTTCGAAAACATCTGATATCGAAATATCAGAAAATGAAAAAGACTCAACAAAACAAACAAACAACAAAAATGTTATTATTTTGCCAAAAACTACATCTAACAGAAATAGGCAAAAACTGAAGCAGAAAACAATTTCTGGTAAACGATTGAAAAGAGTTTAAATTAAATTATTATTAAGCACAATGGATTGTAAAATACTTTATTATTATTTATCATACGGATATTTGGAATTATTCGAGATGAAGGAAACAAATTCCTTCATTCCGTGTAATTCCTTATGTTTACTTATCTTAAATACATTATCTTTAGCTTTATACTCAAAATTTCGTAATTTCTTTAACATTATTCAGTATTCTCTAATATTACCTTTTATATTTTTACTATATCTTATATATTTTCTACTTATTTATAATGGATTCGTTCAAAGTCCTCCAGTGGAATATTAACGGTTACATAAATAACTATAATGATCTTCTTTTATTAATAAAAAAAACATTCACCAAAGGTAATATGTTTACAGGAGACACATTTACATTCCATAAAAAATATTCCTATACCGATTAACTTTGCACTATTGTCAAAAAATACTTCTCACACGAGATACGGTGGTGTATGCATCTTAACTCACAAATCCATTGAATTCAGACAAATTACACTTTCCGACGATTTTGACGCGTTATGCGTGGAAATAAGCTCTAGATTTAAATTTAACATTATTAATATTTACATTGAACCTCATCATAATTTAACGTACAATCAGCTCACTAACGTTTTAGGTAATACACAGATTCCAAGTTTAGTAGTCGGTGATGTTAATGCTTGGCATAGGACCTGGGGTTCTCAAGTTAATAATAGAAGAGGCAATACCATTGCAGATTTTATAAATAATTCAAATTATTCGATACTGAACGACGGGTCACCTACACATATTAGTACACATAGTTCTTTAACACACGTCGATATCACATTTTGTTCCCCAAATATTGCTATCGCGGCAGACTGGTACATTGAGGAAACACCCCTTAGTAGTGATCACTTTCCAATAACAACATCTCTGTTTCCCCATTATCAGAATCGTAACTCAAACTATAGACCTAGATTTAAAATAGACCAAGCAGATTGGAAGAAATATCAGGAAAACTCAAAGGTAATTAGTACAAAAAAACCCATCTCAGACAATATTAATAAGGAAACGGGAAATATTTGCAAAATTATACATCAAGCGGCACACAATTCTATACCAAAATTTACAGTTAAGTTGAAAAATCAAAGATCAGTTCCTTGGTGGAATGTAGAACTTCAAAACCTTAAAGAGTTCAAAAGAACAGCGTGGAAGTTGTTTAATCGTAATATGTCTCAGGAAAATCTATTAAATTTCAAAAAGGCTAATGCGTTATTGAAACGGAAAATAAAACAAAGCAAAAATACTGCAATGTCGACGCTCACATCATCGATTAGTCCTTCTTCCACTACAGAGAAAATTTGGTCCAAAATAAGAACTTTTACAGGCTATAAGAATTCCCAACAAATTCATTGCATTGCAACTGACAACTCTCAAATGAATTTTACTGAGGATAAAATTGAAATTGCTGATATTTTATGTAAATTCTGGTCTGAAAATTCGAATGATGAAAAATTCTCAGCAGATTATATCAGAAGGAAAAAATCAATTATCGATAATTTCCCTCGAACCATGCCAAGTGCAGACGCAAAGCTAATTGACTCTAACATTAACTATATAGAACTGGAATCAACACTTTTGAAGTTAAAAGGAAAATCTCCAGGTCTAGATAGGATACCTTATTCGATGATTAAACAGCTACCAATTCCAGTAAAACAAAGAGTCTTACGTCTTTTTAACCACATTTTTAATAGTTATTTACCACAACAATTCAAGAATAGTATTATAATACCCATCCTGAAACCGAGGTCAAATAAGACAATCCCAGGATCTTATAGACCCATATCCCTTAACCCATGTTTAGCTAAAGTCCTAGACAAAATAGTCTCGAATAGGCTATGGTGGTTTGTTTTAAACAACAAATTATTAGATAGTCACCAGTATGGCTTTAAAAAAGGAAATTCAACAACTGATGCTCTACTTTATGTAGACCATCAAATTGCTAATAGTCTTTCTCTTAAAAAACACTTAACAGTTATATCACTAGATTTTGAAAAAGCATACGAAAAAATTGGCATACACTCAATTATAGATCAACTGGTAGCATGGAAGATTGGTCCTAATATAATTAGATATATTTTTAATTTTATGACTAATAGAAAAATCGTGGTCAAAGTTGGTAATCAACTTTCTCAATATCTCCCTTTACACAATGGTATACCTCAAGGCTCACCCCTTTCAGTTATACTCTTCCTAATAGCGTATGACAAATTATGCAAAGTAATATCAATACACAAAGAAGTTCAGTTCGCTGCATTCGCAGACGACTTTAATATTATAGTCAGATCAAATAGATCTAAAAATCCTGTACTCGATCTGAACCTTTTTTTTCAAAATATTACCGAATGGTGTAAATATTCTGGAGCGATATTATCAACATCAAAATGCAGATATATACATTTTTGTAGGAAGAAACAATGTAAACCAATATTTCACTTGGATAACTTTCACCTCCAAGAAGTGAAGGATCTTAGGATTTTAGGTCTTTACTTTAACAACAGATACAGATGGAACACTCATGTTGAAAATCTCGCATCATCACTATCGAAACAACTTAATATTATAAAATGCTTAGCAAGCAGTAAATTTAATTGCAATACTACCACGTTAATATCTATAACAAGATCAATAGTTTTATCAAAAATTTCATACGGTCTACCCTTCTTCGCATACGCTCCTAAAACTTTATTGAGAAAAATAAAAAGTGTACTGAACTCTGCAATAAGACTATCGCTAGGAGCTTTTCGCTCGACACCTATTAATAACATGCTCACCGAATCAAATATTTCACCGCTTGAAGTCCAAAGAAGCATTGCAACATCTAAGTTATTTAAATCGATTCACAACAACCCACCATTAGAACAAATCGTTAGAAAATTGGAAAAAAGGAAAAATAATAAATATAAAATTACTTCAACATTGCAGAGAATAATGGAAAGATGTCAGACACTTCACTTACCCCTTCACCCTTCAACCCCTACAAAAATAAGAACCAAACCACCATGGCACTTTAAAAAAGACTCTATAAATATGTCGCTTACAAAGTTTATCAAAGAAAGTACATCACCATTACAATATAGAGCACTATTTTACGATTTGATACAACATTTCAGTGACTCCCATTTAGTTTTTACCGATGGTTCAAAGAATAATAACGCAGTAGGTTATAGTATTATCAGTGAACTTAATATTATTAGATCATCTATTTTGCCTAGTTACTCGTCAATTTTTTCAGCGGAGTTAATTGCAATATTTGAGGCCATTAAACTGGTCAGAAACAGAAAAGGCAAATTTATTATATGCACCGACTCTCTGTCCAGTTTGAAATCAATTGCTAATATAAATAATCAGGAATATTACTCAAAAGCTATTAGAGATATTTTAATTGATATTTACCCAAAAATTCGACTGGTATGGATTCCCAGTCACTCGGGAATCACAGGTAATGAATTGGTAGATAGTGCTGCGAAAGATACTTTAATAAGACCTATGATAACAACAGCCAATTATAATAAAAGAGATATCATGACATTCATTCACAAGTACTATACTGAAAATAATAATACGATTCTGGAAACTTCGGACTGGTATAGGGAAGTTAATCATCGGAATATTTCAATATTTGAATATTTACAAAGTAATATAGATAACTTTACAAGAATTGAACAGATAAAAATAATCAGACTCCGATTGGGTCATGCAAAATTCTCCCACATTCACCTTATGAACCAACAGATCCAAATTCTTTGTAATTGCAACATCCCTTTCCCCAATGATCTGAAACACATCCTGACATCTTGCCCCAAATTTACTATTCAACGGGAAACATTTTTCCACAACAACAACCCAATTTCATGTTTAACCAATCCGACAATAGCAAACATGCAAAGTGTTATACAGTTCCTTAAAGCTACAAATATTTTTAATATAATATAAAATTATATCCTTTTCATTGAAATATTATTATTTTTTCCTTTCATGATTGTATTCACTTATATTTTATACATATATTATATTAATAACATTAACATATTTCATAATTTCGCCATACCGAATGTATGTTTAATTTTTATATATATTGTTCTATAGTATCTGTAATAATTTTGTTCGTTTTGTAAACTCTCGAGCTTAAGGCCTATGTTGCTAAAGCTCTTCTCTTTATTATCTTATAATTTTAATTATAAGCTAAGTAAATAAATAAATAAATAAATAAATAATCGCAAAATCGTAGGTATCTCCAATTATGGCCCAGCCCTTGCACTATCTCGAACTATATACTACCGTATTACTTTTTAGAACTTGGTTTAAGATTTTTTTTTTGTAAATTTTCATTATTTCTTTGCATTTCATTCCACGAAAGATTTATAAAAATTGAAAATTTTTTTATGGATTGTTATCAGATTTTGTTTATGTTTATTAACGATTTAAATTTTTATAAAAGTTAAAAAATCCTACGAAATACATAATTTTAAATGTTAATTTCTCTTTACGATATAGACGGATTTTAACGAATCAAGGCTCTAATAAAGGCTAACAACAAGCAATAATGCGAAAATAAATTGTTTATTTAAAAATGCACTCGAAATGCAACTGCAGTTTTACAATGCATTTTTGACAAATTTCTACACCTTAGTTCTTTTTTAACATGTTTAAAAGCAATGTCTTTATTAGAAAATGCTATAATAATT
Organism: Protocalliphora azurea; assembly: GCA_932274085.1. Lineage (NCBI taxonomy): Eukaryota > Metazoa > Arthropoda > Insecta > Diptera > Calliphoridae > Protocalliphora > Protocalliphora azurea. The sequence continues at coordinate 62,881,207 of OW026519.1, forward strand.
GTTCTGGGACAAGGTGATCTACTATTTTTAATATTTTTTAGAAAGATTAAAACCAGTTTTTTCATACAAAAATTTATTTATTTTTTTTTTAATATTCTTATTCTCTCTTTACTATACAACGGATTTTATTCATTTAAAAACCAGTATAAAATTTATAACTATAAATATTGTAAATGGTATTATATAATTCAAAAAAAATTAAAATTTTTCTGAAGATGCACTCACAACAGGAATGCAATTTTCAGATGCATTTTTAAGAAATTCCCACCCTTTAAATATTTTTGCTTAATATTGAAGACAAATATGTTTATAACATATAATATATATAAGTAATTATTCTGGGATAAAAAGCTATTATACCACAAATAAAAAATTAAGAAATGTTATGACTAAAATTAGTTTTAAAATAAACTCACAAAAAATGAAAAAAAAAAAAAACAAAAATTATACAAAAATTTTATTTTTGTATGAAAAATTCTGTAGGAACATATTTTAAAACATTTTTTAAAATAGTGAACCATTTTGTCCCACAACAATTTATATTACAATTTATAGTAAACATTAACATTTTTATAATATCAGAGGAAGACAAAAATAGAAAGGGTAGAAATTTGCATTTGCAAATTGCATTTGCATTGTGAATGAATTTTTAAGTGGTAATATTCATCTTCTATATATTTGTTCTCTTTAACTCCTAGGAGGAGCATAGGGCCGTTCTATATGTAATTTAAATTATTAAAATCCGTTTACAATTTGTAGAGACTTTTGACTTTTCAAAAAATTAAAATCGTAATCGAGTTTTTCAAAATTCAATTCAAGTTTTAAAAATTTTTTTTGTTGTTTTTTTTTTTAAATTTATTCAATCCGCAATTATTACGTGATGTGGTCAATGATTGCGTACCTCACGTAGAGCCAACGTTATAAAAAAAAATGATTAAATATCGTCAAAAAAAAAAAAAAAAAAAAAATTGACAATGTAAAATTCAATATCGCCTCAAAAAGTATTTTTTTTTTATAAAAATTTAAAATACATTTAATTTTGTTTATATAATTAATTACCTTTTTTGATGAGGAAAGTTTTATTTTTTCTTCCTTTTTTAAATTTTTTATTTATTTATTTTTTTAATTTTTTTATTTTTTTATTTTTTTCATTTTTTTTTTTTTGGTTTACACTTTTTTAATAGATACTATTATCTAATTTATTTATTTAAATTTTAATATTATAATTTGTATGTGTATGTGTTTTTTTTTCTTATAATTTTTGTTTATTTTAGCTAAACCTATGATTTTAGCATATTTACGTTATAATTTTTGCATAAAAAAAAAATAAATAAATAAAAAATAAAAGAAACTTGTTAAAAAGTAATTCATATGCGTGTTTAAAATTCATTTATTTCGAATTTACTCAACATCATATGTTATTAGTTATGCATGATTGATTGTGAATGTAGAATTTTTGTTCCAGAAATTAAAGTGAAATATAGATTAACTTAGAAATGATTTTTTTTTAACCTAAATGCCCTTGAATAGCTTAAAGCGACAGATATACAAAGACGATCGTTACACTTTAAATCTCGTCGTCAGCGAAAACGTTTTGCTTAGTCTAGACTATAGTCCTGTCTATAGTAGACTGTAGTCTATTCTATAGTTTAGACTATAGCTTAGTCTATAGTTTCGACTATAGTCTAGTCGATAGTTTAGACTATACTTTAGTCTATAGTTTAGACTATACTTTAGTCTATAGTTTAGACTATAGTTTAGTCTATAGTTTAGACTATAGTTTAGTCTATAGTTTAGACTACACTATAGCCAATCTAGTCTATAGTTTCGACTATACAGTCTATAGTTTAGACTGTGGTTTCGACTATAGTCTAGTCGATAGTTTGGACTATGCTTTAGTCTATAGTTTAGTCTATTGTTTAGACTACACTATAGCCAATCTAGTCTATAGTTTCGACAATAGTCTAGTCGATAGTTTAGACTATAATCTAGTCTATAGTTTAGACTGTGGTTTCGACTATAGTCTAGTCGATAGTTTGGACTATACTTTAGTCTATAGCTTAGACTATAGTTTAGTCTGTACTATAAACTATAGTCTAGCCTATAGTTTAAACTGTAGTGTAGTCTACCGTTTAAAATATAGTTTAGACTACACTATAGCCAATCTAGTCTATAGTTTCGACTATAGTCTAGTCGATAGTTTAGACTATAGTTTAGTCTATAGTTTAGACTGTGGTTTCGACTATAGTCTAGTCGATAGTTTGGACTATACTTTAGTCTATAGTTTAGACTATAGTTTAGTCTATAGTTTAGATTATAGTCTAGCCTATAGTTTAGACTATAGTGTAGTTTACCGTTTAGACTATAGTCTAGTCTATTGTTTAAACTACACTAAAGCCAATCTAGTCTAGAGTTTCGACTATAGTTTAGTCGATAGTTTCGACTATAGTCTAGTCGATAGTTTCGACTATAGTCTAGTCGATAGTTTCGACTATAGTCTAGTCGATAGTTTCGACTATAGTCTAGTCGATAGTTTCGACTATAGTCTAGTCGATAGTTTCGACTATAGTCTAGTCGATAGTTTCGACTATAGTCTAGTCGATAGTTTCGACTATAGTCTAGTCGATAGTTTAGACTATAGTCTATTCTATAGTTTAGACTATAATTTAATCTGTAGTTTCGACTATAGTTTAGTCTATGGTTTCGACTATAGTCTAGTCTATCGTTTAAACTATAGTTTAGTCCATATTTTAGACTATAGTCTAGTCTATATAATTTAGACTATAGTCTAGTCTATATAATTTAGACTATAGTCTAGTCTATATAATTTAGACTATAGTCTAGTCTATATAATTTATACTATAGTTTAGTCTGTAGTATAAACTATAGTCTAGTTTAAACTGTAGTGTAGTCTACCGTTTAAACTATAGTCTAGTCTATTGTTTAGACTACACTATAGCCAATCTAGTCTATAGTTTCGACTATAGTCTAGTCGATAGTTTAGACTATAGTCTAGTCTATAGTTTAGACTATAGTATAGTCTATAGTTTAGACTATAGCTTAATCTATAGTTTCGACTATAGTTTAGTCTACGGCTTCGACTATAGTCTAGTCTATCGTTTAAACTATAGTCCAGTCCATAGTTTAGACTATAGTCTAGTCTGTAGTATAAACTATAGTCTAGTTTAAACTGAAGTGTAGTCTATCGTTTAGACTATAGTCTAGTCTATTCTTTAGACTAGACTATAGCCAATCTAGTCTATAGTTCAGACTATAGTCTAGTCTATTGTTTAGACTATAGTATATTTTATTGTTTAGACTATAGTCTACCCTATAGTTTAGACCATAATCTAAGGCTTAGTTTATAGTCTAGTGCATGGTCTAGTTAATAGTCTTATATATGGTCCAATCTGCAATATAGTCTATTTTATACTTTGTTCTATATTTGTTTGCCATATTATTGTTAAGTGTTGCCATATTTGCTTTTTTAATATGCCACATTATTTACAATGCTGCCATATGTTTCCATATCTTGTTTATCAATTTAGCGTGTTTAAATAATCAATTTTTATAATTACATGTTTAACTTAAAATTTATTGCTTCTTCGTTTAATTTACCAACATTTTAATATAAAAAATAAAAAATAAAACTTCAATAAAAGGTGTTTAAATTCCTCCTTTAACAAAAGAAATAAGAAAAACACCCACATACACGCTTTATTAATTTATACCTGTTTATTATTATTGTTTTAATTATAATTTTTCTCATAAAGTTCGAAAAAAAAATAATAAAAAATCTGTTAAACTTGACCTTTTACAATAACATAACAATTGACTGACTGTTTTGTTTAAACTGAATAAATGGAATGACTTGTATTGTTTTATTTTTTGTAGATTTTATTTTGTAATAAAACAGAAACTTGGACCATATAACTGAGTATATATGTAGATTTTAGGTACATGAGAACTAACTGAATATTTAATGAAAAGAGAAAAAAAAATAGTAATAAGTAAAAAGTCTACATTTACTAGTTTCTATAACAGAAAATGTAGAACAAAAAATATGTAAATAGCATGACTTATTTTTTGTTACGAAATGAGTTTATCGGAATAACTGGGTGGTTTAAGATTTTTTTGTTTATTGCAACTTAAATCTAGTCACATCATTTTAGTCATGTTATCAATCATTTTTAAAATCATTGACATTCACTAGGAAATGTTAGCAGAATTTTATAATATTTTTTTTTTTTATGTTTTACTTATTTTTTGTTTTCATTTTGATTAAAAATTATAATGAAATTTTAAATTTTACACCCTGTTTTTTATACTATTACATTACTTTCCAGTTTTGTAATAATCAAAACAACTACAACAATAATAGCAAAATAAATTTTAAAATGTTTTATTTGCACAATTTGTATTTAATGCATGTTGAACTGAACAACAAAACACAATAAAAAAAAAAACTAAACAAAATCATCATTGTAAATTTTTTTAGAATAAAAAAAAAATAAACAACAAATAATAGAACATGTAATGCATATAAAATGCATGTAATATAGTAGTTACGATAACAAATACAACAGCGTTGGAGAATGAATAAAAAAAAATGACGATAAATTATTTCATATTTTAGTTACAAAAGGTACTATGTTGTTTTTGCACAAATATGCTATACCTCCTACTATTACTAAAATTCTGAACGTTTTTGATTTCAATATTTGTTGTTTGATTTGTTTCTTTTTGTAGATATTTTTTGTAATTCTTATTACTTTTTTTTTTTTTTTTTGTTATGATCAATACCGAGTTACACCCGCATTCAATTCTAAACTTGATTTTTAGTTTTCATGTGGTTTTTTGTCTAGAAGAAAATTGAGGTTAGAAATATGCAAAGATCATCATTAGCAATAATAATATGATCATCAAATGACAATAATAAGCAAGTTTGGTATGACAAAAAATAAAAAAGGAAATATGGAGGCCAAATTGTAAAATTGATGCCTTATTAACAATTTTCCAAGTAATTTAATATTAGTAAAATAATACACAAATTTAAATCTTGTTCAAATATATATCAAATTTAAATTAAAATTTTTATATTGAAAGAAATTTTTTTTAAGTACATATATCACTTACAATTTTGTTTTATTTTCTATAAAACATATCAATTTTTATAGTTTTTTTAATTTTACCTGGTGAATAAGGTGAATTTCCCCTAAAAACCTTCTGGCAGCCTTGTTTGTTTACATACCAAGTTGCCACATTTCTTTTTGAAATGTTTTACAGGCTTATCTTTATGTTATAAATAAGCGTAAATTTTATTCAATAATTTCTCTTGTATTGCTAGCTTTAATGCTTAATAAATAAATTATTAATAAGTGCAACCAATTAAATATAATTTTTTTGCTATGCTCTCATTTCCTCTTTCTCTATGTTATATATTATAATCAAAATTAATTAACTAATTACTTCACTATATTTACTATAGTAAAAATGTTGAAAGTTTATTGTAAATATTTAACAGCAGACATATAATTTTGTAAGTGTATTATTGGGAAAAATTATTACAATATAGTTATGAAACATCCAGAAAAAATTCGGAAGAGATTTTGTTGTATTTCTTATATATACTTAGAAAAGTTAGAAAATTAACTGTAAAATTATTCCATTGATTTTTTTGGCCGAAAAGTTTGTTCGGCAAACAACTCTGTAAAACTTTCAGATCGTATAAAAATTATTATTATTTTTTTTTTAATAAAAAATAAAACTAATTTTTTTAATAAAAAATGTACTTACTTTTTGAATAAAAGCTACAAAATCTAATTTTTAAATAAAAAATAAAAACTTAATTTTTAAATTAACATTTTCTTAGCGAATTTGATCAAATCTCTGGTAATATTTATTAATACCACAAGTAGACTTAAATTAATTTATATTCTATATAAAAAGTACATATGATTCATCTAATTTATACTTCAAAATTAAGGCATTTTTTTTTTTCTTTAAAATAATTATGAATTGTTTTCTTTAAAAAATGCTTCAAGATGTTTAAATTCTTTTAAATCGCTTTGTTAATCTCTTTCTAAAACTTATCGTCTGATATTATTTGTTCAGATAATGCAATATTTAATTATAATTTTATATAAAAAAAAAAGAAATAAATATCTAAAATCGCAGTAAATGAAATTAATACTTTAATATTGATAACATAATAGGAGCTTTTTATTTACAGTTTAACTATATCTTGTTATATTTCTAGATATTTCATTAAAATAATACAAATAAGATAAGACTGTTGTAAACAATTGGTGTCTATAACCTATTCAAACTTTAATTGTTGTGAAAGTTTGCTAAAATAGTGTCTACATTAGGCAAATTTTTATCAAAACAAACATCAAAATTAGTGCGAATATATACAAGGTAAACTTAATTAAACAGCTGATTACTATTTTGGTTGCTACAGTTGTCAAACTGCTTGTATAAAAAAACAATAATGAATACGCCATATTGTTGTTTTTGTGCAACTGTTGCCACCTTGCATAAATTCGCGTTAAGTTTGATGTTTGTCTTGATAAAAAATTGTCTACTGTAGACACTATGTAAATTAATTAAAATAAAAAGTAAATAAAGAATAACTCTTTCAAGATCTCCCGTTAGAATGAGAGATACTTACCCCACGCAGGGTTGTCAGATTGTTAATCAAAAATCGCCAAATTAAGATTTTATTTGGTTTTTTAAAGAAATACTAAAAAATTAACTTAAAATTTCGTATAATTTGTAAATGTAAATTCAGTTAACAAGCTGGTAAAACTAAGTTAGCGCTCGTATTCGTAACATTTGGGTTTAAACTTAATTATAAAAGTAGCGAATTAATTGAACATTATTTATGTATATTAAACAAGTCGGTTGAATATATATTCCAATCATAAATTAAATCAGTTTTAGCCCGATGGTAACACTAGCTAGCTTATTTACAGAATAATATTTTTTTGCCAGTTTAAAGTTTTGTTTATTAGCTTTTTTAATATATTTGATAATAAGAATTCATTATTATACACTTCAATGGAATCTTAATTGTTTATATTTTTTAAATTAAAAAAAAAAATTAACCCCCGTATTCACAAACAATTTTTGAATTTAAAATACATTTTTAAGACAAAATTTGTATGAAAATTTTGATTTAAAATGCATAAATTTAAAAGTTGTTTGTGAATACGGCGGTAACTTACTAAATTAAAGCTAAAAGAAACTCAACAAATTTTAAGCCTTTCAAAATTAAATATCTCAAAAACAAGTGTTTTTAAAAAATGGTTAACACTTCAAAATTCAACGCCTTCGATTTAGTTTCAATCAATGGGTATCCATATTGTTAAAAAAAAAATTAGTCTCATTTTTGAGATAATTGAATAAAAAAAAAAAATAATTTTAAATACATTTTTCTGACTATAGCTCCTATTTAGGTCATCAATTTTTAAAATTTGCTGGATTTTATATATTTTTTTTTTTAAAGAATAATTCTAACATTATCTAACCATATTGATCCTATTAAACTTTTAAATTGTTTCAAAGAATTAATTTATTCATTAACGTTTATTTCATTGTAACCGAAATGATTAATAACCTTAATATATTTGAAAGATGATTATCATACATTTAATACATAAATATTGTAAAATATATATTTTTTTGAGATAAAATTTTGTAAACTAAGTTGAAGCTATTTACAAAATAAAACTCTTTATTTTGCTTGATTTCTGGTAAGAAAATTTAATAGGTTTTCTCCCCAATTAACTATTTAAAAAAATTTTAAAAATTAGCCAAACAAATCGCCGCCAAGTTATATATCGTCAAAAAATTCGCCAAAAGCAATTAAAAATCGCCACATTTGACAGCCCTGTACCGACGTCTACAACTGAGATTAACGCTGATATAATATGTGAGATAACACCGACAAAAGAGAGTAACCATTTTGTTTATATTATGTTAAATATTAAATAAGGGGTACACGTACTTTAATACATCCTATAAGATATCATTATTTTCAATCAGTGACTGGGTAAACATGTCTTTTTATTTAAGAAATTCCCATTTTTTTAGCACAATTTTTATAAAAATGTTTTTAAAATGTAAAACAATCAATAAAAGAAAACAATTTTAATAAAAACCTTGTTTTTTGTAAAATTGTTGTTCGTATATTTTTTTTTCACAGTTCATCTTATAAGATAGTTGTATAGAGAAATCTCATCACAACAGTCTCATCATTTTTCATATAATACAAATATTTGAATCTACATGTGAAATAATTCTCTCAGAGAGCAAATTTGACACTCTCTGCCAGAAAAATCTTACATATTCTGTTACGTGTAGATGGGCTGTTATGAAGAGTTAACAAAATGTTGAATGCAAGCGACACGCGATATGACTGATAGCGAAAATAATTTTCTTCAAAACTATTGATTTAAATAAAAAAAAAGTTATGGAAAATTTTTAGACAAGGTTGTAATCTTTCAGAAAGTTGTATCAATTATCTTTTTAAATAAGTTAAAATTTTTCAAATGTTATCTGTAACAAAAAAAGCTTGAAAGTATATAGTTTATTATTACAATATTCTAAGCTTTGAAAAATTTTGGACAATTAACTTTTAAAGTAAATTTAAATTTGATTACAGTTGCGATGACAAAAACTGGATAATAATGCAGTATCCATAACTTAATTATAAAGTGACCGCAAATCTACAAAAACAACAATTTCTTGTAATTTGTTAGTGTAAAACCAGCACACAAAATGTCAAAATGCTATGAAGGAAAAAATTACTAAATGAAGAAGAAGAGTAAATGAACGCGGTAAAAAATTTTGCATATAAATAAAAAAAAAAGAAAAAAAAATTTACATGAAATAATTGTAAATCAGCTGGGCTTCCGAAGTCACTTTCTTATTACACTATGGCTGTAGCCAAGTTTCTAAGCTTTTTAAAAAACTTAAATTAAATTTTTACCTGCTGCGAAAAGCTTAAAATAAAGCGTTTTTTGTAGCAGATAAAGTTTATAAGGTCTTCTGACGACATTTAATTAATTTTGAAAGTTATTTTATTAAATTCTTTCACTTTTCTAATATTTTCCCAATAATATTTTCGAATTGTATCCATAGTTAAGGAGATATTTGTTGGTAACTGGTAACTCTGGCTGGTAACTCTCTTAAAAATTTCCTTACCTTGTGTGACTCATGTAAAGCGTTTTATATTAAATACAATATTAACGCCAACCGACGTAAACTGGAAATGCTTTTTAGGTCAGATTGGGATTACATAGTGTCTACATTAGACAATTTTTTATCAAGACAAACGTCAAACTTAACGCGAATTTGTGGAAGATGGCAACAGTTGCACAAAAACAACAATATGGTGTATTCATTATTGTTTTTTATAAAAAATAGTAATCAGATGTTTGATTAAGTTTACCTTGTATATATTCGCACTGATTTTTATGTTTGTTTTGATAAAAATTTGCCTAATGTAGACACTAGGTTAATTAATATATAGATAAAATTGTAGAGGAGGTTCTAAGCATATAAAAATTAAATCACTTTGGAATATAGAAAGAACTACTAGCTGCCGAACTAAATCGCCACGAGAACGAAAAAAAATTATAGATTTTGTAATTTTGGCAAATATGGAGTGATTTTAATGATTTTATATTTTATGTTGTGCAAAGAAAAAATACTTTGGAATCGCCAAAACATAATTGAAGTGATCTTGTTCCTTAATTATCTTAATTGAAATGACTTTAAAAAATTTCGAAAGTAGAAGAAAACAAGAAATTAATTACTTTTTTTTTTAATTGGTATCTCATCCGGTCCACAAGCTCTCTTGTCCTTAAATGATTTGACTGCCAACTTTACCACTCGTCTAGTAATTGGGTTTCCTGTAAGTGGTTGTGATGGGGTTTCATAAATTGATCGATGCTAATTGTAATAATTGATGAATGCTTTGCTTTCAGTATATACATATATTTTTTTTGTCTCATCTTTCTAAAGAAAAGCCTTTACATATAAATTAAAATCAATTTTATCGAGCACCCTATATCGACGTCTATAAAATTTAATGTTTTTTTTTGAACAACAAAATGTTAAGCCGATTTTTAAAATAATAATTAAAACGAAAGATTTTAAAAGTAATAAATTAATTTTAAATTAAAATCCCAAATTTTTATCAACCGGAAGAATATTCTGCAAAATTTCAAATTGTTGGAGCAAAAAATAACACAATAAAGAATGATCTGTTAAATTGATTTCTTACTAAACTAATTCCCGCTTAGGCAAATTCGTAGAGCCGTTTTAAATTAATATTTTAGAAGCCTAAGTTTTCCTCTCTAATCATTTTTCTCACATATAATGATATTTACATAATAATTTATGATATTTAACAATTTAAAAATTTATTACACCATTTTGTTGATTATTTTATAAAATAATTTTTGATTCATTAAAAAAAAAATATATATCTTTTTATAAAATTAAGTTACATATTTAGTTTTAATTGTCCATTTTTATAACATTTATAAATATATTAATTAATAATTTTCCTTGTTTTCTATTTCAACTTTATATTAATTAAAATTTTTTCTCACCACACCTGTGTGTTGTTGTGTGTTGAAATATTATTTGTTTAGGCTACCATTTCAATATGAATGTCGACTTTGTTTTTATTATTTACCATCATTAAAAATATAAATTTTAATAATCTCTTATTTTCTTTATTATCTTTACAGATTGCACCATTTAAAGGCGTTGTTTTTAATTAACGTAAGTGTTTCATTTTTAATTTTGATCACAAATATTCACTTCCTTCCTATGATTTTATATACAATTTTTTCTTAAATTTGTTTGCCATAAAATCGAATAATTAAAACAAATATTGTTTATTTATCCAAAAGCCCCCTTCAGTTAGGATAGACCAAATTAATAACTTAATTAGTTTTATTTCAGCGAATATAATTAAATATTTAAGCCATAATAGATAAACATACATACATACATATATCGTAAAAAACAAACAACATTATTAAGTAATTTCTCTACGGGGTAAATTATGACTTTCTTTTTTTTTGCATAATATTAATAATAAAATTGGATAGTAAATTTGTTTTTTATTTGTTTTTATTTAACTATTTGAGGGATATTTAAAAAGCATAATGAATGACTTGGACTTAAAAACCAAATTATAAATATAAAAAATAAAAACTTAAAACAAATTTATAACAAACAAAGAAAATGAAGGAAATTGTTGATGAAAACAAAGTTAACACCACCTTTTTAGTTTTCATAAACAAATTTAAAAAGGAGAAGTAATAGTTTTTATTTTAACACATTAAATGAAATGTGAAAATTATGTAAAATAATATAAAAAATAATGTAACTTTTTCCTTTAGTTTGCTTTTTACTATTCGTGTTTCTTTTCCAACAACTTATTTAAATAGCAGCCTTATTTGTTATGTTAGTTGCCAGTAGCCGCCTAGCAATTATTTAAAAAAAAAATTTTTATGGAAATAAACATGGAAAAGTTTTTTAAAAGTAATTTTTCAAAATATTTTTATGGTCGCAATATTTGTTGTGTGTGTTTTTTTTTTTTTTTGGAAAATTGTTAGTTGTTGCGTTGGGTAACTTAAATTGTTATTTATTTTTTAATTAACATCACTCTGTTTGGTTACATTAAGACTTAACTGGCAACTATGTTTATACGGTTGGTGACAAGATAAATGAAGACTAAAACTTTTATTTTATATATAGGGTGATCCATTTCGAGGTTCCCTACTTTTTTAAAGAAAAAAACACAGAAAATTCAAATTTAATGGGGAATGTTTATTATCGTTTGAAAGAAAATTATTTGGCATTTATTTTTTGAAGATTATGTCTACCAAATGTTGGCCGTTGAGTCCAATTTTCGATGACTCATTTGAGCATTTCGACTGGTAACTGGCGAATAACACGCGTGATATTTTCCTCCAAGGAAAATATCATGCCCACAGGAAAAAGTCTAACGGTGTGATATCACACGATCTTGGTAGCCAATCGACCGGCTAAAAACGTAAAATTATGTGCTCACCGAAGTGTTCTCTCAATAAATCCATTGATTGATGCGATGTATGGGAAGTGGCGTCGTCTTGCTGAAACCAAATGTCGCCGAGATCACGAACTTCAATTTCAGGCATCAAATAGTCGGTTATCATGGCACGATAACGGTCGCCATTGACGTTTACGTTTGCACCGACATCATTTTTAAAGAAATATGGACCGATGATTCGACCGGCCCACAAACCACACCAAACCGTTGTATTTTCTAGATAAAGTGGCAGTTCTTGAATCTCTTCAGGTTGTTCTTCGTCGCAAATGCGGCAATTTTGTTTGTTTACATAGCCATTGAGCCAGAAATGGGCCTCATCGCTGAACAAAATTTGCCTCGAAAACGTCGGATCTTCTTGGAACTTTTCAAGAGCCCATAGAGCGAAGCGATGTCGCTTGGGAAGGTCGAGCGGCTTCAGTTGTTGCACAAGCTGTATTTTGTACGCTTTCAATTTAAGTTCTCGACGTAAAATAAGCCAAGTCGTTTCATACGTCAGTCCGAGTTGCTGCGAACGGCGCCGAATCGACTCTCCACGGTCTTCGTGTACACTCTCAGCTACGGCCGCTATATTTTCTTCACAGCGTGCTGGACGTGGTCTATTCGGTCGAATATTATCCAATAATGAATGCTGGGTCTCAAAATGGGTGATGGTGTTGCGAATAGTACGCTCAGTAGGCCGATTATGTTGACCATAAGTTGAGCAAAGTGCACGAAACACATTCCTCACAGAACGTGAATTTTCGTAATAAAGTTGAACGTTTTGTAAACGTTGTTCAGGCGTAAGTCTTTCCATTATGAAATGCCAAACAATACTAAAGAAAAATAACACGACAGCATGGCACGACTCACACGTGATCTGTCAAAAAAAGGCTATTGAAAAAAAGTATCTCTACTTGAATCACCTTTTATTAAAGAGAAATTTTTTTCAAATTTGAAAATTGAAAATCTTTATTTTTTTCTTATATTACACAAATTCCAAAATAATCAATCCTATCATGAACACTTTTTCGTTCGAAATGTTTTCTCTTTCCCTAAACGAATAAATTCATGTTAAAATAAAATTCCCCTTATAGTGAATGATTTTTTCCCGCGAGTTTTTTCACTTTTCCCTTTAATTTATTCGCTTTATTTTTGCTGGGGTACAGAACAGAACATGTAAGAGTTGTTCTTATAAATCCAATATTAAAGTTTAAAAAATTTATTTCAAGGGTACGATCCGTTAATAAGGCACAAACTTATATATTGCTCAACAAAATGCAAAACAACAGGTCGATTGTCTGCGGATTTGTGAAGCTTTCGAAAGACGTGGGTAAATCTAATACAGAGAATTAATTTAAAAGTTTTTTTGTTTTATTGAATTGGGTCACTTACAATGTATCGGGTAACTCCAAGGAGTCAGATGCGTACCGCCAACCTCGACGAACAATTTGCTGGTGCTTGCTTTCCTCCTCTTGCAATAAAATTATTGTTTCAATTCTAAAAATTTTGTACACTTTAATTTGTTGTAATTATTTTGTCTTGGATTTACTTTTCCAAAAAGTAGCCGAATTTTTTTACTACATAAAAGTTAAATAGTGCAAACTAACGTTGCAATCAAACTATCAAATATTATGCTTTGTTTTTAAATTTTCTTTAAAATATTATAAATGTATGTGCATATTTTTGAACAAAAATTTCTTTGATTTTTAATTTTTTTTTAATTTCCACCTTCGAGAATACAAATTTGGTGGCAACAAAAATTCCACTTGTTATTCACGATAGGGGAGAATATTGATGCTAAAAACATAATAAGTAAGGGTGATAGTTGTTTTACCTCTTTTATGAAATTAGAGCTCTTTGGCTTACTTATTTTGTAAAAATCTTTAAACCTATTACAGATTTTCAATCGCAGGTTCCGGATTAGCTTCAATCGTATGTTTTTTTTAATGTCTTGGATTAGCGCCGATCGCATGTCCCGGATTAACCTAAATCTTTTGTATGATGTAAGTTTAGTCTTAGGGCTTCGATAACTTTTTTTTGTATTGGATAAGCTGCAATCGTAGTTGTGGAATTAACCTCTATCTTGTCTTGAGTTAGTTTTAATCGTATTTCTTGGATTATATGCTACTATCTTCTATTACCTTTAATTATTGTTTTTTTGGATTATATTTAATTGTAGGACTTGAATTGAAATTTTATTGTTTAGGATTAGCTTCAATCTTAGGTCTTGGATTAGCTTTAATTGTATCACCTAAACTAGCTTTTTATTGACTTTAATTCGTTTCAGTCGTAGGTCTCATAGGATTAACCTCAATCTAGTCTTGGATTGACTTTAATCTTAGAACTTGGTTTAGTTCCAATCATAGGTCTTGGAATATCTTTTTAATGTCTTGGATAAACTCCAATCGTAGTTGTCAAATTGACCTCAATTTTGACTTGAATTAGCTTTAATCTTAGGATTTGGATTCGCATTTTAGTCCCTAGGATTAGCTTCCAACATTGATGATGTATTAGCTTTAGTCGTAGGTCATTTTATTGTCTTGGATCTGCTCCAATCGTAGGTCTTAAGTTGGTATTAGCAGTTGGACTTCTTATTGTTTGGATTAGCTCTAATCTTAGGTCTCGGATTAACCTCAACCTATTATTGGAGAAGCTTTAATCGTAGGATTTGAATTACACATTCATTATTTACATTTGTAGGTCTCGGATTAATTCCAATTCTGTTTTGGATTAGCTTCAATCGTAAGTAGGGTTCAATGGAACAGGTAAATATGCATTAATAATAGGCCTGGGACTAATCCTAATTTTGCTATGGTTTAAATTTAATCACACGTTTTGGGACTTAGATTAACCTCTATCTTGTCTTGATTGAGCTTTAATCGCAGATGTTTATATTATATATCTTATATATCTTAGATTAATTTTTATTGGAGGTCTGGGATTCGATTTTTCATAGTCTTCGATTAACTCTAACCATAAGTCCATTATAAGAGATAACTTGTAAAATGGTGATGAATTACAAGATAGATGACTATCAAACTTTAGATCAAAATATTCCAAACGAAAAACACAAATTGATTTTATTCTAATTAGTAAATTGAACTTTGAATTAAAGATCATACAGCGATTGGGCAACAGATTGGACAGAAAGCCATTGGCTTTCGAAACCAAGCCACCTACAAGGTGAAGAACAATTGAAGGTAAATTCTGCATTACAATTCATATTCTCAATATTTTAATAGCAGCTTTCTAATCACACTCAAAAATTACTGTGTTCCACGTCACAAAACTTTAATGTTTTTATCACCAATTATATAATTGTTTTAAGTAGTTATACGCTACACCACCATAGGTGGTTGGAGTACTATGCGTTTGTGCTGGTGTTTGTAATGCATAGAAAAAGTTATCCAACACGCACCTTAAAGTATACCAATCGACTCAGAATCACTTTTTAAATTGATCTAACGATGTCCGTCCGTTCGCCTGGCTGGTTGGCTGTCCATGTAAACCTTGTGCACAAAGTACGGGTCGCAATTTTAAAGATAATTCAATGAAATTTGGCATGCTGAACTTTTATGATACAAGGACGAAGCCTATTGAAATTGGCCTAGCCCAAATACAAATCTCCCGCCTGAATAGAGTTTAAAGACTCAAAAATGTCTTAAAAATAAGAATATTTTTATGAAATTCGGTGCAAAGAAGTTCTGTACAAATATCAATCTTTGTGACAAATTTTATGAAGATCGGTCCACAATTGACCATAACACCCATATAAACCCCTCCTACGAAAATCATTTTAACATACATAAATTCCATACGAATGTTAGTTTCAAGTTAATATTCGGCACAAATAAATTTTATATAAGTAGAAACAACATTACTAAATTGTAAACGCATGTAAACCCTCTTCCAGGAATCGCCCTAAAATGCATAAAATCATCTAAATGTTAGTATCAACGCATTATTCTGTATTTGTTTATTTTATTTTACATTTAGTAAAATTGGCCATAGATGTAATATAAGTCCCCATCCCGAATTTTTATACACAATGGTGTAGGGTATCATATAGCCGGTCTTGACCGACTATATCTTTCTTTTTCGTTTTTAGTTTGTTAAACTTTTAATAGATATTACCAAACTCTGAAAATGTAACAAAAATTGTGTATATAATCAAGCGTAATAATTGTTATTAAATAACTTTTTTCTCCTTTTTGTTACAAATTAAAAAGAAAAAAAAAACTTGTATTTATACAATTGTTTTCGAGAGTAACAATGTTAATTACAGCAAAAAGGAAAGGAAACAAAACAGCATATTTACCATAAATACATACAAAGATTTGCAACCGTTACATTTAATTTGATTTGAATGCAGCTACAACAACAATAAGCTCCTCTCATTTTGCACATCTATCTACCAAGTAGATGCTGTTTTGCGGTGCTTGTTGTGAACTCATTTTGAAAGTCAAGTTTAAAATTGTGTGACATGACTTAAGTCAAGAGATTTTGTTATTATTTTTATTATTGTATGAATTGATCTAGCAACAGTTGTTGTGTGATCTTGTTTGTGGTTATTGTTGTTGTTTTACAACATAATAAGTATTCACTGTCAGCTTTTTTCCATTCATTCACTTATCTACTCCTCCCCATGATATTTTTATGTTGTTTTAGTTTTTTTTTTTTATTGTTGGTGATGCTTTTGCTGATGTTTTAGCTGGTCTTAGCCACGGAAGTAATATGATTTTATGTTGTTGTTGGTTGTGTGTGTGTGTGTGTGTGGCTGGTGTTATGTGATATTATTTTGTTGCAAATATTTTATTTCTATTTTTTATGTAAGTTTTATTTTTTCTTGTATCATAAAGTTTAGTTAGGGGTTTTCAAAGTATTAATTGATTTTTAAAGAAATTTTGACAGAATAATCTAGTCAATAGTCTAGTCTATAGTCAAGTCTATAGCCTAGTCAATAGTCTAGTCTATAGTCAAGTCTATAGCCTAGTCAATAGTCTAGTCTATAGTCTAGTCTATAGTCTAGTCTATAGTCTAGTCTATAGTCTAGTCTATAGTCTAGTCTATAGTCTAGGCTATAGTTTAGTCTATAGTCTAGTGTATAGTCTAGTCTATAGTCTAGTCTATAGTCTAGTGTATAGTCTAGTCTATAGTCTAGTCTATAGTCTAGTCTATAGTCTAGTGTATAGTCTAGTCTATAGTCTAGTCTATAGTCTAGTCTATAGTCTAGTCTATAGTCTAGTCTATAGTCTAGTCTATAGTCTAGTCTATAGTCTAGTCTATAGTCTAGTCTATAGTCTAGTCTATAGTCTAGTCTATAGTCTAGTCTATAGTCTAGTCTATAGTCTAGTCTATAGTCTAGTCTATAGTCTAGTCTATAGTCTAGTCTATAGTCTAGTCTATAGTCTAGTCTATAGTCTAGTCTATAGTCTAGTCTATAGTCTAGTCTATAGTCTAGTCTATAGTCTAGTCTATAGTCTAGTCTATAGTCTAGTCTATAGTCTAGTCTATAGTCTAGTCTATAGTCTAGTCTATAGTCTAGTCTATAGTCTAGTCTATAGTCTAGTCTATAGTCTAGTCTATAGTCTAGTCTATAGTCTAGTCTATAGTCTAGTCTATAGTCTAGTCTATAGTCTAGTCTATAGTCTAGTCTATAGTCTAGTCTATAGTCTAGTCTATAGTCTAGTCTATAGTCTAGTCTATAGTCTAGTCTATAGTCTAGTCTATAGTCTAGTCTATAGTCTAGTCTATAGTCTAGTCTATAGTCTAGTCTATAGTCTAGTCTATAGTCTAGTCTATAGTCTAGTCTATAGTCTAGTCTATAGTCTAGTCTATAGTCTAGTCTATAGTCTAGTCTATAGTCTAGTCTATAGTCTAGTCTATAGTCTAGTCTATAGTCTAGTCTATAGTCTAGTCTATAGTCTAGTCTATAGTCTAGTCTATAGTCTAGTCTATAGTCTAGTCTATAGTCTAGTCTATAGTCTAGTCTATAGTCTAGTCTATAGTCTAGTCTATAGTCTAGTCTATAGTCTAGACTATAGTCTAACCTATAATTTTTTAATAATTTTTTAATTATTCTTAAAGTTTCAATTCTTTAACATTATGCCTTGCCATACTTTGTAATATATCCCATTGCCACCTCTTATTCTGCTTTTCGCTCGTTACCAACTTATGTTAGAGGAGGATACCTTATATTCCATTCGCGAAATCATTCAACCATTCCATTCATCTATTCATCCATCTAACCAGCTATCTATTTTATTTCATCTTTAACCATCGTATGTAGAGATTTGCTTTCCTCTATAATGACTCGTACATAACGTCTTCTGCTTCTTCTTAATTTTCAATCATCTAAAAACTTGTATTGTTTCCGGCGGTGTCAAGTTTACAACTATTTTTTTTAGTTTGTTTATATGTTGTCTTGTGAGTTGGTTTATGTGTTTTGGAATAAAAAAAAAAAATAAGTAAAATGGAATTCAAAAATTTCTTGCCATGTGTATGAACATACAGACATTAGATTTATTTGTTAAGATTAAGTGCAGCAATCGCGGAAAAAAAGCATTAGGCCAACATGATTTTGCCACATTCCATAAGTGTCAGTAGATGAATTTAGATTATAGATTTGAAATTAATGATTTGACAAAGAGATGATTTTTTTTTGTTAACTAGAAAAAAATAGAAAAAAGAAAAAGATTTCTTTTACTTGAGACATGTGTTGATAATTTGTAATTTTTCTTGTAAAGGAAAATCGGCATATTTTGTTTGAAAATGCTGAAAACTTGTGAAATTGCAATTAGAGTTCAAAAGCGTAGTATTTTAGAAAAACAAGTTTTTGCTATCAACTATTGATATATTGAGTTTTGAATGGCATAAGAAATTTTTGCAACAAGGGCTGCTTTTAAAGGAAGAATCAGCCTTTATCTTATTAATAAAAATGGGTGAAAAATAAATTTTTGGATGAGAGACAGTCGAGAGGCAATTTCCTATTCCTTTGATATTTTTATTAAAAAATATCCTTCAGACTAAGTAAAACAGAACTTTTGGATCAGGTAAAGACTGAGCTGTAAGATTTGTTCTTTTGGGTAATATGATGCTCTCTGATGGTACGAAAGTTTAGTAAATTTCTCTGATGATGTTGGCTTCCGAACTTTCTTTCCTTGAAGATCAGAAGAGGCAATCTCAGTCTTCAAATACAGATGAAAGAGTTGGTAATTTCCTTCTCTGATTTGGTCTTTTATATAGCTCTTATACTGCCTAACAATTCTTTAGTATCCCAAGTGAAAATGTTCTTTTTTGATGCGAATGCAAAGGTAATCGGTTAACTTGATTCTCAAGCATTTTTTGTACGCAAGCATCTATCCGCTGACCATTCTAAGATTTAGTTTTAACTGCTGCCTTTTTAGTTACTAAGATTTAGTTTGAGTTCCAGGATGTTGGATTAGCAATTGTCTAAGGAGTACCCGATGAATTTAATCAACTATATTTGATTGGGTTAACGGACGGATTCGACATGTTTTGAAACATTTCTGATGGTTCGATAGACCGAATGGGAATTTGTTTCTAACTAACATCTGTATATATTTTTCAATAACTTGATTAGGAAATGTCGACCATTAGTATCAACTTGTATGACCTTGAGGCTATCAAGGGTTTAATTTTTTTTACGGTATTTTTTCTTTGTTTTGGTTTTAGAACATGAGAATATTCGGGACATGAAATTGGCTGAGGAGTTCATAAGCAAAAGATAGGAAATTAATGACTTTGCTACTAAGGGAAAAATAACATGTTCTAGTTCTCATTGGGATGTTGAAGATCCTAAGTCAACTTTTAAAGGATCACACTTTTCTTGGTTAGATTCACAGAGTCCAGGACTTTGATGTTAATAAATTGCGTATAGAGTATGTAAAGAACGGATCAGTTTCACAGAAAACCTATGCAAGGAGTCAAATCAATATATCTTTGGCTTAAAGACAAGTCGATTCTGAGAGAGATGTATTTCGCCCTCAATTGTGCGATATGAACCAAAACCTTTAAGACGCCTGAATTAATCAGAGGATTAGGGAACAAGAAATGGAAGGTCTTTAGAAAAAAGTAATGCAAGAAGCTTTATTCATATTCCTTTAGTTGGCTTATCGAGAAGAAGGTACTTAAAAAGGCCTAAACTTTCAAAATACAAAACCAGTGCCTTATTGGAAGAATATTAATTACATTTTTATACGAAAATTTCCAGACTTTTGGACACGAGTTTCCAGGAATGGATCATCTTTAAACGAAACTGATGCAAAAATGCATTATAAATTTTTCTTAATCATCGAACACGATGGGCGAGAGGAAAACTGTACACAAATGATCACTTTGCATAGCAAAAATGGAAAGATAAGACAATTTAACGACTTAAGCGAAACTGAAGCAAGGAGCGAATTTTCAAACTTTAGTCTACATTATCCTATAAAATCGATACTATGATCATCAGAACAAATGATCTCATGGTTTCCGTGAGAAATTACATTACACTTCGCATTGAACGAATCTCCAAAAAACGCAGAGAATAATACATTGGTATGTCTTAATAAAGGATCTGAAATTGGAGTTATTCTGAAATACTGGATAAGTTGATATGAGTTTTTATCAGAATCTAGGCTATCTCAAGAACATTTTGTTGACAATGGGCTTCGGAATAAAGTTCCTTGTGTTAATTCTTTTAATATTGAGTTTTCCTACAAGTTGCAAGTTCAGATCCAAATTCACAACAATAACTATTTAGCAACAAATTTAGGACCTCAAGAAAGAAAAGATAAAGTTTTATTTGTCTGTACCTTACTTTTAATCTCATTAAACTTTGATTTGTTAAACTTTAATGTTACAAAACCTTTTTCCTACCCTTAGCTTCCTAAACGAGACCCACAATTCTAAAAAAACACATAAATCATTTATATGTTCACAATAATAACAAATCAACTATTTACTAGTCACTCTAAATCTAAAATGTTTTTCAAAACAAAACTACTTTTACTACCATTTCCGTTTGGTTTAACATTTAAAACGCGTTTCCGTTCTGGTCACTGAGCCATTATTTCATTCATTTAACAAATATCTACGTAGTAAATAAAATATTGGCACATGGTTTAACTCTATCTCTTTCTCTCACACACACACTATTTACCGCGATTTAAAATACTCAAACACTTACTACTTATTTATATTCTAAAGAGGGCAATTTAACCAAAGCAGGTACTAGATTGAAGAAAACCAAAATCATGTTTTGCCTGCTACTTAGATCGCTCCATAGGCGGGGAAAAAGGGTTTTTTTTATAAAATATAATGGTTAGTGTTTGTCTGTTGGTTTATTGCGGATGCTCGCATTTAAATTAAAAAATAATAAAAAAAAATTCTAATTGAGGTTCTTTAAAAAGCAAATAAAAAACATTAAACAAAAATAACAACCTACAAGGTAAAACTTAAGAAAAAAATACTTCTTGTTCTTAAAAAAAAATATTATAATGAACTTTGTACATATACACTTAGGTCTCTTGCAGGTGTGTGCAGTGTTTTAAATTAATGTAAACTTTTTTAAAAATTCTTTTTTTTTATTATAATTATCCATTATATTTTTTTTTTTATTTTTATTTATTTATTTTTATTTTATATGTAACATACAACAACACAACAACAAAACTTTGGTCTTAAACAGTAGAAATCTTATGATATTATTATTTATAGAGAAATATGGATACATTTAATACAAGAAACACTTAATACAAGAAACATTAAATATTAAAAAACATAAGTTATTACCCAGCAAAACCTTTTTGGTTTTCGGTAATAACAACTACTTATTAAAGTAGTTTCTTGGTAATGAAGCGTCATTATTATTTGCCTATACTCTGTATTACATTAATAAGTACCCAATAGTATAATAGCACAGTAATACTGCAATCACTTGGATGAGTTGGCAAGAGTGCCGGATTAACAACCAGAAGGTTGTTGGTTCAACCCCATTCTGAAGCTGTTAGTTTTTTATAACAAAATGTCTAAAAAGATATTTTAAACTAAATAGAGTTTTTGTCACTTAGGATGCTATGTGCGAGATGGTGTACTGAGTAAGACGTTAGTCAGTAAAAATGAATGGTTAGTGTGTGTCCAAGTTCGAGTCTCACTGACGGCAAAACTTTTTTGTTTTTTTTTTATTTTTGTTTTCGTTTAAGTACATATTTTTTAGTACCCCTAGAGTCAAAAAATAATTACATGAATTTGTGGACAAGTCGAACAAAAATAACTAGTTATTCAGGCAAAAAATAAGTTAATTATACCTGCTAGCTTACCAGGAAAGCAAAGTTTTTGCTGGGTAATTATACAAATTTTGTCTTTAAAGTAATATAAATTTTGTTTTAAAGTAGTGTAAAATTTGTTGGTATGTTAATAAAAGTTAAAAATAAAAAATTTGTTATGAATAGTATTCGAATAATTTTCTCTTAAATTGTAATGTGTTGCTGATAACTTTAAATGATCGAGAAATATTGTTCCAAAGACATATAGCGTTAATGATATTAAAGTATGGTATCGAATTTGTATAAGATTTTTGTTTCTTACAAGTGTACTAAATCTCAGTCTATTAAACAGTTGGTATGGCTCACGAGTTGTTATAATTTTATGAAGAAATATTAGGACTCGTATTTTCAGCAAGTTCTCAATCTCCACCCCATATATTTTCTTGGAATAAGGCGTGATATTCTGGTAATTACCATTAGCATGAATTTTTCGCAGTCCAAAAACATACCTTGCGATATTGTTGTAGGTAGAATTTAGCTTTAATTTACACAACTTGCAAAAACTTCACAGCCATAGGTTAATATCGGTATTAAATACGTTTTTGCAATTAACAATTTTATTTTGATTGGTGTGCAGTACTGCATGGACCATAGAATTCTTAGCATCGAGTAAGTTATTACCACAAGCTTGTAGTACATGATCTGTCCAGGTTATAGTGTTATTAAAAATTACGCCAAGATTTTTTGCCTTGCTTACAATTTCAATTCGCTGATTATTGATGCATATGTTAAGTGGGTCAATATTTTTCTGTGATCTTTTACGCATTGCTAAACATTTAAATTTTGTAGGATTTAAGCTTAGCCCGTTTATATTTGCCCATATCGAAACTCGTTCTAAATCCTCATTTAGTTTTGCTACACATTCTTCAAAGTCCTTATTTTTGTTACTAATATATAGCTGGACATCATCAGCGTACATTCTTATGTCACAGTAAAGTAGTTGATCAGGAAGATCATTTGCGTAAATTGAAAAAAGAAAAGGTCCAAGAATGGATCCCTGTGGTACACCCCTAATAAGTGGAAGAAAAAGTATGTTGTTGAGTTATTGATTTCAACACGTTGTGTTCGATTTTCAAGATATGAAGCAATAAGTTTACAGGTAGTGAAGGAGAAATGCATAAACTTTTCAAGTTTTTGAATCAATATCGTATGATCTATAGTATCAAAGGCTTTTGAATGATCCAGTAACACCAACAAAACAACACATCCATTATCAACTTCATGTCTAATATCCTCGGCTACATCAGTTAACGCAGTAATGTAACTATATTTCGCTCGGAAATTAGATTGTTTCTCAGTTAAAAGGTTATTATTACATAAATACTGAGTTATTTGTTTGTGTATAAGCTTTTTAAATGCTTTTGGCAGATATAGTAGTATAGCTATGGGCCGATATTCATTTTACGATTTTGGTACTGGAAGTATTTTAGCTTGCTTCCATCTTAGTGGGTAAACGCATGTCATAATAATTTTTGTTAAAAATAAATGTGATTAATGGTAGAAGTGATGGTAGAAGAATTTTGAAGAAAGTCGGATGAATGTCATCAACACCAGTGGCATTAGATTTTATGGACAGACAGCTTTTGAGAACATCCAATTGACTTACGCACTCAAAGTTGAACATACTATCAGGATGATTCTCGACACGATGATTGGTATAATATGTGTGGTCAGCTTGAATCATTGGAATATTTACGAAACTTCCATTTAATTTATTTGGATCTGCTATACCAGCAGTGTACTTTTTGTTATTTTCTATACCAATTTCCTTAATAGTTTTCCAAGTTTTCTTTGTATCGATTAAATTAGTAAATATTTAGTCTTTGCGGCTCTAATTGTTTTTACTACTTTTTTCCTATTATTACATCAATTAATATAAGACATTTATTTTTTTAAGTGTAATTTGTATAAATTGGCAGCACTTTTAGTACACATTGTTAAAAAATTAAACCGCGTATTTTCGTTAAAAAACCGAAATATATTGAAATAAATTACTTACTAACTATATTATTGCTGTCCTGAAGAAAAATTCACTTGTTAACAGTCCATCGCGAAGATCACTTCATCTTCACCTTAACCTAAAACTCATACTTACCTTAACCTAAAACTTATACTTACCGCAACCTGAAAGGTTGTATATACTTGCCACCTGAAATCAATTCTAAAATTGTTTAAGTATAATAAAACCTGTAATTGAATGGAAACCAACAAAATACTTACACTTCATTTCCTAAAAATACCCAAAGAAAGGTGAGTTTTTTTTTATGCAGCAACAGTCAGCTACCCTACGGATTCTAACACTAATCTTGTTATTGTTTTTTTCCCATCCCTGCAATTATAATTACTTCTATATGAGTAATTATAATAAAATCTTTATTTATAGATTGACACTCATATTAATTACATCCCCCCGTCTCTACCATCATCTATAAGAAAAGCAAGATCGCTAGATTACTCAGTTTATTAATTTGTATTAAAATATCTTTTATATTTTAAATTTTTATTAAAAATATTGTTTACTTAATATTGTTTAGTTTAGTTTTAATATTAATTAAAATGCATACGGTAACACTCTTCTTATGATGTGTGTTAATATTGGCATCACTTTTCAATCAAGTAACAGTGATGCCAGCTATGTGGATAAGAAAGCGCTTTAAAGAACCTAATAAAAAGATAAAATTGCAGTAAATTTAAATTGTAAACTAATAAATACAATAAATTATTTATTTTATAAGAAGAAAAGGGGAAAAACGAACAAAAACTATAAAAATAAAATTAGTAATAAGATTAATTAATTGAAAAGAGTTGAGTCTTTAAAAAATATGTGAAACGTTTTTAATGACTAAAGAATCATTTCTTTTAAATTATTTTAGTTTTAAAATTTTTCACTTTTATTTAGTTTGGTATTTTATAAAAAAGGGTGAATCGCAAAAAGTTACATACATTTAATTGCTTCTCACACAGAACTTGCCACCGTTTGTTAAGGCAGGTAATGAAAAGATAAATGAGTTCCGTTCTTAAAGAAAAAAAAAAAAAAAAAAAAAAAAGAATAACAACTTGCATAACAATTATTTTAAATAATTCCCTTTGGTTTAAAGACAAAATAACTACAAAATTATCATTCAAATACAAAGAATGAAAAGAGACCTTAAACAAAATGTTAAATAATTTAAATAAAACATTTTTTCAATACGTTAAAAATGTTTTTTTTTTTTTTTAATTAATTATAGTTTGTTGAAGCTAGTTTTGAACAAATTATAAGAAAAAAACTGGTTAGAATTCAAGATATAAATAATAATTACTGTAAAACTTTTTAAGAAAGGTTAATATTGAAATAAAAGTATAATTAACATTTTACTTAAAATGCCATATTAAAAGAACTTTGAAGATTAAAAACATTATTTTGTATTGAACTTATTTTTGATTAAAATTGATTATATGAAATCAAATTAAAGTTTAATTTGAATAAATCGGAGAAAAGGAGGTAATTGCAGTTTTAAGTTATTATTTTAAGAAGTCGTAAATGAAAATTGAGAGAATATTATTGTTAAATTGATTTTAATTTGGGTTTTACCTACAAAAATAAATTAATACGCGGTTTAATTTTTTAAATCTTAGTTTATTTAATTATTTATTTAATCATTTATTTATTTAATTATTTATTTACTTAATTAATTTTTTATTTATTTAATTAATTATTTATCTGTTTTAACCTAGCAAAACCGAAACGTTTTTATGGAAAACTAAATAATTTTTTAAAATTTTAGTTTATTAAATTTTTTTAATAATAGCAAACTGTATTGCTATTTATTTATTTAATTAACTAATCTCGGTGGACATGCCCTGGTTCCCTCTGGATCCACGGACTATATGTGCACGGAGGTCGATTTCGGGGAAAATCCTATACTGATTATCCCGAGTAGGAACCAATGGTCAGGTTCTCCCTACCTGACCATTGGTTCCTCCTATTCATTGGAGTATCGGTATTCACTGATGGATCCAAAATGGATACAAGCACTGGTGCAGGTGTGTATCTAGTTGAGGAAAACATCAGGAAAACGCATAGACTCCCGGTTAGTTGTAGTGTATTCCAGGCGGAAATTCTAGGTATTCTTAGGGCCACAGAATTGATTGCAGGGAACATTGAGGTGAATACAGAGGTAACTCTGTATGTAGATAGCCAGGCGGCGCTGAAGGCCTTGAAAGGACAGTTTGTCAAGTCTAGGCTAGTTAGTGACTGTAAGAAGGCTCTTAGGGGATTGATGGGAAATTTTCATATCAGACTCTGTTGGGTACCGGGTCATTGCGAGATAAATGGCTATGAGGTAGCTGACGAATTAGCTAGGAACGGCTTATCTTTGTATAGGACTGCAAGTGAAAGTGGTGTGAGGCCACCTCTAGGCTTTTACTTCAGGTTAATTAGGGAATGGATTCGGGATAGAACCAATCATGCATGGAAACGTAGAACGGACTGCAGATTATCAAGGTTCCTATGGCCCAAACTTGATAAAGCAGATACAAATCTACTTTTAAGCATGAAAAGGGAAAACCTGAAGACTATGATAGGTATTCTGACAGTTCATTGTCTCATATAGGGAATGATAGGGAATTGGGATAGAGGTTCTTCCGGTCTTTGCAGAATGTGCGAAGATAATGAGGAGCTAGAGACGATGGAACATATCATATGTCACTGTCCATGTCTACAACTAAGTAGGCAGAAATGGTTAGGCAGTCGATTCGTTGACGAATTGGAGAATAGATCTCGATAGATTAATAGGATTCGTCATAGGAATAGGCTGGCTAAGAGGGGGTCGTTGGCTTAGAGCGAACGATTTAGGGCGATAGCAGTTTTCCTTTTTAGATTTTTCTATTCTTTTCTATACTTTTCTTGGTTTCAGTTTTTCTCTATCATTTTTCTTCCTGGTCTTTTCTATATCTCGTCTACAATTTCTTTCTATATTCTACTATGCAACCCTTCTCTACCTACCTACCTACCTAACTATTTATTTACTTATTCATTTAATTAATTAATTATTTATTTATTGGTTTATTTATTTGTTGGTTTATTTATTTGTTTGTTTAATTATTTAACTATTTTTTTAATTATTTAATTATTTATTTATTTACTTATATATTTACTTATTCATTTAATTAATTATTTATTTTTTTAATTATTTATTTCTTTAATCATTTATTTATTTAAATATTTATTTACTTATTGATTTATTTGTTTATTTATTTAATTATTTATTTAATTATTTATTTAATTATTTATTTACTTATTTATTTAATTAATTATTTATTTATTTTTTTTATTTATTTATTTATCTCTATCTGTAAACCTAGGAAAACCGAGACGTTTTTATGGAAAATTACACAATTTTTTAAAATATTAGTTTATTAAATTTTTTTTTTTAATAATAGCAAACTGTATTGCTATTTATTTATTTATTTAACTATTTATTTACTTATTTATTTAATTAATTAATTAATTATTTATTTATTGATTTATTTATTTGTTGGTTTATTTATTTGTTTGTTTGTTTATTTATTTAATTATTTAACTATTTATTTAATTATTTAATTATTTATTTATTTTATTAATTATTTACTTAATTACTTATATATTTACTTATTCATTTAATTAATTATTTATTTATTTAATTAATTATTTATTTAAATATTTATTTACTTATTGATTTACTTATTTATTTAATTAATTATTTATTTATTTATCTCTATCTGTAAACCTAGCAAAACCGAGACGTTTTTATGAAAAATTACACAATTTTTTAAAATATTAGTTTATTAAATTTTTTTAATAATAGCAAATTGTATTGCGGAAATTTTTTTAAAAGGTCAATTAAATCAACTTACATTTTAAACTTCCTAAACTCTTACAAAAACAAATTAATTCTAATTAATTTTATCACAAAAATGTCCGTATATTTCCATTAAAAGTTACCAAGATTCTTAGTTTCTTCCACATTATTTAGTTCTCGTGTTTTTTTTTTTTTTTTATTAAATGTAAAAAAGTAGTAGGTACATATATTCAATCATAGATCTTTCCATTAAAATGTCATTTTATAATTAGTGTTAATTACAACCTTTAAGAAATATTAAATACGAAGAAAAAATGCACACATTGTAACAGATATTACAAATTACAATTTACCAAAGCGTCAGACAAACATCTCACAAAAAAAATGACTTATTCTTTTTTTTACTTCTTAATATTCATACTAATTGTCGCCTCAGACTTGACTTTGTTGATGTTGTAATGTTTGATTACTTTAAACGGACTGACAGTCATTCAAACATTCATCTTACAAAAAGTAAGTCAATCTTAATTATTTATTTAAAATGACAAAAAGAAAGAAAAAAAATATATTCTTATATGTATATTATTCAAGCTTTATAAAGAGGCTGCTGTTAGCGATGATCAGCCGACTAAACATGAGAAAACTAATAAAGACTATAATAACGAACTTTATGATGACGATAATGTTTGTCATGTACAGATGACATTTCTTAAATGAATGACAGTCACCTTTGACCATACAATTCATATAAATGAGGGGAAAAAATTTGAGGAATATAATAATTATGTAAATTTTGTATTGTATGAAATAAATACAATGAGAAAAATTAAAAATGCTTACACACGAGAAAGAAAGATATAGTCGGTCAAGACCGACAAAATGATACTCTACACCATTGTGTACGAGCATAAAAATTCGGGAAGGGGACTTATATTACACATGTGGCCAATTTTACTAAATGTAAAATAAAATATACAAATACAAAATAATGCGTTGATACTAACATCTAGATGATTTTATGCACTTTAGTGCGATTCCTAGAAGTGTGGACCGATCTTCATAAAATTTGGTACAAAGATTGATACTTGTACAGAACTTTTTTGCATCGAATTTCATTAAAATATTCTTATTTTTAAGGTATTTTGAGTGTTTAAACTCTATTCCGGGGGGGGGGGGGGGGCATTTGTATGAGGGCTAGGTGAAATAATGGACCGATCACAACCAATTTCAAACACTTCGTCCTTGTAACATAAAAGTCCCACGTGCCAAATGACATTGAATTATCTTTAAAATTGCAATCTGTACTTTGTGCACAAGGTTTACATGGACAGTGGTATAGGCTATAAATATCATATTAAAAAAAAAAAGAAAATATAGAGTTTACCAACAATCTAAATGTCGGCAAAAATCTTTAAAAGAAATCTTAAAAAAATTCATTAAAATCGCTAATATCAACGAAAAAAAGAATTTAAAAAAAATCGCAAATTTTACAATAAATAGTGAAAATTTTAACAAAAATCAAAAATTTCACAGAAGACTAGCAAATTTAAATATATTAACTATTTTAAAAATCGCAAATTTTGAAAAAAAAACTAAAATAAAAAATTATTATTAAAATTTAGTGATTTAGTGAAATTCAAAAGAGAATAAACATTTTGTTATGTTATGTTAAATCTTAAATAATAAATGAGTAAATAAATAAATAAATAAATAAATAAATAATAAATAAAAACTTCAAATTTTTTGAAAGGGAAAAGTTATCACCGGCGTTCACTTCGCTAGTGTTGCCATAATTTCTCGCTTAAGAATCTCCATGTATCAATTGTTGTTTATTTTGGATGAAAGCACCCTTAAGGCCCTTAAGCGAAAAAATGATTGGCAATACTGGCGAATGGATGCCGGCGTTATTTTTTTCAATATTTAAAAATATAACTGTACATACTTTCTATTAATTTATTTATATATATTTTTTTCTTTCCGTTTCAAAAAATTTTAAGTTTTTAGTTAAGTGTCTTTATAGTTATGATGTACTGCTAAGTAATTTACACCTTAAAATGCATAATAAAATTCAAAGTAGAAAAAAATGTACATAAAAATATTTGTTATTTAAATTGCTTTTACATATTGCCAATTTTCACTATTCTACGACTTTCATATCTTCAGAAATCCGCAATAATACGGTGTATTTATAGTTCTGCAACTGAGTGTAATAATGTTTAAATCTACACGTGAGATAATTCTCTCAGAGATCGAATTTGATTGGCACACTCTGACTGACATTTTGCACGGAAAAAAAATTAAAGAAGTCGTTAAGTCGACATTTACATACAGGCCTGTCACAGGAAACCATTCCGATCGAAAGTGAAATTGATTCCAAATTTAGATTCTTTAGAAAACCAAAAAAAAATTTTTTTTTTCGGAATGAAACCACTTTCAGTTACGTAAGTGGAATTGCTCATAAACTTAAAAATAGTATTTATAGCTATTTTGTATTTATAAAATATGTTGTTTTAATAATTTAATATTCATAAAATTAGCATAATGAACCTTTATTTGATTAAAGATAACATATTTTCATAATTGCAATGAAAACAACGTATTTATTTACATAAATGAAACCATTTTTTAGCAAATTGTTGCCACATTATTTTTTCTCGCAATTTATAAAAAGTTTACAATCTGGCAACGCTAAACTAAATCAAAATAAAAAATACAATACCAAAAGTTTTCAAACAAGATGTAGTATTAAATATTTTATTGAAACTTTTTTTTTTAACCGTTTTTATTATTTAAGGGGAAATCACAGCCATCAATGCATGCAATAAAACCTGGAATTTGACATTTTTGGAAAAAAGTGAGACTTAGAATTTCGTTTTTCATTTACTGTCATATGAAGTTTTATTCATTATGGACAGATTATATTTTCCACTGCATGTAGTACTCTCCATATCAATGTCGAAACAATACTTCTTCCTAGGCTAATGTCAACATCCTTAGCTATATTATGTAAAAAGGAAATGTTAAATAAATGTTTTAAAAAATAAATGTACCTATTATGCCTTGCAAAGCGCCAGTGTGGTCCACAATTGTAATACCGATGGAATTGATGAACTTGGAAGATGTGGGCTAAGTTTTTCTAATATCATTATGAAGGCTTCCTTGTTTAGTCGATAATAACTTATAAATCTAAAAAAAGAAAATTAATTTTATAAAATATTGATACTGTATGAATGTACTTACACTGCATTTGGGTATGATAATGAATCCGAAACGTCACTTAAAGTTCGACGACGCAATTTTTCAATAGAGTGCTGATGTCTCTGTGACTCTATTACACTAACAATAGATATTCCGACATGTTTTCACTTTTTTTTTTAATTTTAAAACAAAATAAACAATAAATTTGTTTTTCCAATTCTGTTTTTTTATTAACACGAGCGCAAAAACGACTCGTCTAACTTACATTTAAAACAAAAACAAATTTTGAAATGTTGTTCGTTTTTATGAAATTTTGTTTTTGTTTTAAATGTAAGTTAGACGAGTCTTTTTCGCGCTCGTGTTATAAAAACAGACAGTTATATTATTTAAAACATATTGTTTTTTTTTTTGGTTTATGCAACGTTGCCATATGAATCTAGAAAAAAATGAACTTTTGCAAATTGACAAAATTGATCGAAATCTGAAAAAGCAAAAGCAAATTCGATCGGAATTGTAACTAATCAAACAGACACGAAACGTAATTTGAGAGGTGTTTTTAACGATTCTTTTTTCCAGCATTCGCTATTTCTCTTGTTGCTTTATTTATATTCTATCTTCAAAAGGTAAAGATTATAATCCGTGTAATGTATTAGTGTTGCCGTATGTAAAAAATGTTAGAATATTTTTTTTATTGTGCAATCTTTAAACGAATTTTTTCAGAAAGAAAATATTAAAAAAGAAATTAACAATTATTTTAATTAAAAAGGAATAATTTTTTCGTTAAAAATTAGATTAAAATATGTTTTTGATAGATTAGTCTATTGTAAACTGTTTAAAAAAATAAAAAAAGAAAAACATAGTTGGATATTGGTTAATTATTGTATTAAAATAAAGTTGAAAATAAATGGTTTGCTCTCAATATTGAACAATTATAGAATTAAATTTCTTTTTATAAATAAATTAAATTGTAATATTAAAAAAAGAAGAAATAGTAACACTGCCATTCTCAAATGAATATTAAA
Source organism: Protocalliphora azurea (assembly GCA_932274085.1). Taxonomy (NCBI): domain Eukaryota; kingdom Metazoa; phylum Arthropoda; class Insecta; order Diptera; family Calliphoridae; genus Protocalliphora; species Protocalliphora azurea. The sequence continues at coordinate 62,913,677 of OW026519.1, forward strand.
AAGAAAATTAAATTGGCATGTCTGAAAGTCATGGTATAAATGTTCAAGATTTTGCGAAGGATATTTAAAATAAAATTTAATAAAAGGCATGTCTGAAAAATACATCATGTAAATACCAACTAATATCGCAAATTCGCTAAATAATATTAATTTTACAAAAAACAGCAATTTTTGTAATATTAATTTTTGTAAAAAAATCTCATGTTATTAATTTGATAAAATAAATTACTAAGTTCTTGTTGGAATTAAAATTTATTATTAAAAATCTAAAATGATAATTTTTAAAGAAAAATTTATAATTTTATAAAAAGGATTTTTTAAAAAATCGCTAATTTATCAAAAGCTTATACTCCACAAAATACTCTCTTAGATAGCGTTCAAACTAGACAATATTTCAGATTTTTTGGAGTTCGAAGGAGAATGTGGAAATATTTCGAAATTTGTTTTTTTTTTTTCTTTCATACTTTTCAACAAAAGCAAGATTTGCAGAAAAATAATTTTATGTGCATGAACATAAAAATTGTCTAGTCTGAACGCACGCTCATTAACACAAAATGATTATTAATTTTATTACAAAAATTTGCCAGTCAAAATAAGTGCGAATATATACAAGGTAATCTCTGTCAAACAGCTGATTATTATTTCTGGTGGTTACAGCATATATCGTAGTGTCTACATTAGACAAATTTTTATCAAGACAAACGTCAAACTTAACGCGAATTTGTGGAAGGTGGCAACAGTTGCACAAAAACAACAATATGGCGTATTCATTATTCTTTTTTGTATATGCAGTTTGACAACTGTAACAACCAAAATAATAATCAGCTGTTTAACTAAGGTTACCTTGTATATATTCGTACTGATTTTGACGCTTGTTTTGATAAAAATTTGCCTAATGTAGACACTAGGTATAAAACTATAATGAATTCGCCTTACTGTTGTTTTTGTGCAATTGTTGCCAATTTCCATAAATTCAAGTTCATTTTGATGTTTAACTTCATATAATTGATAAAGATAAACAATTATCTGTAATTCAGACAAAAATTTGTCGTATGTCTTCATAAAAAATTTGTCTGGAAACAGCGTTAATAATCTTCGGATAATTTTTATTCTTAAATGTAATCTAAAACTAATTTATTTCCATTTGCCTTCCCTTAATTTCGTTCAGTGTATTGTCATGATTAATTACTCAACTAAATACGAACATGAAATGAAAATAATTGTACGAATAATAAAGACAAGTGAATCAGCTTTCTTTATACTACAAAAAAAAAAAAAAAAAAAAAAAAAAAAAAAATTTTTTAATATTTTATTTATGTTTGTAACATCGATGATTTTTTTTAATCAAATCTGTCTTATGACGTTAAGAAAAGGGTTGATTGGTGTCAGAATTTATAACGTTTACACGACATAATTTGCAAATAATCAACTGTTTATATGGAAGATAGAATAAATAATGATGACGTATGACAAAAATGCAACAATTATTGTTGACATTAGAAATAACATCGGCAGAATAACGGGAAAATAATTTTATTTCCAACTTTGTTTGGGTGGAGAAAACGTATATGAGAAATTTATTTCGCTTTTTTATTCTTTATTTCTCTTTTCAAAGAAAAAAAAATAAATAAATAAATAAAAAAAATAATTATTTTGCACTTTTCTTTTTGTTAAAAAGGGCAAAATTTTAAAAGAAAACAATAAATTTAACAGCTTATGTTAAACATTATTGCTCAACTTTGTGTTGAAACATTTATTGCGAAATCGATTTCTTATTGCTCCACACGTAACATTTCAAAGAGAGAGATAGAATTTGACAATTGCCAATATAAAAATGTTTACGTGTAGACTAGGGGTGAAAATTCTATTAACATTAAAAGAAGTGACAAGATCTTTAGCTCTCTAAACAGTAATTGTTTTCATGAGTTTGTTATTCACAAATAAAACGTACGTATAAACGTAGTAATTATCATCGTATTCTTGGAACACAATGAATCTGTTTTTAGTTGGTTCGTAATCAATTTATTTAACTCTTTTAATATTCAGTGCATAAATTATAATTTAAAATAAAATAAAGATTGATTGTCATCGTCATCAGGAAGTTTTCTTTGTTGTTTTGTTTTTAAGAATATAAGAAACAAACAAACAAACGGACTGACAGACCGACAGGAAAACATATATATCTTTATCTTTTTTTTATCATTTTATTGATCACGTTGCATTTGAATTTTAATTTGATAAATAATATAAATATACCCCGGCCAGCATGTTGAAGATGACAAAAGGTGTTTGTATTTGATTTAATTGTCTGAAAAAATCAGTTGTTAGTTTTTTTTTTTTTTTTATTTGATGTCTTCAATATTATCAAATAATTTAAATATACAAACAATGTTTTGAAATTGTTTATACGAGTATATCCGAAGACTATCATCCAATAAACGTCTTAAACGTTTGGCTGCTTAAATTTCATGTTGTTATTGTTTTATGAAAATAGTTTTAATTTTTTTTTGTATTTCTTTATGTAAAATTACTAGAATTATAAGGGTAGGAATATATAGAAAAAAACTTTTAATTATTGTGGTTAGTTAGATGATTTAAATTCTGCTGCCTTTCTTTAAAATGTAATTTATTTAATAAAAAAAATTTACATTTAAGATAAACTTTTATAAAACATTTCAATTATGATTATTCTGCATCATTCAAACTAATTCTCAAAAATTACTCTAAAATATGTTTTCGATTAATTTAAAAATGGAAATGTAATAAAAATATTATTTATTTTTAATCTTAACTAAAAAACAAAAGTAAAAGTAACATGAAATTGTCAACACTATTATTGCTATGCAACAAATGCAAAGTGCAACACAGAGATTAAGGTGAGTGTGGTGAATTTGTATGTGCGGGAAAGAGACTGCGAAATTATGTCAATATTGTCAGGGTTCGGATGAGAAACATTAAAAATAAATTCATATTAAATTTTAGTTCTTTTGTTTTCTTCTTTAATAAAAAAAGAGAAAAAAAAAAAAAAGAATTTCTAACAACAGCTTCATTTAAATTATTAACTTATACTTATTTAATATGTACATGTGTTAAAGTAATTTAAAACTATAAGAATATCTTGTATACCTCTACTTTTTATTATTATTTACTCGAAAAAAGTGGGTAAAGTAAACTTTAAATAATTTTATTATTTATTTTTTTAGTACATTCTTTTCTTTTCATTTTATCTCCACACTTTAATTTAATCTTCTAGAGTTGTAAACACAATAAGGGGGTCGAAAAAAAAAATAATAGAAATACGCATACAATACAAAATGTAAGAAATATTTAATAGCTAAAAGCATACAATAAAAGAAATTATGAATGTATGAATTACTACAATTGTTTAGATTTTTCCTTAATGATTTTCTTTTTTATTTTTTTCAAAGGGGAGCTGCTGAAGAAGTGTTTTTTCATAAACTTTTTATTTGTTATGATTTGTTTGTAAAAAATGTGAGTGTAATAAAATTTAATATTTTAGTTTTTGTTTTACTTTCTATGCTTAGTTATAATTTACTTTTTCTATTCTATTTTTTAAGGTTAAGAAAATATGTATATTTTTTAGAAAAAAAAAGATATCAGGTGATTTGATATTTGTAGACCGTGTAAAAGTAAAAAAAATTTTGTACTTAGATAAGAAAAAGAAATGTAATTGAGCGGAGGATGAAAAATATGGATTCAGTTTAATATCTTTAGTGGGAGACATTATCAAATACATAATAAATAGGCCACCTTATGATAAATATGTTAAATTTAATCTACAAATATAAACTAGTCTGTAGAATAGTAAATAAACTAGTCTAGTCTAGGTTATAAACTAAAATATAGTCTTGTCTAGGATATAAACTAGACTATAGACTTGCCTATATTCCAGTCCAGTCTATAGTCTAGTGTATAGCTTAGTTTATAGTCTGGTGTATAGTATAGTCTATAGTCTAGTCTAGTCTAGTCTAAAGTTCAGTCTAAAGTTCAGTCTGTAGTCCAGTCTATAGTCTAGTCGATAGTCTAGCCCAAAGTGCAGACGGTGGTCCAGTCTATAGTCTAGTCTATAGTCGGGTCTATAATCCAGCCTAAAGTTTATAGTCTAATCTATAGTCTAGTATATAGTGAAATCCATAATCTAGTCTATAGTCTAGACTATTATTTAGTCTATAGTCTAGTCTATTATCTAGTCTATTATCTAGTCTATAGTCAAGTCTATAGTCTAGTTTATAGTTTAGGCTATAATGTAATCTATATTCTAGTCTATAGTCAGATCCATAATCTAGTTTACACTATAATCTTGTCTATACTATTATTTAGTCTATAGTCTAGTCTATTATCCAGTCTATAGTCTAGACTATAGTCCAGTCTACAGTCTAGTCTATAGTATAATCTATAGTCTAGTCTATAGTATAGTCTATAGTCTAGTCTGTAGTCTAGTTTATAGTCTAGTCTATAGTCTAGTCTATAATATAGTCTATAGTCTAGTCTATAGTCTAGTCTATAGTCTGGTCTATAATATAGTCTAGTCTATAGTCTAGTCTATAGTCTAGGCTATAATCTAGTCTAGGCTATAATCTAATCTAGGTTATGATCTAGTCTAGGCTATAATCTAGTCTATATTCTAGTCTATAGTCAGATCCATAATCTAGTCTACAATCTAGACTATTATTTAGTCTATAGTCTAGTCTATTATCTAGTCTATAGTCCAGACTATATTCCAGTCTACAGTCTAGTCTATAGTATAATCTATAGTCTAGTCTATAGTATAATCTATAGTCTAGTCTATAGTAAAGTCTATAGTCTAGTCTATAGTATAGTCTATAGTCTAGTCTATAGTCTAGTCTACAGTCTATAGTCTAGTCTGCAGTCTATAGTCTAGTCTATAGTCTAGTCTATAGTCTAGTCTATAGTCTAGTCTATAGTCTAGTCTATAATATAGTCTATAGTCTAGTCCATAGTCTCGTCCATAGTCTAGTCCATAGTCTAGTCCATAGTCTAGTCCATAGTCTAGTCTACAGTCCAGTCTATAGTCTAGTCTATAGTCTAGCCTTTTATTCATTAGGCAGGTGGAAATCTTTCATAAGATTCTCACGATTATAGATTAACCATGAGAAAACCATCTCCTTCGGCATTTAGCAACCCTGCGGAACTGCCTACAAAGATATTGCATCGCAGCGTAGGAGAGCCTTATCTAGACTACGTCTGGTGTCTGGGATTTCCTCAGATTCTCTTCCGTTCTAAGTTTATCATGGATACTTTTAATCATTGAGGATATTACATTCCAATTTTCTCTCTTATTAAGGATGATGTCAACAATATTTTGGGGATTCAGATGGCACCCAAGGACTTCTTCTGTTTTCTGTCGATCGTGGCGAAAGCGTGCGCAGTTGAACACGACTTATTCTGGGTCTTCCTCTTGGTTTGTCTGTACAGGTAACTTCGGTATCCTCCTTGTCCTGAAAGAAACTGCGTTAAGTGGTAATTTACTTCTCGATGTCGTCTGTTTAGCCGTACATCTATTCTCGGGATTAATTTAAAGGTCCACCTTCCTCTGCGGCTGTCTTCTCATATGCTCAGCCATTTTCTTATAGAAGCTTCTCTTTCAAATTTACGTACACGAGTGTCCAGTTGATTTGGGTCTCTTCTGATTTCATCCAAGTGTTTGGCTTCGTCAGCCAAGATATGTACGGGAATCATTCCCGCTATGACATGGCCCGCGACAACCTGTATACAGATTTTAGTTTCCTCGCTGCGGACTTTATTTTCAGAGCTACTGACCATATGGGAGCAGCGTAAAGTATAACTGAGCTGACCTACGTGGATGTAATCTTCCTTTTGGATTTCATTGGTCCACCTACATTCGGCATCATTCTTTCAAGAGCGGCTCTTATATTTGCTGCCTTGTTAGCAGTATACTCCATATGTGTGTCCTAAAGTTAAGTCTGGCATCTATGAGAACTTCCAAATATTTGAGTTGGGATTTTGATGTCACCTGGTGTTCTCCAACCGTTATTCTCATGGTTTCTTTTTTACGCCTGCTTGTAACTAATACAATCTTCGTTTTATGTTCGGAATGTTCCAACCCCACACTTTTCATCCAGTTTCCAATAGTCCATATTACTTCATTCTAGGTTAGCTCCACTTCGTCCATATATCTTGCTGAAACCGTAACTGCTATGCCATCTGCAAAACCTATAATATTCGCCTCTTCTGGAATGTTACAGTCTACAGGAATATCTACAGTCTAGACTATTATCTAGTCTATAATATTGTCTAGTCTTTAGTGCAGTCTATAGGCCAGTCCCTAATCTAGCTTATAGTTCAGTCTATAGTCCAGTCTATAGTCTAGTATATAGTGCAGTCTGTGGTCTAGTGTACAGTCTAGCCTACAGTACAGTCTAGTCTATAGTATAATCTATCGTCTAGTCTAAAATATTGTCTATAAATAGTCCAGTTCAAAGTCTATAGTTTAATCTGTATTCAACTCTATAGTTTAGTCTGTAGTCTAGTTTATAGTCTAATGTGTTCAAATCTGTAGTCTATTCTATAGTAGAATTTACAGTCTTGTATGTGATCTAGTCTGTAGTCTAATATATAGTCTTATCTTCTCTATAGTCTATAATATAGTTTATAGTATAATTTATAGTATAGTCCATAGTCTAAACTTATATTTAAATCAAGTTAAACTTAGTGCAACTAATTACAACTTGGTTGTCATTCTATTTATTCTACTAATTATAGTTTTAAAAAATAATAATAAACAATTGTCTTCTCATTAAGTTTTTGTAATTTCCCAAAATCTTAATCATTATTCACAAATCAATTACGTTCTTTTATTTTATTAAATATTTTAAAATTAATGTAAAATTAATTTAAAAAAAAGAAAACGTAAAACATCATGCTGACAATTCAAATTGCTATAAATGACATCATATTTTAGACATGCATTAATTAAATTAAATAGAAACAAAAAATTTTTAAACAAATATTTAAAAAACATGAGATTAATAAATTACTTTTTAATATAAATTCTAGTTGAGGAATATTTTTAAAAATATGAACAATTCTGAAATCAATTATTAAATTATTTATAAATTAAAATCACATTTTTTGCAATCGAAGTCTCAAAAAATAAAATTCCCAATTGTCTGCTGTCAAAAAAATTTGTTAGCTCTTTCAGTTACATTTTATGAATTTATTATTAATTTCTCTTCTTAATATTTGTTTGTAATTAAAAAGAAACATTTTTCAAATTATTTTTAAATCTATAATATTTTTTTTTTATTTAAAACAATTTCACTTTAATGTCTTTATTGATATTTTCGTGGCATGTGTGTTTTTTTATGGAAAATTTGTAACATTTTTTTATTGAAAACCTAATCTTTGTGGGAGATTGTTTTTATTTAAAATTATCATTTTGTAATAAATTTATTTTTGACTTTAATTTTTAGTTTAATCCCTTGGTTCTTATTTTATATTTCTTTTTTTATAATATTTCTAATTTTTTTTATTACTTTATTTTCCAATTGCAGATGTAGAAGACACGTTTTTTTCCATTTGAAAATTAATAAAAACATAAAAAATAGGGTAAGTATCAATATATATATTTTTTTAAATTTACTAGTAATTAGTTTTAATTTATGATAAAATACACAAAATTCTTTTAAATAGTTTGTTGTTTAATATATAATTTAACAGTGGGGGCTAAAAAAAAGAGAGAGGAAAATAAAGCAATAATATTGCTTAGGAAAAATAGTTTCGAAAACAGAAAAATAATTTGAAGCAAGTGAATATAGTAAACAGAGCATTGTATAGTTTAGTTTGTAGCCTAATATATAGTGTAGTCTATAGTCTGGTCTATAGGTTAGTATATAGTCTAAAAGTCTAATCTATTTTGTAATCTATAGTCTAGTCTAAAGTCTAGACTAATCTAAAATCTAGACTAGTCTAAACTATAATCAAGATATAATGTAGTATATGGTGTACTGTATACTCTAGTCCAGAAATAGGTTCCGTGGACACCTAGGGGCCCTCAGCAACATTTTAGGGGAACTGCGAAGAGGTCTAAAATAGTGTATAAATTATTATTGTTTTTTTTTCGGAATAAGAGTGGGAATAAGAATTCGAATAGTGATATTAAAATATCGTATAAAGTCACTAGTCTATTGTCTAATACACCTGAGAGTTTCCCGTGAAATATAAGAAAACCGATAGGGAAAGCCATCATATGTTGGAGCTTTTGCTGAGACAATTTGTCGTAAGTGTTTTAGTTGATTTAAAAGTGGCGATTTCGATGTGCGAAAAAATTTTTGAAGATAAGGAATTGGAGGCTTTGCTCGATCAAAACTAATGGCAAATTCTAGAAATGTTTCAATTCAATGCAATTTCCATGTTTTTCAACCATTTTGATTCGTTCAAAAGTAAGGAAATAGGTGCCACACGAACTGAAGACAAGAGACATCGAAAGGCAATTTTGAATGTTTGAATTGCAGTTTCAGCCCTACAAAACGAAATCGTTTCTGCATGGAATTGTCACCGTAAAGTAGATCCACTATGTTAATCCAAAGCCCGGCCAACCAGGAAAAAACAATACCAAAGCCGAATAACCATGCCGCCCAAGTAATGCTCCGTATTTAAAGGGATCAGAAGTGTGTCATCTACTATGCACTGCTAAAATAGGGGGAAACGATCTCGAGAGACCTGTACCGAACACGATTAATCCGTATGAAAAGAGCACTGAACGAAAAACGACCGGCGACCAGACACAAGTCACTAACATGTTGAGCGATCAGTTACAAAATGTTTGGAAAAAGTGGTTTGAAAGTTTTGCCCTACATGGCTTATAGCCCAGATATTGCCCCTTCTCACTACTACTTTGTTCATTCGATTCAGAATGCCGTACACAAAATGCAGCGCACTTCAAAACAAGGTAACAGAAGCTGGATTGATTCGTTTCTTGAATTAAAAGTAAAGAAGCGGTTTTGGGATGGAAACCATAAATTGCTAGAAAGATGAGAAAGTCGTAACTTTCGATGGACAATATTTTGAATAAAATACATTGTACCTTTGGCTTAAAATAAGCCTTAATTTTTATTAAAATACGATGGCAATTAAAGCATATACCAATATATTTTCTTTTTACTAATTTTGCATTTGTTTTATTAAATAATTTAAATATGTCTGGGAGTCCGCGGGAAAATGAAATATTCCTGAAAGGGTCCGCAAGATGAATTATTATGGGAAACCCTGGTCTAGTCTATTATCTAATATATATTCGAGTTTATAGTCTAATTTGTAGATTAGTCTATTGTCTATTTGGCAGTCATATCTACAGTAAAGTCTATAGTCTGGACTAATCTTTAATCTATCTAAAGTCGAGTCTATTGTTTAGTCTAGAGTCTGATCCAAAATCTAGCTGATATCAATGCCATGTTTATAATTTTATCAATAGTCTGGTATATAGTATTTTCTTAAGTATAGTTTATAGTTTAAATATACTTTTCTATACACAGAAAAAATTATTACGTTATATTTTTCAATTAACGCAGTTGTTTCATTTGACATCAAAATTTATTGAATATATTCAAGCAAAGATAAAATAAATAGTAAAAATACAATTAAATTGAGTTCTACTTGATTGATTTAATAAATTTTTTTATTGGAAAAAAATTTCAATTTTTCATTTTTTACAGTTTCTAGTAATTGATATAATTAATCATTTTGTTGAAAGGTGCAAATTTAAAAAATTTTTAATTGAATGAATTATTTTGGTGATTGATGATTTTTATCTGTGTAGTCAGCCCGTTTTATTTTAGTTTTCTTCTGTACAATATGGCAGCTTTGGTATTTGTCCTAATATTAGGGTTACCAGACTTGAATTTTTATATACTTTGGGAATATTTATTTTTTCCATTTTTTCTTTAACTAGCGACGAGTCTACACAAGAGAATTTTTACTTTTTTTATAAAAAAAGGTAAAATTTTTAGCAGAACTGCAGATATGTTTTTATCTCCATCAATTATAAAGGAAAACGTATGTATGTCATAATAAACCATGTAAAAACTACCAACAACAATCAAAATGGTTTTTTTTTATCAAAAAGCGTCAAGACAAAATTGTTAGCGCTGAAGCATTGACTTTGCCTTGACACTGTTATAGTACTAATAAATTCTGTCTAAACTAGACAAATTTTTATCCTGATAATATAATGTGTACACTAGCCTAAATATAGCCTAAATATATTTATTATTAGCTGTGTTTTGTTGCTCCCGCTAAGTGTTAAAGTTGACAACTAAGGTGTGAGATCAAAAAGTCTTAACACACATTTTGCCCCTTAGCTTTTTTTCGGAAGCAATATTTAATTTTTTTTTTTTTTTTATCTAGTTTGAAAAATATGTCGGTTATTATTTTTAATGACAATTATTTTGATTTGTTGTGAGTTTCATCAAAATAAGTAAAAAAAAAAAAAATTCAAATTGGTGCTACAAAAAATTTGCCAAAGAATTGCCTCTTAACTTTTTTCGGAAGTTCTGCTGTCAAACTGTTTCCAATATTATTAAAAAGTATCAGAAGAATTTTACCATTGATAGGAAATCTGGTTCGGAAAGAAAAAAAGGTCCACATGATATTGGGAAAGCCAAGAAAATTGAAAGCATATTGAAAAGAGCTCCAACACACATCAGGTAGAAAAGCAGCCCGGTTAACTCAGTGCTCCGACTATTTGGAGCGAAAAGTTAATGCCAATGCAGGCTTCAAAACATACAAAATCCAAAAAGTGCCAGACAAGAATGCTGCAAAAAATTTAGAAGCCAAGAATAGGGTACGGAAATTAAAATCAAATTTTATACAAAAATACTCATGTTGGACGACGAAACATATGTACTGGGAGATTTTTCGCAGCTTAAGGGTCAAAATGTTAATAATGCTCGAGGGAATGTTGAAGATAAGTTTAGGAGCCACAAGCAGACAAAATTTCCTAAAAAAAAATTGCTGGCATGACAAAATGTATGCAGTTGCTCAAAAGAAGCAAGTCATTTGTTACAGTGGGCTCTATAAATACCGAAATATACATCAAAAAATGTTTGCAAAAAAGGCTTTTTGCTTTCATAATAGAGCAATATAAGTCCACATATTTTTGGCCCAATTTGGCATCATGTCACTACGGTAAGAAAACTCTGGTGTGGTACCAAAACAATAACATAGTTTTTGTACCAAATTAACCGGAGCTAAGACCAGTGGGAAAATATTAAGCTCTTGTGAAAAGAGAATTGAAGAGCACAAAATAGGTGTTCCAAAATATCGAAGGTTTTAAAAGGAGATTGGCAAACTGTTTCAAAAAAGTGAATGAAGCAACCATCAAATCTCTACTAGAAGGGTTACCAAAAAAGGTCAACGAGTTCATAAGTTGGGGTTAGAACTATAAAAGTTATATTTTTCTGTGATCTGTAATATAATATCAATTAAATAAAAAAAATCAAAACTCTAAGGTCAACCGTTTCCAAATTATTGAATTTTATATATGTTAAGATTTTTTCGATCGCACTCCTTACTAAAGTGCATAAATTAAAATTTTTTATGAAATTGCCTATGGACGTTACCTAGTGTCTACATTAGGCAAATTTTTATCAAAACAAACGTCAAAATCAATGATAATATATACAAGGTAACCTTAGTTAAACAGCTGATTATTATTTTGGTTGTTACAGTTGTCAAACTGCATATATAAAAAAACAATAATGAATACGCCATATTCTTGTTTTTGTGCAACTGTTGCCACCTTCCACAAATTCGAGTTAACTTTAACGTTTGTCTTGATAAGAAAGTCTCTAATGTAGACTCTACGTTAGCAACAAAACACAGCTGTTGCATCTTCTTCTTAATATTTTAATATTTTTAAATATTATTTACCAATTTTTTTTTCTGGAGCTCTTGCTAAAAATAAGGTGTATCTTGAAAATATTTAAAATTCCTTAATATTAATTCTTTAAATATATATATACATATATATATATTATTTTTGCAATAATTTTTTTGTTTTTATTTGTTTGTATACTTTAAAACCAACTTGTTACGCTTGAGTTACGAGCAGTTTTAGGTTGTCACAGCTTGATTGCAAATTACGTATTTTTTCTATTATTATTTAACAAAAAAAAAATCGCATTTTTTCCTTATTTTAGTGAGTATATACTTATATTAGTTGATTTGAAAGCTTATTTAATTTTGTGTATTGTTAAATGTATTAAATTTAATAGGAAAATTGCAATAAAAAAAATCTATCAAAACCATCAGTATTATGTTCAGTAAGTAACGAAAAAAAAAGAAACAGGAAAAGTTATTGCGCAATAAAAATAATTCAAAATGAAAGTACTTATTCGAAAGTAAGGTATTTGTTTAAATAATAAAATTAAATAAATAAAATACAAAATTGTTGCAAAAATACCAAAATAAATGGCATAAATAAAGTAGAATAATATTAAAAAACTTATCGACTTTATATAAAAAAAGGTTTTGTTAAAAAAAAAAAAAAATCTTGAAATTTGTTTATTTTTATTTTTAAATTATGTGTTAGTTTTCCTTAAGGAGCTACCACCTTGTTTTGTTCAAATGGAACAGATTTGTTTTCTTTTATCAACAAGGTTACCAGATTAATATTTTTTCTAAAAGGATTATTTTATATAAACGCAAATTATTTACTAATCAATACTTAAGATTTATGTATTTGTCTTTGCTTTATATTTATAAAGAAATCTGTACAAGATTTTAAATAAAATTTTTTTATTTATTTATTTATTTATTTTTTAATTTTCTTTGCATTAATCACTCACTGCATTTTATTTAATACACAATTTAATTGTCTTCTAAAAAATTTTAATTGAAAAGCACGTGTTTAAATAATTTATTTATATAACTATTTTTTTTTATGTTCGTTTATACTATAAAAAACAAACATTTTAAATTTTAAATGTTTTTATATATAAAATAAATAACTTATAAATAATAAATTCAAATGTGTTAAGATTTTTTTTTTGCATAATTTAAAAATGTGGTTATTAAGTTAAACAGAATTGAAAAAAAACCGGCTTTAGCCACAAACGTTTTTTAAATAGTATTCAAATTTTTTTTCAAATTCTATAGAATTTATATTTTTTGTTAAACATGTTTTGTGAGTTTTCTGCATGACTTTATTTTGAGAGAAAAAAATTGACTTACTTTTTTTAACATTATCATTTAAATAATTAGGAAGTCGAAAGGAGCGATTAAAACAGTTCTTTTTTTTTTTTTGATTTGTTAATTACTAATCTATAGTCTATCCTTTAATCTATATTCTGGTCTATAATATAGTCTACAGTCTATCATTTATTATATAAACAAGTCTTTGGTCTGGTCTATAGTTTAGTCTTTAGTCTTGTTTAACTTTTTAATCGATTTTATTTTTATTTTTTTACTTTAACCCATTTTTTATTAATTTACAAAGAGTTTAACTGCTTTAATTAGAATTATTAAAATTCACCTTTTCTTCTTATTCATGCAATTTCCACCCAAAATATCGCTTGAAGACATACATATTTTCCTACATTGGCATCTCTGATGTGCTATTATTTTTTTGCTACAAGTAACTTTACAGACTAGTTTTATCAAAGTAAACGTCAAAATTTTATCAGGTTAAAAATTTGTCTAGTGTGAAGAACATTTATTACCTAGTGTCTAGACAAGCAAATTTTTTATCAAGACAAACGTCAAAATTTTATGAGTATACAAATTTGTCTAGTGTGGACGGCATTTGTTAGTATTATTGCAGTGTTAAGACAAAGTTGTTAGCGTTCGAGCTTTGAAAAATTTTGCTTGATAAAAGACGTCTTCCCTTATAGCTGATAAAAATAAAAAAATTGTCTGTAATTCATATAAAAATTTGATAATAAATTTATTAGTGACAAGGTACAGAGCATATTATATGTAAATAAAAGTAAATATACTACGTTTATACGACATCTGTTGGCAAATAAAAATAATTTACTTATTAATTGTATCGTATGGCAAACAATACAGTCGAAAATTCTATGAACATTAAAAGAAGTGGTTACGTCTTACTTTTTGCTTCTAAAAAGTTTCACACTTAATTGCAAATAAATAAAAATAATAGCTTTTATGCGGCAAAAAATTAACTGTGCAAACTTTTGTATTCACAAATAATAATTTGCATTCGAAAAATCATTTTTAAATCCTTAAATGTATTTAAATTTATTTTGTTTTTTATATAAAAAAATATTTTCAGTATTTTAAAACTTCTTAAAAATATGTCCGTTAGCATTGTTTTTTTCTCAAATTTTAATAAAACGCATATCTTTGTTTAAAATAATAAATAAACAAATATATTTTCTAAACAAATGTGAATGTTTTGCCTTCCAGAAAAATTAAGTTGATAAAAGTATTTAAATCCCTAAATTAAGTTTAGACTTTGTTATAATAAAAATAAACATTTGTGAGTCATGCTCTTTCTGGGGAATAAGCTGTAACATCTTTTTTTTTTAATTAAATATAAATTTTTAAAACATAACACTTAAAACTCCACTTGTGCTAGTAATTAATTATATTTTAAAAATTTTAAAACATTTAAAACTAAAGCCTGCTTACTAAACTAATAATAGTTAAGTTAAAAAAATAAATTATTTATAATCACAAAAAAATAAAATTTCAAATTTCAAACACGTTAATTAAAGCAATATTTAAGTTTTTTTTTATTATTTAAAATAATTGCGCATGCATGTCATCAGCTTAAAAATATTTTATGTTCACTTTTAGTTTTTTTTTTTATTTAATTCAATTATTTTATAGTTCGTCTTTTTAACGTGGTGTCTATATTGAACAATTTTTTATCAAGACAGGCGTCAAAATAACCTCAAATTTATGGACGGTGGCAAGAGTTGCACAAAAACAATTCATTAATATTTTTAATATATGCAATTTGACAGCTGTAACAACGAAAAATAATAATCAGCTGTTTAAGTGAGATTACTTTGTATAGATTCGCACTGATTTTGACTTTTGTCTTGGTAAAAATTTGTCTAGTATAGACACTACGTAATTGTAACCATGACATAAAATATTTCCAACACTTTGTTAAACTTTTTACGTATTGTACTTTTGACGTAAAGCTAACTTTTTTGCTTTTTCAGTTTACATTTTTATATAGATTTTCTATATAATACAAATTTCTTATTGTTGTTAATAATTGAATTTTTGTTTATTCATAAGCGAGAAAAAATATAATTCATTGAATTTCACTTGGCACGTTTATATGTTTTTTGTAATTTTATATACCTTTTTGCTTTATTATTCTGTTATTATAGTTTTAATACCTTTTTTGACAAAAGAAATATTATAGAAAATATTTATAGAGAGAGAGAGAGAGAGGGAGAGAGAGAGTTTGCAATTAAAAATAAAAATTTAGATTCAAGAATGTTTAGAGCAAATAGAAAATAAATAAATTCTTTTTACAAATTAAATAAATTATAACTTTTATGTTTGATATTACTTAAACTTCAAGGTATAATTAAAGTAAACCGTTTTAAATTTTGTATAAGCAAAGACCAGGGACCGTAACTATTATGACTACGGCATAATATGTCACATTTTTTGTTGAGCTCTATAATATAAGTGTTATTTATTTATCCGTTCTGGACGATTTCGTTAAAGCACATATTTGCATATTTTGGTTTTAATAGATTTTTTTTGTATGTTTTACTTTTAATTAGTATTCAAACATATTTTCTTATAAAATCTGTATTTTAAAGCATATTTTGTATATTTAAGGCTTAAAATTACATTCTTACATATCCTGGCATTTATTTAAATAATGCAATAGAGGAAATCTTTATTTTTATTGCTATTGTCAATTTTCATCTTGTAAATCGACAGTAATTTTTTTAATTTTTTCATCAAACCCATCGTTTTTGAAATGTTTTTAAATTTGGTAAAAAATCTAGGAAATCTTTTCAATTTCTGGGTTTTTATTTTCTTATTGGGACAACTATACATTTTTAAATTTAGTCAGAAAGTCAAATATTTGAAGCTCATATTTTGAAATTTTGAGGGCATATTTTCTATTTTGAAAAGAATTTTAATAAGCATGAAGCATTTTTTAGAGCATGCATATTTTTGATTGCCCTGATTATGTCTAGAATATAACAAAATCGGCGAGAAATTACAAGATTTACAAAAAAAAAAAAAACGACAAATTACAAGCATTGAAATAGTACACAACTGATGAGATTAAAAACAACAAAAATTATTATATGAAAAAAAAAAAAAAATACTAAATCGTTAATATACAAAAAGATTTTCAAATTAAAAGCAATAAGAGCAAAAGAAATAAGTAAATAAAAATTACTGAAAAAAAAAACATAAGCTAGAAAAACATAAAAATAATCGATAATTTACAAAAAACCATCACAAAAAACCCAATTAAAAAAAATAAATAAAATATAAAAATCGGTGAAATATGAATATGAATGCAATAAAAATCGCTAGAATACAAAAAAGAAAAAAAAGTAAATTTTTAAAACACAAAAGTCACTACGTCAAGTCTATAATAGACAAATATTTATCAAGACAAATGTCAAAGTTTTTTCCAGGATACAAATTTGTCTAATGTAGAATAAATTTGTCAGCATTACTGCAGAGTTAAAACAAAATTGACAGCGCCCAAGCTCTGAAAACTTTATGTTGACGTTGCTTGGTAAAAGACAGCATTTTGATTGTTGTTGGTACTTTTTACATGGTTTATTATAACATACGTTTTCCTTTATTAT
The DNA here is from genome assembly GCA_932274085.1 of Protocalliphora azurea. Taxonomy (NCBI): domain Eukaryota; kingdom Metazoa; phylum Arthropoda; class Insecta; order Diptera; family Calliphoridae; genus Protocalliphora; species Protocalliphora azurea. Next base: position 62,930,509 of record OW026519.1, read on the forward strand.
TGATAGAGGTAAAAAATTATCTGCAATTCAGACAAAAATTTGAACTTTGTCTTGATAATTAATTTTCATGTATTTCGCAGTCCACACACGCCATAGACAAGGCAAAGTCGTCAGTGCTCAAGCTTAGACTTGAACTTATTTAATTTTTAAATACTTCTAATTCGCAAATCCCCCAAAAAATTATTTCTTTATATATATATTTTTTAATTTCAAATATTTTATGCTGAACTTTAAAATAATGCAGATTAATTTATATTTTCTACAAAAGCAATACACCTTAACCGTCACATTCAGGTTTTTTGACAAGTTAAATTAACTAAGAAAAATTAAACCAAGGTCATTCACTACTCATGAACATTAAATTTATTATTATTAATTTAATGAAACTGTATTGAAACTTGTACTGTTAAGAGTATTATCTTTAATATATTTTTTTAAATATAAAATTTAAATTTAACTACACTATTAAGATGACCACCCTGATCTGTCAAAAATTGATGACGATATTTATAGTAAGAAACACGTTTTATAGTTAATTTAGAATATTTTTGGCAAAAGAAAAATTCCAGTATTTTTTTCACTTGTTCTAAATGGTTAAAGATATTTTAGGCAAGTATAAACAGAAGAGGGATAAAAGTTTTTTAAGACAGGTCAGGTTGTGAAATATAAAACGGTTAATGAAATATAGTGACATTCCTTTTTTATATTAATAGAAAAACTAGGCATCACTGTATGACAGGTTTTATTGCAAAGAATACAAAGAAAAGAAACTGGATTAATTTACTACAACAACATTTCTCTCTTCTCACATACAACTTCTGTGTGAATTCAACACACTTGTGAGAGAGTAAAACAACAAAAAATAAACAAAACTTTCCTTTAAAATCTAAGGAAAATTACAATCGCAACACATTTTTTCACATTTTAACTCCTATAACGCGAATATTTTCCACAAACCGAAAAAATATTTTTGACATTCCTTTTTTCTATGTTGAAATTTAAATTGAACGAACAAAGTTGCTACTTTTGGTATTAAAAATAAAACAGAATCTAAAATAATTTTAAATTATTTTCATACTCATAAAAATAAGAAGAAGAAAAAACTAAAAAATGTAATTATATTTATATTCGTTAATGTATCCGCATCAAAAGATGAAAATTTATAAAAATCTATCTATTTAATAATTTTTGAATACTATTTTGAGCTTATGATGTGTTGTGAAAGTGGTTTCTGCACTAATGCATATGAATAAAATTTGACTAACAGAATCTTAAAGTCAGGTTTTTCACAACAGAGTTATTCTTTGTTTTATTATTTTAAAGTTGAGTCTATACATTTAATAGGGAACTTCAGAGCGGGGCATGCTAGCATACTTGATGAAGTCGAATTAGATGGTCGGACATTATCCCTGGTCGCCCCTACGGATTATGTCGGGACTATAATTGACTTCGGGGCTACTCCCGTTATTGCAATCCATAGTAGGGACCTTTGGGCTGGAGCGGAAAAGCTCCATGGAGGTTGTGCTGTCTTCACAGACGACTCAAAGATGGAAGTAGACACAGGGGCAGGTGTCTACTTTATGGGAAGGGATATCAGACGGTCTTCTAGATTGTCTGATAGTTGCAGCGTTTTTCTTGCAGAAATTCTGGGCATTTACAAGCCCTTAGGATTATTGGAGAAGAACGTTGAAAGGGACTCTGTGGTAACTATCTAACTATCTATGTGGATAGTCAGGCAGCACTATTGGCAATGACAAGTCATTGTATTAGGTTCAGATTAGTGCTTGAGTGCAAAAAGGAATTGAGAAGGCTAATGGATGCCCACAGGATAAGACTCTGTTGGGTTCCAGGTTACTGCGACATTCTAGATAATTAAATAGCCGTTGAGCTAGTTCGCAGAGGCTCAGAGCTGGACAAGTCTTTTGTAGAGGCATCGGTTAGGATTCCAATTGGGTCATATTTTAGGGCCATAAGAGAATGGATTTTAGGCAGAAGGAATCATGCATGGAGGAATAGAATGGATTGCAAGGTATATAGAGCGCTATGGCCTAGTTTTAAACTAGCAGATTCGAAACATATTTCGGTTAAGAGTAGTGGGAATCTAAGGGTCATTGTGGATATGATTGCTGGTCACTCCGCAATAGGGAATATGACTACTTAGATGTGCGATGATGTGGAGGAGCATAAACAAGGGAGCATATTCAGCGTAGTAGACTGAAGTGGTTTGGGAACTACATACTACACGAACTAGAGGAGGTTTCGGGCAAAGGACTTAGTAACCTGATAGGGTTCGTAATGGGCATAAAGTAGCTTAGGGGAAATCATTCTTCATTACTAGTTTGCTTTATCTATTAATGTCTCTCTTTTTTTCTGACCTTTTTTTAAAGGGATCACAATGGACCGACTGGTCTCTGGGTGGAGTCCTGGTCTATGTGGTCTATGCATGTAATTTTTTTTTTTTTTTCAAGACAAACGTCAAATTTTTGCCTTGCATTCGTTACCTTTATCAACCACACAAAAAGTATTAATAACAAACAAAATTGCATCTTTTATCAAGCAACATCAAATCAAAGTTATCAGTAATGGAGCTCTGACGATTCTGTTTTGTAACACTGACAAATTCAGCCTACTTTAGGAAAATTTTTTTATCCTGATAAAATTTTGACAATTGTCTTGATAAAAATTTCTCTTGTATAGACACGACGTAATGTAGAGTGATATAAAGTGGCATATATATAGGGAAATAATTATGAATTTTTGATTTAAATTGCATTTTTTAAATTATAATAGTTTCAAAATTAATTAAAACTATTCGATTACAGGGAAATAATGAAATAATTCAATTTCATGATAATTTTTAATTAAAATTGGGAATATTTAATTTCTTTAACATTTTATAAAAAAACTTGTATTATTTATTACTATTAAAGAATTGCATATTTTAAAAGTAACTTTATTTATGGCAAGAAAAATTAATAATTTATAATTAATTAATATATACATAAATACAATCACTCACGTGTTTAAGGAGTAAGATCTAGCTTTAAAATAATTTAAATTTAATACAACGTGCTAATAAACAAATCAATACCTCATGTGTATATTGCATAAAAATTATTGACACTGAATTATTAAAATGCAGTTTGTCTGGTTGGGGTTCACTTATTTACCACCAACAATTTCACAATGAATTCAATTGATATTCATATTAAAATTGTTTAGTGTTATGAAAATTTAAATATTAATGTTTAATATGCATAACCCTAGGTTTACAACTGAGATTAACGCTGCTATAATGTGTGAGATAACTGCAGACAGAACAGAATAACAATTTTGTTTATATTATGTAAGGGGTACACGTATTCTAATAAATCCTATAAGATATCATTATTTTCAATCAGCCATAGAGTAAACATATCTTTATTATTTAAGAAATACGCCCTTTTAGCACAATTTTTATAAAAATATTTTTTAAAATGTAAAACAATCATTAAAAGGAAACAATTTTACAAAAAATATTGTTTTTTTTTTTTTTTTTTTTTTTTTGTAATTCCCAAAATACACATGCACTCACAAACAAATTTTCGTAAATGTGTATTTTCTTGACATTTCATCTTATAAGATAGTTGTGTAGAGAAATCTCATCACAACAGTCTCATAATACTTCTTATACTTTGAATCTACATATGAGATAATTCTCTTAGAGAGCGAATTTCATACTCTCTGACAGAAAAATCTTACATATTCTGTTACGTGTAGATGGGCCGCAAACTAAGGCAGAGGTGGTACAACCATTCAAAGAAATCATTTAAATTATTAATTTATATATGTATAATTAACTAAAACCTCATTAAGCAATTAAAACTTAAAAGTTATTGACAATTAAAATTGACAATAACAATTTTGTTAGATATTAAAGGAATTAAAATGTGAATTGTAAAAAATAAAACATACAATTGTCATTGTTGTGAAAATTTATTACGTTAATGTCTAATTCTTTGCTCTAATATCGGCTGGTTAATAAATAAATAAAAGGAACATACAAAAATATTTCAATATTTCTAATAACTTATACAATAACTTGGCTTTACTTAAAAAGACGCTTTACAGCTTGTCCAGACTAGATAATTTTTTATCAAGACAAATGTCAAAATTTAATCAGGAATTTGTCTAGTGTAATCAAGACAAAGTTGTCAGCACTTGAGATCTGACGTCGAGTCTATACTAGACAAATTTTTATCAAAACAAACATCAAATTTTTATCACGATAAAAATTGCCTAATATTTACTGAATTTATTATTATTTTTGCTGCGTTAAAACATTAAAAACTTTGTTGTGCTCGAGAAAAAACTTCAGTTTGATTTTTGTTGGCACTTTTTACATGGTTTATAATGATATACGTTTTCCGCTATAATTGATAGAGGTAAAAAATTATCTGCATTTCAGGCAAAAATTTGACGTTTGTCTTGGTAAACATTTCTCTAGTATAGACTCGACGTAGAGATAAAAAATTATGTGTAATGCAGACAAAAATTTTACGTTTGTCTTGATAAAAAAAAAAATTGCTTGTCTAGACTAAGCGTTAAAGAGAACAATACCCAATAATATTAACTAAAATAAAAATGTTAAATGTAAGAAAAACATATTTCTAGTGAGCTTTTGACAAGCAATTCATTAATTGTTTTAATTGCATGAAAATCGCTTACTAAATAATTTAGTGTTAAAAAAAACTCCCAAAATTTTAAAAATTGTTTTTAATTATTATTTTATGTAAGTCTTATAATTATTAAAAAAAAAAAATAATAAATATTTATTTTTTCCTCTAATGATTTTATATACAGATATTTAATCATTTGAATGAACTTTTTTATTTTTTTTCTTTAAATTAAAAATTTAATTGTTTGTAAATTTTATTTATTTAATAGTTTTTTTGTTGTTGTCATTAATTATTATTTAATTAATTATCAATTGTTTAAACATTTGTTTTCTTTGCAAATTATTTTTTTTTTTCTTTTAAATTTCCAATGAATTATTTATTATTCATGTTTTAATAATTGTGTTAGTAATGTTAGAAAGAATATTACTTAATATTTTTTTGTATATTTTTTCTTTATTATTAATTGTTAATGAATGTTCGTGTCAAGTAAAATATTTTTAAGATTTTTTTTTTTTACTTTTTATTACTAAATAATAAAATGTTTATTATTTAAACACTAATGTTTGTTGGACAAAAATATAAATATATAAAAAATATTTAAAATAATTTAAGTTATACAAAAAATAATAATAATTCGGTTTTACTTGAAATATAACATAGTGTAGTTTATACCTTTTTTAAAATTTTCGATTTTTCGGACTTCGAATATTTAAGCTTTTTAAACGGCATTAGAATGAAAAAACCTTCCCCTTTTTAAAAAATATCTACACATTTATATTCATAGCAAAACTATATAATATATTAAAGACACAAAATCTATTTTTTGTTTTTATCTTTTTAACTTTTTAGCCATTTTTGACTCACACTTTATTAGAAAACATATTTTTTTTATATTTTTTCTAAATACTATATTTTATTAGGAATACAATGAGCCATCTCTGAGAATTGTAGAACATATGATTTTTTTCGTAAGTGTAAAACTCATAAAATCCTGTTATTTTACGGGTATTTTGTTGTTGCCATTAGTTTGCATCATAAATATGGCAACAACAAAATACATGTAAAATGACAAACTTTTGTGAGTTTTACAATTTCGAAAAAAATCATATTTTCTGCAGTGAGGCGTTATTTTACTACTAATAAAATATTGTATTAGGAAAAAATAAAATAAAATATTTTTTTTTAATAAAGTGTGGATCAAAAATTTCTGAAAAATTCAAAAAATACCCAGCAAAAAAAAAACGAGCAAGATCTTCCAAGAAATAACTTTTTCACCACTTCAAAAGTGGAACTAAGTGCAGAGTTTACACTTTTTTGGAATTTAATAAAAATTTAATGAATGTTAATGTAAATAAATTTATTTTTTTAGAAGAAAAAAGTTCTTAAGAAAATAAAAATTTCACAAATTGAAAAGTATTTTTATTACACTATGCAACAGTATTTTGGGGGCAGAATCATTCCATTAGGAATTGATGACATTTAATGAATGTAATAAACCTTCCAAAGAATTTTTCGGTGATAGGTAAAATTTTTTATTTATGTCCTTCTAAAGTTTTTCTTTTTTCAGACCCAAGTAGTCTCAGATAAGTCGAAAAAAAATGACATAAATATAGTTCGAAGCTCAATTATTTTCGCATAAATATTTAGAGTATTTAAAGGGGAATATTTCATTAGAGCTATCAATTCATTTATCTCTCCTTATAAGGGGTCATTTCTAGTGCGTTTTACCATGGGTTAAAAAAAGAACTTTGACAGCTCTTTTCAGCACTAAGTATTTCTTGCCAATGACAACACAATGTTAAAATCAAGACTTTTTCAATTATTTTTTTTGCTGGGTAAGAAGAAAAAATAAAAAATTTAGTTTATATTCTTAATATTTTGCACAGTTTTGCTATGAATAAAAATGTGTATAAACTTTTTAAAAAGGGTGAAATCTTTTCTTTCTTATGCCGTTAAAGAAACTTAAATTGGCTACATGTATTCGAGATAAAAACATGTTAAAGTCGCGAAGTCCGAATAATCGTTTTTTTTTTTTTGGTTATAACTTCCCATTTTGAGGGTATAACGAAAATTCCAAAAATGGTGTAATAATCTACTCAATCATAGCTACAAACTACACTATGTCGCATTCTAAGTGTTTTCAACTTTTCTAATTTTGTAGCATCGTGTAACGTGTTAAAGACTAAAAAAATAATAAAGCGCAGTTCAACTCAAAAAATTGTGGAAAATTTTATTTTTTGTTTAAAAATGTTCTTCAAAAATTTGCTTTTAATATTTGACCAAAACATAACAAATGTATACGGTTGAAAAGCCTATTTCTTCTACTTTCCAAAGAAGTTTAAAAAGGAAAAATCGACAGAAGAATAACAAAATTAAGAACACATTTATACAAGGACCTACCCAAAAATAGTTTTTGCTAATGACTCGAAATTTGAAGGTATATTTTAAATTTGTAAAACTAATTTCTGATGTCCTCAGGAAGGCCTATAACGTACAATATGACATTTCTTGAGTGATTTCTCATGTAGCAGAGTGTAATTGCTTGAAAATTTATTTGTTTTGTGTTTTCAAATAATTTTGTTAATTATTGTTGTTAAAAAAGCCGATTTTCTTTTTAAAATGATCTGGCAGCCCTGAATGCTGTGTTGTCTTTTACCAAGTAGTCAACGTATTGCTTAAACATCACATACACTGCGTTAAGCGTTGCTAGCAGTGACAGTTGCTTTGAATTGTTTATTTTTAAATGCATAGAAACAGAATCACTACTTTGACGCTTTCATTAATTATATAAAATCAAAATTTTTTAACTTTTTCACTTTTTCTTTTCAAAAAATGAGATCAAGTAATATTGAAAATATTAAAAAAACTTATAAAATAAAAGTAAATAAACCGTAATATTTAAGAAATATATACAATTAAATAATAATCAATAAAGAAAAATAATAAAATTTTATAACAATTTAACAATGTCACAATTTTATTGAAAACTACTAATTGCATTTAGAAATACTCTATAAATCAAATAATACAAATTGCCGTAGACAATGTCATTATTAAGAAAAATATATAAAGAATTTTTATTTTTTTTTTTTTTTTTTTTTTTTTTGTTAATTGTTTTAAATAGTTAAGCGTTTATTGTTTTGTGTGGCATGTGTTTTTTAATTATTAATTTTACATATGTGTAGAAAAATAATGTCAAATATCAGCTAATTATTTACATTTAATTACTATAATTTTTATATTAAGGTGATATTTTACCTTAGCAGTTTTATTAAAAAATTTTAAAATTATAACACACCTTAAATTAGTAGGAAAAAGAAACAAAATTGATTATTTATTTTTTTTTAGCAAAAATTGCAACATTTATTTAAAACTTACTATTACACTTGCTAATACATGTGGTGAACAACAACAACTCTAGGCATTACAAGATTTTTAAATTTTGCAAGTTTTTTTTAGTAGGAATGTGGTTTTAACTAAAAAATATACAAGACTAAAATCTAAAGGAAACTCTTGATAGTTCAAAGTTAAATTCCCATAATGCTTGAGAAAAAATAAGTAAAGTAAACTTGGTCACTTGGTGTTTAAACAAGTATTAAGCAAATGGTCAAAATGTTTAAAATAAAATGCAGAAAAAATTGCTTAAGTATGTTTTAAGTTTGTCTTGAAAACCCGACATAAGTTGTTTAATAAAATTTAACGGTCTTTTTTTAAGTAAAATTTTCCATAATTTTATTTTATTTTTAAGGCTTTCAAATATTGAGGTAACTTTAAAAAATATATGTAAATAATATTTATAACGAAAAATTAGTTTTTAAAGTGCGTTAAGCAATAAAAAAAAAAAACGTGGCAGTAAAATAAAACTTAAGGCTAAAATAAAAATTTATTTATAAATTTTGTTTAAAAAGAAATCCCCTTCAATATGTACATTGTAAGCAAAATTGTAAAGAAAACTCCTTAAATATTTAAAATATGACCAAATGATAATTTATTTTTTAATGTATATATATATATACTTTTTTATTTTTTGCAAAACTTGTAAAATCTTTTAAGTATTATGTGTGTCATAGTATTAAAATTTTGCCTTGTCATTTTAAAAAATATGCAGACTTTCTGTTACATTTGTTGGTAGTTACAATTTAGCTTGTTTAAACAAAATAAAAATAATAAAAAAAACTCAATCACAACAAAAATGTATTTTATTAAGGAAAAATTTTTTATTGTAACATTTTATGGAAATTTTGTTGGGCTTTGTTAATTAGTGTTGTCAGTTTGGCGTAAAAAAATTACCATTAACCTATATTTGTTTGTTTACAACAACGAGTCTATATTAGACAAATTTTTATCAAGACAAACGTAAAATTTTTGTCTGAATTACAGATAATTTTTTTAACTTTATCAATTATAGGTAAAAACGTATTTAATAATAAACCATGTAAAAAGTACCAACAACAATCAAAATGGGATATTTTACCAATCAATGTCAAGACAAAGTTATCAGACCTTGAGCAATAATACTGACAAATTCAGTTTACACTAAAGACCTGCAAACTATATCTTATAAGACATTGCAGGCCATTTGTTATTTTTCAAGTGCTTTAAATCATTGTGTGAGCGGAGAAATAAATATTGTTCTGCAGGCACTTAAAACCATATAAATTCTGCTTGTGCTGTTCAACTTTATGAGCAAATGCTACCCAATAAGACATTAGAGTGGGATCGCTTACATAATATAAGACATTTGACCACTTGTTTGCTTCAATAGAGAAAAACAGAATTTGTTTGTTTTCTTTGAATGTTCATAACTATATAAGTGATAGTATTTTTGTATGCAAAATAGTCGTTTAAAAGAATTATTTATAACATTATTGTGATTTATGATCAAAATAATTAATAAATATTATTAAAGTTACCAAGAAAAATGAGAAAATAAATGTAATATTGAAAAACATGCGATAATTTTCATTAGTAAACAGATTTTATGAAATATAAATATTTAAAAGTATTTTAAATTAGTTTTTGAAACTTATTATTATATATACATATATTTTTCTTTATATTATTACGTAAAATAATTACTTATATACTACTTATATTCTACTTTCTTAAATATACTTAAGCTATATATAACTGAGAGTTTATAATTTTTAATAATTCTAGGTTTCAATTACTTTTTTAATTCTTAATTAAGATTAATTTTTTAATTCCCAAATGAATTAACACTTTTACATTTATTAAAAAAAAAAAATGACAAATGCCTTCAACGTCTATATTTGCAATTGCTCATACGCACGACGCATTTGCCTTACTTCGTCAGCGAACAGTCCAAATAGTGTTTATTGTTGTTATTGTACAGTTGGCTATAAACAACACACTTAAAAAACAAGTGGCTTTGTTTTTCAAAACATCTTACTCTACGACTACACGAAGACATTTTTATTTCTTAACATTAGAAATAACGTCAGCAGAATAACGGGAAAACAATTTTATTTCTAACTTTGTATTTGGGGGTGGAGAAAACGTACATGAAAAATTTATATGTTAAATTGTATTTTTTTTATTGAAAATTTTAATTTATTTCGCATTTTTATTATTTTGCACTTTTCTTTTTGTTAAAAAGGACAAAATTTGAAAAGAAAACAATAAATTTGACAGATTATTTTAAACATTATTGCTCAGCTTTGTGTTTGAACATTTATTGCGAAATATATCGCGCAATAGATTTCTTAATGATCCACGCGTAAAATTTTAGGCAGAGATATAGAATTTGCCAACGTAAAAATGCCTACCTGTAGACTAGGTGTTACGTAGGACTTTAGTCTACACGAGGCAAATTTTTATTCTTATAAAATTTTTACATTTGTGGTGATAAAAATTTCTCTAGTATAGACTCGGCATAAAGTTAGTTTATACAAATCAAAAATACTGAGAAAGAATCTCTAAAATAAGAAAAAAACTTAAATTTTATCAAAATTTAATTAAAAAAATTAATTTAATTTTAGATTACAAATAAAACAATTTAATCATTGTCTATTATAAAATTCATAACAATTTATTATACCCACTTTTTTAACTTATTTGTAAATCAGTTATCTTTTTATTTTCAAAAGAAAAATATTCTATTTGTTTATTTATTAAAAAAAAAAACTACTTTTAGCTTTAAAACAAGAATTTATTTATTTAATAATACAAAATAATAAATATTTTATATACTCTCATTATAATCTTATAAATTCCAAGAATGTTTATTTTTAATAAACTAAAAAATCTCAATGAATGTTAATTATTAAATAAAGTTATAAAAATTATCATACAAAAAATCCTGGCCAAGAATATAAATATTCTTATTATTGTTAAACAAATAATAAACATTATTTTTTTTTTTTTTGTTGTTATTGCCACATGCTTCAATAATTTTACTAAATTTAAAGACAAATATTTAACAAACATATCTAAAGTAGCTTTAAATTATTTTTCTTAAAGCGTCTCATTTTGTAAAACGAAACGAAAATTCGTTTTAAAATTTTACACGTACACTGTCTGCCTTTTGAATAAGGAATTGTATTTTTTTTTTAACTTTAATTAAGTATATCTCCTAAACTAAAGTTCAGAAAAAAGTAATTTTTTGCGCAAACAAATTTCAAGATGTTGGGCTTTAGTTTTTTGAAAAAATAAAAAATATACATAATTTTGTTATACTAAAATTATCCATTTATTTAAAGACCTGTATTTCTGTGGTACTATTTCGTGTATCACTTGAATAAGGAATTCTTTTAAAATTAATCAGGAAGGCTATGATTTAAATTTCTTTCAATATAAACCGCTAGAGAATTTTTAATTTCATAGTTTTTAAATAGTTTTTATTCAAAATGGGACGTGGTAAGGCTCTTAATAACTCTGAAAAAGAAAAAAATCTGATTTTGAAATCTAAGGGTCAGAATCCGGTCTAAATAGCCAAAAACATTAATAGAGGAAAGACAGTTATGTACAATTATTTAAATAACGTGGAAAGATATGGAAAAAGCGTGAAAGGGTGGAAGAAAATGGCAACAACTCCAAAAGAAAGTCGAAAAATTCTGCCATGTCGGTATCAAAAATACGTGAAAAAAGTAGAGTCAGTAACAGTCTAAGAACAGTGCACCGTATTTTAAAGTCGTGCCCATACATAGTCCGACGAAAACTGCAAAAAAGACACCACTTAAAGAAAAACGCCAAAAATACAATGACATGGTCCGACAAATGGTTTAAAGTTGTATTTTCCGATGAAAAAAAGTTTAATATTGATGGTCCCGACGGGTATAACTATTACTTCCATGACCTAAATAAGGAGGAATTATTTTTGAGCCGCAGGCACAGCCGAGAGGGCGGAATAATGGCATGGGGTGCCATTTCGTATTATGGTACCATAAAATTGGTTTTTGTATCCAACAAAATGACTGCAACGACTTACAAAAACATTCTGGAGGAAGCATTTCCAAAATTTAATGATTTCTTTGGACCCATACCTTGGACGTACCAACACGACAACGCTCCAATTCATACCGCCAGAGCAGTAAAACAATGGATTAATCAACAAGGTGTTTAACTTTTGGATTGGCCCCCATATTCACCAGACCTGAATCCAATGGAAAATGTCTGAGGTTGGCTTGTAAGAAAAGTTTATGAAGGAGGAAAACAATTTGAGACGATAGAATCCTTAAAGAATGCAATAACGGAAGCATGGAATTCAATTTCGCTAAATTACTTAGAGTCATTATACAAGTCGATGCCAAATCGTATTTTTGAGGTTATTTCTAAAAATGGTGGCAGTACTCATTACTAATTGAATGCTAGAAGATAATAACTTTCAATTTTTATAAACCAAAATTTAAAAATAAATTACAGTTTGCTTAGTTTTAAAATATTCCTTGTTCAAGTGACACACGAAAAAGTATCACAGAAATATATGTCTTTAAATAAATGCCTAATTTCAGTATAACAAAATATGTATATTTTTTATTTCTTCAGGAACCTAAAGCCAACACTTTGAAATTTGGTTGCGTAAAAAATTATTTTTTTCTGAACTTTAGTTTAGGAGATATACTTAATTAAAGTTAAAAAAAAATGTGGTTCCTTATTCAAGTGTCGCGCAGTGTATTTTGAAAACAACAAATAAATTCAAATTTATTTGTTGTTTTCAATACAAATTATATTCGTTTTACAAAATCAGGCCATAAATTAGAACTAAAAATTTTACTGTATATTGTGATAATTTCTTGAAAGTAATTGAAATGTTTAGATTTATATTCAGTTAAATTATTTGGTTTTAATTTAAGATTAATTTTAAAAAATTGTACTTTTTTAAGAAATTAGAAACTAGCTTCGAAGTTTCAAGCAGCTGAGAAATTTTAAGGAAAAAAGTTCGTTACACAGTGGCTTAGAATGGTTTTTCATCGGCCAAAACTCTGTAACTTTTAAATCGATAGAGATATTTTTTTTTTTTTTTTTTTTTTTTTTTGTGAAGGAGAGATATTTTCTTCAGTTTTAATTTCATTAAAATCGGTTCAACAGTTGTCGAGAATTTTAAGGCTAAAGTTAAACTTTTATTTATTTTTTTTTTTTTTTTTTTTTGAATCAGCTTTACTTATAACAAAAGTTATAAGCAGATAAAAAAAAATATTTTAATAATACCCAGAATAATTTTGTGAACAGGTTTCCAGTGTATCAATTCTAGAACAGGTTCCACTAGAACGGGTTCCACTAGAATCGGTTGTTTTGGACAAAAAAATGACGATTTTTTAATTTTTATTTTTTTATTTAAATAGCATTAAAGGCAAACATTTTTATTTTCTATAATAACTGAAGGTTTTTTAATGTTTATTTTATTTTTTACTTAAATAATAATGAAAGAAAATTATAAATATTATTCATTCGATTAGAAAATAGCCTCCAAATATTCCATATTAAGTTCTATATTATTTCTGGTCTCTAGCAGACCTTTTACTTCTTCATCTAAGTCCCGATGTTCTACTTTCTATTGACTTCGAATGCTAGGGATGTGCGGAACTAACGTTGTCAGTAATATTTAAAATAGATCTTCATTCGTAGAATTTCGTGATATTTTTCTGGTATTGTGTTCTCTATAAAATCTGTAATCCTTATTCCTTTTTTTTCTGCTTAATGACATCTTCTCCATGATAAAGGATTTTGTAAACTGTTGCTGACATATTTCTCCATATTTCTTCCTTCGCACAATCATCAAATTTTCTAGCATTAATTTGTTCATTGCACACAAGTACATCGATAATTATTTTAAAGCTTGAAATAAAATTTATATCAAACCCTGCTATTTCAGATGCTCTTTCGGGATCTGAAAAGAACCTTCTTGCTGTATTCCCATCATTCGTATTGCCTGATCCTTGTATTTGAGAAATTCATCCTGAACATGTTTCTTTTTTAACTCTTTATTGGTGTCTTTGTTTCTTATTGATCCTTTAGGTTTAAAATCTAACTCATAATTGATTTTTAGTATGTGTTCCATAAAAAAATTTTGGGAGCAATTTCATTCAAATGGAAAAAGTATTCTACAGACGGGAGCAGACAGGTATCAAAGTTTATATAGGGTTAAAGAGGACACCTTCGCCTTTCTTGTTGTAGTAAAATTTGTTTAACCACTTTTGAATCTCAAAAGTTCTATTCCACTAAAATTCAAATTTGACTAAAATATAGTACCTGAGAAAACATTTAAAAATACATCAGGTATAAATGGTACAGTGGCACATTATATCATTTCTTAAAGACTATTATCCTACCAACATAACACAAAAAAAAAAACAGCCAATTATCGATAATATTTTGCGAGTAATAATAATTTACTTTTGATTAAATTTACAAAAATATTTGTCTTTAACAGCATGCCACGCCCACAATTAGAAATATTTTGATATAATTTTTTGGGCCACCTTAGTTTCAATATGTTTGCTATTGAATTGCATTAAAATTTTGGAAATTGGTGTTAACAAAAAGTTAAACTTTTGGCCTCTGAAATTAATTTCTGATCCACTGTGCGTCCTAGCTTTTTTGTAGGCTTAAAAAAAAAATTGATTTTTTTAAAGAAAAATTTTTGTTTGGTATTTTGAAAGTTTATTTCAATAGATTTTTATATATGGACTTACCAAAATATATAAATATGGGATCGCAAGTTAATTCTGTAAAATTTTTGATAGAATTTATGAATTAATTTAATTGTTTATATTTTTAATTTATATTTAAATATATATTTTTAAAACATAAAAACATAAAAAGATACAAAAATATTAAAGATTTATTTATTTATTTTATTTTATTTTATTTTATTTTTATCATAGAATTTTTCTTCTTTCACGGAGATCTTTAAAAAAATCTGTTTCTGGTTTCCTAGTTGCCAATTAGTTAATTAATTAATATTTATAAATTTGGGATTTTAATCATCTTGCAAAATTATAAAAAAAAATATTTTTCATTATAAATACCAAACGAACAGAAAATTTAATAAATTATACATAAAATTACAAATTTAAAAAATAATGTGATATGTAATTTTTAATTTTTATTTTTTTTTTTTTCATTAAACATATTTTTTGTTTAAAATACATTAGTGAACAAAAAATGTAGAAATTTTACAGAATTTAAACATGTGACATCATTAGTAAGGAAGTTTTTATTTTACTTTTTATCTTAATTCTCCTTTCGCCAAGTCTTTTTTCTATCTCTCACTCTACTCCCCTTAATTTTAAAAGTTTTCTGGAAGGATTTGTAAATCTGAAAATAAATAAACAAACAAAAAAGATTTTTTTTTGTTTTTAATTTTTTTTAAAAGGCTTAAATTCATAAAATTTTAACAGGCTTTAAGAATCTGTAATTAGTATAAAAAATACTTGCTAAGTCGCTATTCCGTTGACCACAAACTCGAATAATTCGCAATCATTTCTCTAACAAAGACCCCGAAAACGACTATGAAAGGCGTTTCGAGAATGAACTCGTAGAGCTCGCCTATCTTTCATAAACGATATCGATCGAAGTTTCGTTTATGATATCTATACCGAATCTAAATGAGAAAATGATCATTAGAAATTCGTATTCAATCGATAATTGTTCTATATCGATATCGCTAAGGAATCGTTAGCAATAGTTCGAAAACGATAGTTTTTTATTATGTTTCATTTTCATTTTGTTCCCAATTTAAATTTAAAAGCTGATTTCATTTTAAAAATTTATGTTTTATTGTTGTTTTTGAATTTAACTATATACCAAATATTCAAAAAAATAAAGTAAGCTTTAATATTATATTTTAAAGTTAATTTGAATTAAAATTAATAAACTTAAAATTTCTACTGCCTAAGACAATTAGAACATAGTGGAAGTCATCAAAAACTCTTTCTCTCAATAATATTAGTTTGTATGTATGTTGTTCAAATCCACATCTTTTTTTTTTAAATAAATTTCTGAAATTATCGAATTTTAGTTAGGTTTAAACCTTATATCATGCAATAGTATTTCTATTTTTATTTTTTTCAATTAGTTAATGTAATAATTATCTAAAAAAAAATAATATTTTGTTTAATTAAATTTAGTTGACTAAAGATTCTTTTTAATTTAGTAAATAAAAAATAGTTAAAATCTCTAGTTCAATTATTTCGTTTTATTTTGAATTCTTAAAATTTTAATTTTCGTAATTATGAATATCAAAAAAATTGGTATATTTTTAAAATCAGATAAAATCGTTACTTTTTATACAAAAATCTGCAATTTACTATTTAATAAGTAAAGTATTTTATTGAGTCTTTCTTTTTATTTTTTTGTTTACATCGAATGTTCTATTGAACTAAATGACATGAATTTCTTAAAATTATATACACCTTATTCAAATAAACAGCTAATAAGAAAATGCAACTTTGCAATATGAAATTGAATATGTTTAAAAAGAACACTGAATTAACCACAGCGTGAAATGCTTGCTCCCGCCATTTACAATAGTTAACGTCGAGTCTATACTAGACAAATTTTTATCAACGTCAGAATACAAATTTGCATAGTGTAGACTAAATTTGTCATTATTATTGCAGTGTTACTTTGAGCCTATATTAGGTCACCTTGTATAGATTCGCCCTGATTTTGACGTTTGCTTGATGAAAATTTTTCTAATATATACTCGATGTAATAGATCAGTGTCTGTAAAAACAAAATAAATCAAAAGTAATAAAAACAAAATTAAAAATCTTGCAATCGTATAAACTACCGGGATGTAAAACGGAATATTAGAGAATATTTTCTGATGTGTAGTAGTTAAAAATGTATGAAAAGATAAAAATTAAAAAAAAGAAACTTGCTGTATTTGTTATTTTTTTTTTTTTTTATTATTATTATTTTTTTTTTTTGTAAGTGTACAAAATTAAAAAATACTTTTCCTGACTTTAGTTTTAATCATGGCAGAAAGAAACAAGGTAGTTTCACTTTCTCTTTTGGTATCCATATTAATGTTGACATTTATTAGGATTATGAAAAGTCGTGCTACCATACTATTTCTAAAAATCGAATTTTCTGTTTGAAGTGTTTCATTTCATGTAGAATTAAACAATTATTGACAACAAATTGAAAAAAAAATATATATATATATATATATATATATATGTCTATATTGAAAAAATAAAAAATATTTGTAAAAATTAAGGAAAAAAATTTAAAATATACATAAAGTCACTACCAAAGTATTGCACTAATATATTTATTAGAAATTTTATTCCCTACTTTTTTAAAGTCAAAAACACAGAAAATTCAAATTTGATGGGGAATGTTTATTATCATTTGAAAGAACATTCTTTGGCATTTATTTTTTGAAGATTATGTCTATCAAATGTTGGCCGTTGCTACGTCGCAGATGATCCATCCGTTCAGTCTAATTTTCGATGACTCGTTCGAGCATTTCGACTGGTAACTAGCGAATGACACGCGTGATGTTTTCCTCCAAGGCCTGAATCGAAGCGGGTTTGTCCGCATAAACTTTAGACTTTACATATCCCCACAGGAAAAAGTCTAACGCTTTTATATCACACTATCTTGGTGCCCAATCGACCGGCCCAAAACGTGAAATTATGTGTTCACCGAAGTGTTCTCTCAATAAATCCATTGATTGATGCGATGTGTGGGAAGTGACCCCGTCTTGCTGAAACCAAATGTCGCTGAGATAAAGAGCTTCAATTTCAGGCATCAAATAGTCGGTTATCATGGCACGATAACGGTCGCCATTGACGGTTAAAAAAGAAATATGGACCGATGATTCCACCGGCCCACAAATCACACCAAACCGTTGTTTTTTCTGGATGAAGTGGCAGTTCTTGAATCTCTTCAGGTTGCTTTTCGTCCCGAATGCGGCAATTTTGTTTGTTTACATACCCATTGAGCCAGAAATGGGCCTCATCGCTGAACAAAATTTGCCTCGAAAACGTCGGATCTTCTTGGAACTTTTTAATAGCCCATAGAGCAAAGCGATGTCGCTTGGGAAGGTCGAGCGGCTTCAGTTGTTGCACAAGCTGTATTTTGTACGCTTTCAATTTAAGATCTCGACATAAAATGCGCCAAGTCGTTCCATACGTCAGTCCGAGTTGCTGCGAATGGCGCCAAATCGACTCTCCACGGTCTTCGTGTACACTTTCAGCTACGGCCGCTATATTTTCTTCACAGCGTGCTGGACGTGGTCTATTCGGTCGAATACTATCCAATAATGAATGCTGGGTCTCAAAATGGGTGATGGTGTTGCGAATAGTATGCTCAGTAGGCCGATTATGTTGACCATAAGTTGAGCGAAGTGCACCAAACACATTCCTCACAGAACGTGAATTTTCGTAACAAAGTTGAACGTTTTGTAAACTTTGTTCAGGCGTAAGTCTTTCCATTATGAAATGCCAAACAATGCTAAACAAAAATAACATGACAGCATGACACAACTCACACGTGATCTGTCAAAAAAAGGCAGTTTTTAGAATTAGATTTTTAAATGGAGATATAAAAAATTATAAATTTGGTTCCTATAATAAAAAGACTGTTTCATAATAACATATTTTTTTGTGTAAAACCTTATTACAATTTGAATTATCTAAATAACTTATGTATTTTAATTACATATACAATTTGTTGTTTGCTCGTTATCTTGTTGGATTCATTAATTTCCATTTATTTTAAATTACACATTATTTGTAATATACTGGTGCATATTCCTATAAACGCACATCAATTTTTTTTAATCAACTTACCAAAAATGGGGCTAAAAAATAATTAAGATGCTACAAATTTTAAAATTTATTTATTGACTTCATTAAACCACGATTTGGATTGGATTGCAGCGTTACTCTGTTGGAATATGCAATCTTAATCCATTTTTTCATCCGTAAATGAGGGAAGAACATCTTTCAACAGTTCATTATGAATTGCACTGTTCATTTTAGTTGGAACAAAACATATTTTTGATTTTCCTGCAGTAGAAAAGGCTGCCCAAACCATATCATTGCCTCTACCAAAATTGCATTTGAACATACGAATTTCGTTCGACCTCAAATCATGCCCAATAGCAAGAATATGAATCGGGACCGTCCAAATTGAATTTCTTTTCATCAGAAAAGATTACTTTATTTCAATCATCTGTCCATTTCATGTATTTTCGCGCAAATTTGAAACGATTTTCCTTATGTTGTTTTAACATTGGCTTGCATTTTGGTTTCTTCCTTTCTTGGAAGTGAAAGTAAGGTCAAATTTATTTTTTATTTTTGTAGCATTTAATTTATTTCAGGTGGCTTTATTAATTTGCCTTTTTCTTAATTTTTGATTACCTTTTGTTGATTTTCGCGCTCCGTATTTCTGCCCTTTCCTAATAAAGTCTAGAATAATTCCTGCCAAACGGTTCATTTTTCTTCCAATTTCTGTTAGGATAGTCTTGATCACGAAAAAATTTTATTTGAACTTTTTCCTGATCTGTAAGAAAAGTTCCTTCGGGCATCCTTTAAGGTGATGAAATTTCCCAATTAGAACAGAAAAAGTTTCCAGTAAACAGAGATGTTGTCATCAAGAACTTACATTAAGAGAAATAAGAGAAATATTTTTTTTCAATAACTTTTTAAACAAATGCATTTAAGGAATATTCCATTGAAATTATCTCCATTATCACATTATCTGATTGCTAAACTAAAGAAAACAACAAAAGCAAAAAACAAATATTTTTTTACATAAAAAAGTACCGCTATATTGCGAGTTATTGTAACAACACAACAACACTGTTTTTAGAAACGAAGAGAAGAGAAACGAATATACCTCAAAGAAAAACAAAAATTTTAAATGCATTTATAGGAATATGCATTAAAAGATCTATCCCATTTAAAATTTTTGCCATAACTTTTTTAATTTGTTTACAAAAAGAAAACTTCAAAAATCCCAGTAAATTTCAAAATATTTTTTGTGTGAGATAAGTGAAACTACCTTGTTTCAACTGTTTCATAATTTTATTAATAATTTAATCGTGTTTTTTTAATTTAACTTTATTTTATTTTCTTATTCTTTTCAGATAATTGTTTGGAATCTCTATGGTACTTTTTTTATTTGATAGAAATGTACAACACCCTTAAAAGGTAAGAAACGTATTCATGTTTAATTTATAAACATGTTTACTAAAGATTTTTTTAACATTAAATTATGATTTAAATAAAAGAATAAAGTATTTTTTATAAAAAACCTCAATTAAAAAAAAAATGACTATTAAAAGGTAATTTATTTTATGAAAACGTTTTTGCTTTGGCAGTAAATTAAAAAATCTTTTTAGTACTGACGATTGCACTAATCAAGGACTAACTAGTATAGGATTGAACTAACATAGGACTTTTAAAAAAGCTAGGATTTTCAAAGGTACAGCGATTAAAGCTAATCTAGAAATTAAAAAAGTTTGAAAAAAAAAACTCCGCGATATATTAAACCTGGGCATTAAAATACCTAATATTTTCTAGAATACCCTCCATAAGAGCATATATTCAATTATGGACCGTTTCTCTTGAAGTTTTGGTAATGTGATTTATAGTCATATAAATTGTAATTGTTGGAAATAAAATCATAAAATAAATTACCTATACATATGTCATTTGTGGGTGTTAAAGTGACATTCTGTAATTGGTGTTATTTGGAAGATATGGTCAATTAGAGACCTATCTTTGCGAACTTTGACAGCATGATTTATAATTAAATACAAAGTAATCATGCCAAATTTTATTTGGATAATAACATTTTTATGGTATTTATATATTCATATATGGAAACTGGTTAATTGTAGGAGGGCTAGATGAAATAATAGGCCGATTACAACCATAATCTCCATAAGCTTCGTCTTTAAGTTTAAAAAACAACTATGCCAAACATTATTAAATAATATTTAAAATTGTAGCATATGTTTCGAAACTAAAATTTACCTAGCCACTGACAGAAAAATGTTTAAAATTTTATAAAATTTTAACTGCTAAAGCTAAAAGGACAAAATATGGAATTCAAAAATTCCGTTATGATGTTTTTAAAATTAATATAATTTTATAATAATTTGTTAGAAAACTTCAAGGATATTTAAGGATAAAATATTTGAATGATAATTTTCACATTATAAAGGTCCGAAAGGTTAAAGCAAAAAAAAAAAAAAAAATTACTAAAATTTTTGAATCATTTGATAGCCATATAAATAATTTTTAAATAAATTATGAAATGAAAAACTAAGTATGCAGTACATGGTTTTGTTCATGTATGAAAAAATGCTGTTGTACGTTCTAATAAAAGTTATAGGCCTTAATTAAAGTGTGCCTGGATTTTTTCGTGCACAGTCCTTATTATAACCATAAAATGTCGATCAATCTTATTAAGTATTTATCTTTTAACTTATTTAATGTTTTATTTATTTTATTTAACACACCAATAATCACGTTTTTTCAACAACACTTTTAAGCTCAAAATAAAGACCTAATGTAGGCCTAATGTTTTAATTTTCAAAATAAAAACATAAAATTTAAATTTAATGTAAACTTTAATGTAAACTGAATATTAATTCTAAACATTTTACATACAATAAACTTGTGTTGCGTAGTATCTATACTAGACAAATTTTTATCAAGACAAACGTCAAAATCAGTGCAAATCTATACAAGGTCACCTCAATTAAACAACTGTCAAACTGCTTATATAAAAAACATTAATGAATTATATTGTTGTTTTTGTACAACTGTTGTCATCTTCCATAAATTCGCATTAATTTTAAAGGTTTTTCTTGATAAAAAAAAATTGTCTAATATAGACACTACGTTAAATAGCATTAAACTATGGGCCGACCCATAAACTACAACAAAAATGTTTTATTTATTTTATATTTTCCATGTAATTGAAGAAAAATCTGTCTGTCGCCTCTTTTGACAAATTACCGATTTAATTCAAAATGTAACTATGTAAGTACTTAATAATGGACTCTCATACATATTTATATATAGGTATGTATGTATGTATGTATGTTTGTCTGATTTACCTTATAAAGTTTAATGACATGAGGCAATGTGTTTATTTATTTTTCTTCGCTTCTTCTCTTTATAATTTCAAAAAGTGACAACTTTTTTTTTTGTAAGTTTTTGTTATTGTTATTTCTTTGTTTTTAAAATTTTTCTCAAATTGAAATTCTTGGCACACCTCCTACACACATACACAAACAATTACAAATCAAATTAAATGAAACATAATAAAAAGAATTTAACATTATAGCCTTATAAGCAGTAAAATATGTCCAAAATAACACACAAATAAACAATTGTAATTTATTATGGATTATTAAAGTAGCGTCTATACTAGACAAATTTTTATCATGACAAACCTCAAAATCAGTGCGAATTTATACAAGGTCACCTGAAACTGCATATATAAAAAACATTAATGAATTGTATTGTTATTGTTGTATTAAATTTGCGTTAACTCTGACTTTTGTCTGTATAAAAAATTGTCTAATATAGACACTATGTTAATAATTCAGGCAATTACAATAACAAAACAAACAAAACGTTACAAAAATAAAAATAAAATAATGCAAGTTTCACTTTACAACCATTTAAAGTACAAAGTGAAATTAAAATACAAAATTGCTATGTTTTGTTTATTTTGGCAAAACTAAACAGACGAAAAAAAATTTAGAATTATAATTATTCACTTTATGAATTATTAAATTTAAAATTAAATAGGTATAAAAGTTTTTTAATAATAAGAAAATAAAAAATAGAATTAATTATTTTGATTTAATAAAAATCGTTTAAATAAGAATTGATCGTGAAATCTGGTAGCTATTTTTTTTTTCACACTCTACCACAAACACAACAGCCCTACACACTCTCAATCAGCGTTGCGTTTTTTTTTTTTTTTAATAACCATTTAAAATACACTTTTTGGAAAAAAATATATATGAAAATAAGTGTAATTTTTTTCATTCTGAATAATAATGATTGAGTAAGGTCCTAGCAAAAAATAATAACTGAAAAAGTGTTGATTTTAACATTGTTGTGTTGCCATAGTCATTAAGAAGAAGTACTTAGTGCTGAAAAAGAGCTGCAGAATTAATGGTTTAATACAGAATTAAAAATAGTACATGTATATATATTACACTATGTTACAACTATTAAGTTTCTTTTTTCTAAACAAATATACAGGGTTGTTATTTTTTGCTTATGATACAATGTTGTTGTTTTTTGGCAGTATATGATATTTTAAACTTAGCTACTTTAAAATTTAATTATAGATTTCATTTTTCATTTTTTAGATTTCAAAAAAACAACTTCAATGCATTACACAAAATCTCGAAAAAAAAAAATAAATAAATAAAAAATAAATAAAGCAGCGCAATAACCTACCATATAAGTAAAATATCTAAAAGCAACTTAAAAAGAATCTAGAACATTAGCGCCATAAAAAAATCATGTTGTTATTTTTGTATTTATTTATTAAACCAAATTTTCAACTTAAATGCAATTATGTATAAATAACTAAAAACAGAACAAGAATCAATGAATTTGGAAATCTAGAGAAGAAAAAAAAAATGCAATCATTACAAACTACTTGTATGAATAACAATCTTTACGTAACCAAACGGACCAGCAGCAGTTAAGCAAACTAAATTTAATGGCCACCATGCGAACCAACAACTAACCAAGGTTTTTGTTTTAAGACATACGTAGATTTTGTTTAAAGCTTTATTTTTTCTTGAATTTGTTTTTTAGATTTTAGAAAATCTACCAAAAGATATTTAAAATGTTTATAGTCTATTAATTTAAGTCAATTGAAAGGTGTTTTTATTCTTATATTTTTTTTAGAAGGGGACAAATGCAACAAGTGTTGCACACACACAAAGTTTAGAAGTCATTTTAGCATTGTGGTTACGTGAGAAAATGTTCAAGTGTCTGTTCTAAATATTTTAAATATTTTAATTGAACCTGTTAAGAAAAGAAAAAAGAATTGTTAGGTTTAATTGATGTTAAATGGAAATTTTGTTTTAAACAAATTAATATATTTTCTACACTTTTTCTCTTTTTTTTATTAATGGAATATAAATGTTTTTTTTTTTTTATTTGTAATTATGAATATTTAAGATTATTAATTTAAAAATTTACTAACTACTAATTAATTTATTCACACTTTGAGATTTAAGATTTTATAAAAAACTTTGTTATATCTAAAATTTCTTTAGGAAAAAATACCTTTAGATATTTTACTCCTGTTTATTGTTCCAACTACTATTTGTGTAATGAAATTTTGCGCTTAATTTAAAATGTTTTTGTTTACATATTATTAAATATTTAAACAAATGTTTATAATAAAAAATATTCCACACTATATTAAACGAATTCTAATTAACTTAAATTAATTATTGAAATAAATTTTGCAATATTATTATTATTTTGTCCAGGAGAAGCATCTAGCTTAATATTTGTTTAGAATAAATTATTGTTGTTTAATATTTTTGTAATAAATTCTTAAATAAATAAATAACGTTCATCAGCTTATGTGATCATTCAATTATTTGTATTGAATAGTTAATGGAACATTAACAAATATATTGGCGATAAAGCTAGAATAAGGAATAGTTAAGGTAATGTTAATGTTTAGCTTATTCGCCCTGAAAGCTATAAATATGGCAACAGTTAATGATTATTATTTAACATCTGGCCATCTGCATCTAATATAAACACAATAAAAGCGACAAAACTTTACCTAGTGTCTACATTAGGCAAATTTTTATCAAAACAAACGTCAAAATCAGTGCGAATATATACAAGGTAACCTTAGTTAAAAAGCTGATTATAATTTTGGTTGTTACAGTTGCCAAACTGCATATATAAAAAATAATAATGAATACGCCATATTGTTGTTTTTGTGCAACTGTTGCTACCTTCCACAAATTCGCGTTAATTTTGACGTTTGTTTACATAAAAAATTGTTTAATGTAGACACTATGTTAAGCAAAAAATCAATTTCTTTATTTGTTTTTTACTACCCGTCTACACCTAACATTAACATCATGTTAATGTTTAGTAAATGTAGACGGCTTATATTTAGAAATTTGCATGAAAAAAAAGAAATATTTAGAAACTTTCGCAGTGCTCTTCATAAAAATTTCAAAGGTTCAAAAACGTTTCTTTTTACAAAATGAGGTATTTAATGTCATTGTTGTTCATATAAATTCTAAATTGATGTTTAAACATCAATTCATGTCTAATGTAGACGGTGTATTAAGTTTTTAAAAATGTTACTTTTAAACTATAAATTAATAACTCTAAGCAATTAAATATTTTTTCAATATCTAACAGCTTAACTTCGAGTCTATACTAGACAAATTTTTATCAAGACAAATGTTAAAATCAAAGCGAATTTATGGAAGGTGGCAACAGTCGTAAAAAAAACTACAATAGAGCGAATTTATTAATGTTTTTTCATATGCAGTTTGACAGCTGTAACAGCCAAAAATAATAATCATCTGTTTAACTGAGGTCTCCTTATATGGACTCGCCCTGATTTAGTCTACACTCGACGTAACACATGAAAACAATTATAGCCATTGTTGCGGGGGCCTTAAATAATTTTTTTTCGTTTCTTAGTTTTGTTGGCCTATGGCCTATTAGAGGTGGATAGCGTGGTCCACCATAAGATCAAGTGAGTGGTCAACTCACAGTGGATCCACTGACCAGGGAAAGGCCTGAAGGTCATGTGGTTGAATCAAGCCACAACCTTTTCCCAGACTCATGTACCTGAAAAAAAGAAAGAAAGCAATATATGAGTTAGAGAAAAAAAATTCAAACTGGAACGATACATACACTTACCTGAAATGAAAGGAAATATTAATATCCTTGTTTAAATATTGTGTTTTTAAATAAAAATAATACTTACTTATTTAATTTTGTCCACGGTCTCCTGAAAATTTAATTAAACTAACTTATGTTCATATAACTAAACAAACCTAGTGTCTACATTAGGCAAATTTATATCAAAACAAACGTCAAAATCAGTGCGAATATATACAAGGTAACCTTAGTTAAACAGTTGATTATTATTTTGGTTGTTACAGTTGCCAAACTGCATATATAAAAAACAATAATGAATACGCCATATTGTTGTTTTTGTGCAACTGTTGCCACCTTCCACAAATTCGCGTTAAGTTTGACGTTTGTCTTGATAAAAAAAATCTCTAATGTAGAAACTATGTAATGCGACAAATTCGCCATGATAATAAATTAAGGTTGCCAGATGTGGTGGGTATGAGTAGTAGTACACAGAGAAGGAGAAATTGATAGTAAATGAAATTATGAATGAAATTTACAAAGTTTACGTTAATTTCGAATTAAGTTGCGAGTGTTTAGAAACATGTTTAGGAAATTATGAAAGAACATGGATAGTTAGATAGATTTTTCTTAGAATAGGATAGTTATAGAAAGTAGAAGAATATAGGCATAAAATACTTTATGGAATGTGTTTTAATGTAATACTCGGGGTATATATAGGGTGTTTAGTTCGGCCATTTTTTTTTTATTAAACAACCGGCTTCTTAAGTGAGAATAAATAAAAAAATAAGAAAAAGAAACAAGTTTGTTTTTAAGTGCTAGATCCCCGATGAAGTATTTAAAAGAAAAAGAAAACTATTAAGTTAAAAAAAATATTAATAAGCAATTAATTATTTGTCATCAAGTGGAGATCCATATACAATTAAAGTTAATATATATAACAAGGAAATCTGATTATAATTTTTGTGCCAAAAGTAACCTGGGTTGTGCAATTAAATATACGGGTCCCCTCCAACTAAGGCTATCAGAGGAGATTGAGGGGATCACAAGCATTTTTTTTAATACAGGAGAAGAAAAGCGCTTGAAGATTTATAGTTGTCTACCTCTTGGTGAAAAAAAAAAATTAACATCTATTTCGCAAGAGGCACAAAAAATAGTCAATCGATTTGTTTATAAGAAAAAAAAATAAGCAGCCGGAATCTTACTGTTATAGCCATTGAATATTCGTTTAAAAGAGCTCTTTTAGGCTGAAAAATAATTAGATGAATCGTTAAAACAGAGTGGTTTTCAGATATTGATGAGGAAATAGATATATAGGAAGTAAAGTTAACCATTGTGAATTTCCGTTTCTTTTATCTTAGTGTTTGGTATTTATTGAGGCAGAATTATACGTTAAGTTTTTTTTTTATTGTTTTGATATCTTTTAATTGTCTGAATTTTGTTATTTTAAGATTTAACATAGTATGTTTTTTTTTTTTTTTTTTTTTTTTTTGTTAATAAAAATGTTGTGAAATAGTATAAGATTTAAAAATGCAGGAATAATTTATTTGTATTGAGTGGGGAATAAAGGGTAAGTGGTGGTAATGCGTGCGTTTTAAGGGATCTCTTTGTGATATTTTAGGATATTAGAGATTAAGGTAGGGAATGGGCGACTGGAACAAACATCTGGCTCCCACTTCAATGATGTTCTGGTGGATTAGATTTTAAGACATTGATAGATGTTCTTCTTTTATTATTGGTACGGTCCTTGGGTCATGTCGAAGGGAGGTTCTCACACCGTGAGTAAGAGTCCGCTAATGAGCTAGCTGTAATAACTCGTCATGATGCCCTTTTGGTCCCGTAACACTATTGCTGCTTTAAAATAGTAAAAAAAAGATAAAATTTCTTAAAATTCATTATATATTCCATAAATTTAAATAAACTTATTATTTAATTTGTTAATTACAAATTATTTTTATTAAAAGAGATGAAATATAAAACAAATTTATAAACAATTAATTTCTTAAACAATAATCACGTGTTTGAACTTTGTTAACTATGCAAATAATGCAAAACTAAAGAAATTTGATAATATTGAATATTTTTTTATAAATTAAATATAATTTGCATAAATTTTTTTTATTAAAAACACATTCTACTTAAATAACAAAGGAAAAATATTATATAAACCAAATGTTATTAAAGAAATTTATAAACCAGTTACATTTGAACCCAAAAAAAGCTTAAACAGAAGAATTTTATTAAAATTTCGTAAACTTTTTTATGTACGCCTGCAATAAATTAATATAAAAACAATTAATTTTAAACGATAAATATAAACCAACCATTTTGACATACTTTACTTTTGTTTGGTTTTATTATTAAAATTTATTAGGGTCAAAATGAAATAAACATTTTATTAATTAATTTTTTACTTTTTTTTTCTTTAAGAAAAAAGTCGAAAAACTTTTTAGGAATCACGACAATTGTAATAACTGAAATTATATTATTACATACAAGTTTAAGATTATGTGTTTAGTTATTCAAACACCCACTTAAAAATCACGCTTTTCTCTAGTATACAATGAATGTCATTTGTAATTATTATCTCCAACTTCATCATCATCTTCAACAACAACTTGATAATGATCATTTTATAAATTATTGTTTATTAAATGTATGTGATTAGAAATGGGTGTCATTCGTGTCATCACAAAATTTATTTTGAAATAAGGAGAATACAACAAAAATTACTTATTAAATTGCACGACATTTTTTTGTTTTTTATAGAAATTTTAATTTTATAAATAGAAAGGAAAAGCTTTATTATAATCAATTAATTGAATGAAAATGGGCAAGAAAAAAATAAATAAATAAGAAAGTTTAAATATTTTTAGAAATTACTGACACGTTTAAAAAAAAATTTTATATTATTATACAATACTAAACACAGTAAAGGTTTTATACATAAATTAAATTTATTTTAGATTTATAAACAAGATTTCATAGAAAATTTGATGCTATTTATTCTGTAATTGAAAAGAAACAAATATAAATCATATTAAAAATCTAATATTAAATCAATAAAGCTACAATAAAATTAAAATGTCCAATAATCGAACTTATAATTTTCGGGTAGATAAAGGGTTTATGCGTTTACCTAGTGTCTACATTAGGCAAATTTTTATCAAAACAAGCGTCAAAATCAGTGCGAATATATACAAGGTTACCTTATTTAAACAGCAGATTAAAATTGTGGTTGTTACAGTTGTCAAACTGCATATATAAAAAACAATAATGAATACGCCATATTGTTGTTTTTGTGTAACTGTTGCCACCTTCCACAAATTCGCATTAAGTTTAACATTTGTCTTGATAAAAAAATCTCTAATGTAGACATATGTAACCTTCTAAATAACATAAAATTCAATTTTACTTATTCACTTGTTAAATAAAAAGAAAAAATTATTTTATTTTAAATGTAATTCACCGAAATCACGAAAGTACGTAATTTCGCGTCAGTCTGAATGCCCTATAAGATTAAATATTTTCAATATTCAAGAAAATAATAAAATATTATATAAAATTTTTATAAAATAATTATACATTTAAAAAAATTATTTCTTTATTAAATTAAAAAAAAAAAGAAACTGAATTTTTCCAAAATTTCTTAGGAAAGAAGAATTAAAATTTATAAAAATTCTTAATTTAATTTATTCAATTTAATTTATAAAAATAAATTTTAAATGTAAAATTTTTAACAGAGGAATGTATAGTATAAAAACTTTTATTTGTTAATAGTGATTCATTATATTTTATTTATCTTTTAAGAATTAAAGTATGTTTTTATTTAATGCTTAACTTTCGTTATAAATGTTTTTTTTTTTTCTTTATTTCGTATGTTTTTGTGCTTAAAGTGAAATTACGTTTTATTTAATTACTTGTACCAACAATTTAAATATAAAATTGTTTAAATAATTGTCGCCTCTCTGCCCTTAAGTATCTTTCAGGTAACGTAATATAAGATTGTCTACAAGTGGATTTTTATCAAAAATTAAAAAAATAATATTTTTTGTTAAGAAATTAAAAAAGAAAAAAAAAAATAATAAAATAAAAAAATAATTGGTACCCTGCAGAATTCATCAAGAGAACAATATTTATTTATTTGTTTATTTATTTATTCGTTCATTTATTTAATTTATTTATTTGTTTATTTAATTATTTACTAATTTACTTATTTATTTATTTTTAAATGGAACTTAGAGATGAACTTTGACTCAAAATCAAATGGTTTCCTTAAACCTCTAAATTTTAAATTTTAGTTTAATAAATTTTGTAAATTTCACTTTTAAATAAATTCTTTAAATTTACATTATAAAGTGTGCGTTCGAATAAACTGTAACACATACGTATTTTTGTTTATAACTTTGTCTATTGATAACTTGTTTTTCTCTTCATTATTAATATATCATTAAAAAATGATACGAATTTTCAAAATATTTTGTGTGCTTGTTTCACAATTGAGAGTCAAATGGAAACATAAAAATTTTTCTGAAAGTATTAAAACTCATTCAAATTGGACTTACAAAAAGTATTTCAAACATTTCCGGATGCAAAGTCCGGAAATCCTTCAGAAGATATATCCCAATTAATACAGTATATTGCACTTGCAGCTAAAAATAGTACTACTGAAAAATGTGAATGCAAATTAGTAAAAAATTAACTAACACCTTGGATGAATAAAAATTTAATGGAACTTATAAATTACAAGAAAAAACTACTTAAAATTCGGAGACAAGGAAAAAGTGATGTTCAGGACAGATTGAAGCGGATAAGTCGTGTAATTAGGAAGGCGTGTAAAGAAAATATGAATAACTATTATTATAAAAATTTAAATCAAATTCAACAAGACTCCAAAAAATGTTGGAAATTTTTAAATGAACATCTTGGTAGGCAACCAAAAGGAGAAATAAAAATTTGTGATGCTAATGGACACCTTGTTGCAGACAACCAAAAAAGTAACATGTTTAACGAATATTTTCTTCAAATTCCAAGGATCTTGAGGCTACAAATTGAATGTTTACCTAGAGACACATGTAATAGTTTAAGAACACTAAACCGATGTCAAAGTGATTTTAAATTTTGTCATACAACTATCTTTGAAATTGATAACATTATTTCGAAATTTGATTTAAATAAATGTTGTGGTTATGATGGAATTTCACCAAGAATGTTATTTATGTGCAAAGATATTATATCTCCT
Organism: Protocalliphora azurea; assembly: GCA_932274085.1. Lineage (NCBI taxonomy): Eukaryota > Metazoa > Arthropoda > Insecta > Diptera > Calliphoridae > Protocalliphora > Protocalliphora azurea. Next base: position 62,961,744 of record OW026519.1, read on the forward strand.
TATCTTACGAATATTTTCAATAACGTTGTCGATTCTTCTATATATCCTGAAGAATTAAAAATAGCAAAAATTATTCCGATACCTAAAGAAAATAACGCTATGCAAATAAAACAATTTAGACCAATAACTTTACTTCCTATAATTGATAAAATATTCGAAAAAATTCTTTACCAGCAATTATCATCTTATTTAGATGAAAATAATTTGTTATATGAATGTCAATATGGTTTCAGAAAAGGATGCGGTACTGAAGAAGCTGTTGTTAATTTAATGAACAATATATGTCAAGGATTGGATAATGAATTTAGCGGCGTAGCAGGTGTTTTTTACGACTTTAAGAAAGCTTTTGATCTGATAGATCACAATATAATTATCGAAAAACTTTCTTATTACAGCCTAAATATAAGTGCACTAGCGTTGTTAGGAAGTTACTTAATAAATAGGAAACAATATGTTGAAGCTGATAGTCATAAGAGTCGCATGGGTGCTGTGGATTATGGTGTCCCGCAGGGTAGTGTATTGGGTCCGTTACTTTTTAAAGTTTTTCTTAATTATATAAAGAATCTACAACTTTTTGGAAAATTATGTATATTTGCTGATGACATTAGTGTTTTCTATCCATATAAATACGAAACATCTATAAAAATTCAAATGGAATATGATGCAGCAATTATTGCAGAGTTTTCTAGAATAAATAAATTGTGTTTAAATGCTGATAAAACCAAAATGATAAGATTTAGACCATATCTTGTTCACAATCAAAATTTTAGCATCTTTGTTGATGGAAAAGAAGTACGTGAATCAATTTCTACAAAATATCTGGGAATATACTTGCAAAGTAATTTATCGTGGGACATGCACATTAAACATTTAAAATCTAAGGTCGTAAATGCTACTGGTTTAATTTACAAATTTAAGAATAAGTTCAACATAAAAACGAAACTTATTATTTACCAATTTACTTGGCTATTGTTTATGGGTATAACAGAACTAATGAATTAAAATCACTTCAGAGAGCACAAAACAAAGCACTTAAAACTATTTTTAATCTACCATTAACTTTTTCGACATTATCTCTATACAAAGATGTTTTAACTACAATACACCCTGTTTACGGTTTGCACAAAATGCAACTTCTATTGTATGTTTTTAAAACTTTAAATAATATAGGTTTTCACACTATATCATTTAGAAGAAATCAAAATACATTTAATACAAGAAAAGCGTTGAAGACTACCAAGCAAAGGGTTGAACCACTTGAGTAGTTTGGAATATAATAATATTCCAGAAAATTTTAAAAATATTGAAAAAATATCGATTTTTAAAAAAGAAATAAAGAAATATTTATTAGAGAATATAGAAATGCTTCTATTTTAATAATCTCATTGTTATATATATATAAATTTGTTATTTAATTTTAATTTTTTAATTTAATTTTTCATTATTGAATACTAAATATTCTTAATTTGTATATTGTATAATTTCTATATTTTGCCAACTGGCTTCAATAATGTCCAATGGACGCTGAGGCACTAAAATTTTTTGTAATGAATATTTAATTTCAATAAAATACAAAAAAAAAAGTGACTAGACGTGTCAAATGTTCTGTACGCCATGTGCGCAATGTTAAAGACACTGGCTAGATGACATTTGATGTAATTTCGTGAACAGCTGATACTTATTGTTAACATTTTAAATTGTTATAGGGGTAAATAAAGTCAATATTGGTCTTAAAATATATAAAGTTCAAAAAGTACCAGATATGAATGCAAAGAAGCATGCTGAAGTTAAAAAGAGAGCAAAACTCCTAAAAGAAAAAAAAATAAGTTTAAATGTTGAGTAATGGATGACGCAACGTACGTCATTTCTGATTTTTCGCAGCTTCCTGAACAAAAGTTTTATGTAGCAGATGCTAGAGGAAATGTTCCAGAAGAGTACCGTACCAAAAAGCCATGAAAATTTCCCAAAAAGTTTCTTGTTTGGCAAGCTATATGCAGCTGTGTTGAAAGAAGTGAATCGTATGTTACATCGAACACAATAAACACGGATATTTATTTCAAGAAGTTTCTTCTACATAGAAGACTGCTTTCATTTATAAGAAAACATAGAATCTCAACATTCTTTTGGCTTGTTTTTGCATAGTGCTATTACAGTACTTAAAAGTACTTTAGAATGGTACAGTAAACATAATACCAACTGCCCAGAACTTTGGTCAATTGCTAGACATTGGACTCTTGCAAAAGGGAATTAAGAAATACTAATGCTGCTCCCAAAACATTGAAAAATTTTAAACACAAGTGGATAACTGGTTCCAAAAATGTTACGCAAAGTACAATCGAATTAACCCATTATTGCCCAACCGGTAATTTCACATACCAGCACTTTAAGCAAGCATAAAATCTATCAAATATAAAAAATGTATATTTTCTTTGATTTGCTTTCAACAAACTATTTAGGACTTGAATACGTAAATGATCTTTTCAAAAATGAATATGGAGAAATTGTTGCGGTTGATTCGTCCTCAAATAGTCAATATTGGATTATGATCTGGAATTTTTCTTGCATCATTTTTCGATAAAATTTAAAAAATCGAGGAATAATGTACTTGTTAGCTGTTCCCACAAATCACGGTACCAATTTAAATCACAAAATAAAAACTACCCAGCAAAAAATGATCAAGTGCTCCAAAAGTAGAAGTAAGAGCATATTTTGTGCTTTTTTGAAAGTTATTAATAATTACTACCAAAAAAGTGAAAATAAATGTATTTTTAGCAGGAAAAAAGTTTAAAAATTTCTAAGAAATTTAAAAATTCCAAAATTTAAAACTATTTTTATTTGCTTTTAATAAAGCAAAAACAAAATTTTTATAAAAGAATTTGCCTAAGTATAGTTTTAAGAGAAGTACTTCAAAAGCAATGAATAAGAAGCATAAAAAAAAATCCTACCAATGACAGCCAAGGGTTAAAAAAACTCCGTCAGCTCTTTTCTAGCATCATATACTTCCTTCCAATGACAACACAATATTAAAATCATGACTTTTTCTGTTCTGTTTTTGCTGGGTAAATATATATTAAACAAAAGTTATAATTGCAAAGCGAAAACTCCTATCAATGTAAAGAATCTTGGTACAATAGCACAATATAATAGGCATTAGGAAAAGTAGATCCTAAAAATTTTGCGTCCAAATTTCTGATGACAAAAAAGTAACTAGTTATATATTAGCAGCTATACTTTTCTGCAGCTATAGCATTGAACTACCGATATTTACAACCTTATTTGATAATGAACAAGTTTCAACGTTATTATTACTAAACCTCTATATTACAGCACTTTTTGTAAAATCATGACGATAAGATAAAAGAAAAAATAAATAAAAGTTTGAAAGTTAAACTAAATATTTTTAATTTCCTAGTTTTTCAAACAAAATATTTTATTTTTAATAAATATTTAATACGAAAATAATGCTTTTCATTTTGAGCTTTTCACTCATTATTATTCCAAAAACACTATACGTTTCGGTCCACTGGTAAGAAAACTTATCACCTCAGATCTCAGGAAACAAACGTTTCATTTTCTTTAAACTTGAAATATATCTTAGTTAGACCAAAAACAAGGTAACCTTAGTTAAACAGCAGATTATTATTTTGGTTGTTACAGTTGTCAAACTGCATATATAAAAAACAATAAGGAATACGCCATATTGTTGTTGTTATGCAACTGTTGCCACCTTCCATAAATTCGCGTTAAGTTTGACGTTTGTCTTGATAAAAAAAATCTCTAATGTAGACACTATAAAATACATTTTATAACACTAATTTTTGAATCTACACGTGAAATAATTCTCTCAGAGAGTGAATTTGACACTCTCTGATAGAAAAATCTTACATATTATGTTACGTCTCGATGTGCTGTTATTGTTACACGTAATAAATCTGTAGAAAAAAAGCCCTAAAAAAAATATTGATTCATTCATAATTTGAACTTATAATAGTCAACTTGTACCTTTAATTTATAGTTTAAAATTTAATAGAATGTCATTAAAACAATAAGACTTTATTAATGTAGTCCAATTAAATTTCTTAAATTTTAGTTGAAGCTAAACGTAGTTTAATTAAAATTGTACATTTGTAAATTTTTTACTTCATTAAATTTTAAAAGTAGTTTAATAAATTCTTTAATTAAAGTTTAAATTCCTTAATGCAGTTTAAACAAAACCCAAACATTTTAAACCTAGTTTAATTAAGCCTTTAAATTTAAGTTACATAATGGTTAACTATATATCATCGTAAGCCACATTTATCGATTTTATTTTATTTCGTTACATTTTTTTTTTAACACTTGTTTGTTAACAAATAATAATAAAAAAACACATTTCAGTTTCATAATTATTAAAAAAAAAGATAAAAATACGAACTTTTATAAATAGAATCAAAAGACAAGTGTAAGAAACAAAAATTGAAAATTAACAACATGTATAATTAATCTAAAAATACTTATTTATTATTTAAATATAAATAATAAGTGGCGTCTATTTTTAAAATACAAGTGTTAAAATATTCATTTATAAAAAAAAAAAAATTATAAAAATTGGTTTAATGAAAATAGCAAATTTACTATAATAAATTAGTGCTAATTTTTATATAAAATAAATTTAAACTAAATAGAGTAGCAAATAGTTTCATCAGCTAATTTTTTCTCTTTAAAATACTCAAAGAATTATAACACAATTATCAATGGAAAATTTTGAAAAAATGAGGGGGAAATATAAAAATTTCAGTGATTATAGCTAATTTATTCTCCTATTTTAATTGAAACTAAAAAACAAACTAATCTTTTTTTTACAAAATTTTTGCATTTATATGTAGTTTTTACCTAGTGTCCAGACTAGCAATGTTTTTATCAAGATAAACGTAAAATTTTTATCTGAGTTACATACAATTTTTTATCTTTATCATCTATCATAGTGTCTACATTAGAGATTTTTTTTATCAAGACAAACGTCAAACTTAATGCGAATTTGTGGAAAGTGGCAACAGTTGCACAAAAACAACAATATGGCGTATTCATTATTGTTTTTTATATAATCAGTTTGACAACTGCAACAGCCAAAATAATAATCAGCTGTTTAAATTAGGTTACCTTGTATATATTCGCACTGATTTTGACGTTTGTTTTGATAAAAAAAATTGCTTAATGTAGACACTAGGTATAGGAGAAGATGTATGTCATAATAAGTCATATAAAAAGTATCAAAAACAACCAAAATGGCGTCTTTTATCACAAATCTCACAAATTCTGTCTACACTAGACAAATTTTTATCCTGATAAAATTTTGATGTTTGTCTTGATAAAAAAATTTTCTAGTCTGGACACTAGGTTATTTGCAAATAAAATTTTTATCTCATAAACGCCGAGCTTTTTTTAATTGTACATAATATTTCATATTTCTATAAGCAAATTGCCGTATAAACACTGCAACTATTTTTTTTTTTTTATTTATTTATTTACAAACAGCTGGCGTATAAACGTAGTAAATGACAATAATTTTAATGTCACTTTAATATGCATACAAATGATCTTTTGTTTTGTGTTTTAAAATGTTTATACATCTTTGTATTAAGAATAAATTATTTTTAATTATGTAAAAATGTTTTTTTCCTGAACTGAACTTTCATACAAAAGTACATCAGTTAGTTAGTTCTAAGTGTTATAAATGTTTTATGAGAAAACAAGATGCTTTTAATTGCTTGTATTTCTTTATTTTATATATTTAATTTATTAATTTTTAAGGTCATAGAATAAAAACAATAAAACAAGTGAACTTTAAAGCAATAAAAACTATTTAAACAAAACAGAAAGTTTTTTTCTTTATAATTAATACAAGTTTTAAGAATTTTTTTCTTAATGGGAAAATTGTAAATAATTCTGGGTATTTAGAGATATAAATTAGGGATTTTTAAAAATTAATAGATTGGGAAAATTCTTGTTTTGTTTTGCGAATTAGTGAAAATTTTGGTTTCTAAATTTTCGCGGAATATTTAAACATTTTTTAATATTTGAACCACAGTTTAAATAAATTTTAAAAATAGTTCAATCAAATCTTCGCATTGCAATCCCACTTCAAATAAAACTTTAACTTTCAGTTGTTTTTAAATTAGGTTTCAGTCAAAGTTTTGTAAAACTTTTATATTTTAAATAAAGTTTAATAAATTATTTAAATCCTAAACGTACCTTACTTAAACCTTCAAATTGTAATCAAAGTTTAAATACAATGTTTAAGATTTAAACGTGGTTTGAAAAAAAATCTTGAAGTTTTAAACAAAGTTCAATAAAATAATTGAAATTTTAAACGAAGTTTAAATAATCACATAAATCTTTGTTGTATTTAAGTTTAATCTTCTTTTGTAAAACTTAGTTAAAAAAAAAAAAATCTTAAAATATTAAATAAAAACAATAAAATATTAAAAATTTCAAATGTAGTTTAATAAATTACACAAATCTTAATTGTAGTTATATTAAGCCTTAAAATTTTAAATTTAGTTTAAAAAAAAATCATTAAGTTTTAATCGCAGTTTAAATAAAATTCCTTTCAATTTCAAACAATTCCTTTAAATTTCGAACATAGTTTAACAAACATATTAATCTCAATCTGAGTTTAATTAATCTATTAAATTGCAATTATACTTTAAATTAAAACTAAATTATAGTTTAATTAAAACTTTTAAATTCCTGACAATTAAAAAATTATTTCAAACTTAGTTAATAAAACCTTTCAATTTTAATTGAAGTTCAATAAAATATTTAAATTTCAATAGTATTAAAAAAAAATTCGTGTAAATTTTAATTGTAATATATACCTAGTGTCCAGACTAGAAAATTTTTATCCAGACAAATGTCAAAATTTTTAATCAGGATAACAATTTATTGGTATTACGTTGTGCCTATACATGTACTTTTTTTATCAAAGCAAACGTCAAATATTTTTCTAAATTACAGATAATTTTTTTATCTTTATCAATAAATATAAACAACAAATCTATCAACAACAATAAAAATGGATTCGTATTTTATCAAGAAACGTAAAGACAAAATTTTCAGTATTCGAGCCCTGTTTTAACGCTGTAATAATACTGACAAATTCAATCTACACCAGGATAAAAATTTGTCTAGTATAGACTCGACGTTATTGCAGCGTGATAAAAAAAAAACGCAATTTTGGTTATTGGTACTTTTTACATGGTTTATTATGACATACGTCTTCCCCTATGATTAATAAAGATAAAAAATGTTCGTAATTCGAACAAAAATTTCACTTTATAAAAAATTTACTAGTATGGACACTAGGTTAAATTTGAATAGAAGTTTAATCAAGCTTTAAGAACTTAATCATATTTTAATAAAACTCAAGATTTGGAGATAAATCTTTAAACTTAGTTTAACGGATAACATTTCAATTTTTGAGGCAATTTAATAAAACATTTAAATTTCAAAGTTTTAATGATGTAGTTAAGCTTTAAACGTTGTTTAATTAAACCTTTAAATTTTTAAACTGAAATCTTCAACTATGATGGGAAAAAATAATCTAATAAAACATTATAAATGAAAACTTAGTTTAATAAAGCAATGAAAATGTCCTTTAAAGTTTAATAAGAACTTTAAATTTTATCAATTTTTTAATAAATCATTTTAATTATAAACGGAGTAAATTGTATAGAAATCTTTAACTACCAATTTTAATAGCAACTTTTCAAAATCGTTAAACGAACTTAATAAACACCTTTTCAATTTAAACGTAGTTTTGTAAAACTTTTTTTTAAATTAAAAAAAAAAAACTAAATTTTTTTCGTATAGAAATAAAATATGTAAATTTCAATTAAAGTTCTAAAGATTTCGTTAATATTTTATTAAAATTTTAGATGGTTTTTCTCTACGTTTTAAACTTTGTTTACACTATAAAATTCTCATTTAAACTTCTACAGAAATTCAAGTTTACTTAAACTTATTGTTTTAATTTACATAAAATTATTTTAATCCAAAACCACGTGTTCCATAATTTTCTCTTCTTAAAAGTGTGATCTCTATCTTTATTATTTTATTATTCGCCATCAACTTTTGCTATAATGACAGTTACAGTTTTATTTCCAATGAAAATCCTAAAATTCCCCCTAAGTTAAAATTTATTTATAAAAATAATTAACATATAATTTAGCAACAAATTTCCAAATGATTTTTTTTTTTTATAAATAAAAAAAAACTCGTGTTATTTTTGTCACTAATAAATAAATACCTAAAAGTATTTTTAATAATAATAAAAGACAAAAATTGTAGATAAAGTTAATTATGGTCACACTTTTAAGATGTGAACAATTAAGAACAAAATACATCATCAAATTTTAACACGGGGGGATTTTAATTGTGACGTTTGTAACAAAGAGTTCTTAAAATATTTAAGGGATTAACATTTTCATTTTTTGGTTTATTTTTAAAAAGGGAGACATTTTGATAAGATATCTATTTTATTTTAAAATTTAAAAATATAATTCAGATTTTTTTATATCTTCTTAAGTTACTATCATCTTATTTAATACTTAAGCTACTTTAAAACGTGCATTTAGATATGGTCTATTTATTTTATAATTTCAGTTTCTAAGAAAATGTCTGCTATGAACAATAGTTTTAAAACTTTAACAATTTAATACTCAATTTGTTTTTAATGACTTTGACAGATATTTGTTTATTTGTCATAAGATATTTGTGGTCATTATTATTATTTATTGTCAATGAATTATTGGATTATTGTTCTAATAATCAAAAGCGATTATGAGAACTAAAGTGTAAACTTTCTAAAGTTCTAAAAGTTTTTTTAAACGTTTATGAAATATTAAGTGTTTAATAAATTACTGCTTAGATTTTTATGACTTAAGCCCATAGACAGTTAATAATTGATATGTTAACAACCCATCTACACGTAACAGAATATGTAAGATTTTTCTGTCAGAGAATCTCAAATTCGCTCTCTGAGAGAATTATCTCACGTGTAGATTTAAATATTAGTATTATAAGAAATATTATGAGACTGGTGTGATGAGATTTCTCTACACTATTATCTTATGAGATGAACTATGAAAAAAAAATACACATAAATGAAAATTTATTTGTGTATTTTGGATTTTTTTTTTTAATTATTTCTTTTTACTGTTTGCTTTACATTAAAAAAAATTTTTTTATAAAAATTCTGCTAAAAAAAAGAGTGAATTTCTTAAAAAGTACATGTTTACTTTAATGTAGAGAAAATGGTTACTCTCTTATGCCGGCAAACAAAATTTAAGCTCGAATAATCACAAAAGTAATTTAAAAAAGATTTTAAAGCCTTGTTCAGACCGGCGCGAAATTACGAAATTTCATGCCGAAATTACGAATGAAATCTAGAGTGTTCATACTGGCTAGATGACATTTGATGTAATTTCGTGAACAGCTGATACTTATTGTTTACATTTTAAATTGTTATAGGGGTAAATAAAGTATTTTGAAATGGAAACAAATAAGAAACAATTACTTACTAAATTGGAAATTATTAATTTGCAACAATTAAAAATGTAAAAAGGATAGGTTTCATTTTGCAAAATCACTTTAACAATTAATTTTAAGATTTGTGTTTAAATTTAAGATCAGCTGTGAATTGTTTTTTTTTTCTTCTCACGGATGAAACATGCAGTACATAGTTGAAAAAAAGTATTTTTTCCAACCATGTACAGAGTTGCACGGAAATGGGCATCGCAATTTCAATGTAATTTCGCCGAAATTACACAAAATTATGTAATTTCGCAAGTGTCAAAATGTATGGGAAATTACATAATTTCAACTTGATTTCGGCCGAAATCACGAAAGTACGTAATTTCGCGTCGGTCTGAATGCCCTATAAGATAAATTAGGTTTTAGCGAAAAACTCTTAAAATCTGGCAGCTCTAGCTATCATGTAGAGTAAAACAAATCTTTTGACTACTTTTACTGGTCATCTTGTTTAGAAAATTCTTTAATTTAAGTTTTAGTTAAAATTATAGATAATTTTTTACAACAATTAAAATGGCGTCTTTTATCAAGCAAAAATTGTAAGAGCTCTACTGCTGACAACTTTGTCTTGACATTGTCCTGACAAAAATTTTGACGTTTATCTTGATAAAAAATTGTTCCGTCAAGACGCCCTAATATTGGTTAATCGTCAACACTTGTTTGCATGTTAAAATATATAATTTTTATTATAATTAAATAACAATTATTAACCATAATTGCCAGATCATTGACTTTGATTTATTAATGTCGCTCTCATTCACTTGGTTCCTGTTGGCAATATTTAATATTACCACAAATTCTTTTTAAAATTAAATTGTATATTGTCTATAATGTCATAAACATTTTGTTTGTTTTTTTTTTCTCTATCTCTCTCTTACCTTTAAACAACGTACGTGAAAATCTTACCCAATTATTAAAACCCCCATATAACAATATTGATGATAACAATAAAATATTTTATGCATATTTTTTATTTTGCTTTATTTAGTATAACAAGGAAGAATCTTTATTTATATGTGCTGGCAAAAAATTTTCCATTTAAATAGTCATATCAATAACAATAGATTGTCAGGTATGAGGCATCGATCAATGAATGTAAAAGTGTCAATATAAAAACAAAATGAAAAACCTTTGTAGAATGAAAAGTCATAAATTTGAATAATAGACAACAATAAATGAAAGTGTAAAAAGATTTATTCTTTTTAATTTAGGTATAGATAGATTTTTCGTAATTTTAATAAAAAGATTATAAAAAGTAGATGGAAAATTTATTTAAATTTCTGTATATATATTTCAAACATTTATAGTTATTTATAATAAACAAATATTCAATTTTTATAATTTTAAATTATATTTATAATTTTTATTATATTTTATATTATATTTATATTATCAAATACTTTGGAAAAATATCAGCTGAAAATTCTATAGAGCTTTCTTTTTTAACTACTTTTTTAATTTTAAGATTAAAAAAACATAGAATTGTTTGATGTTTAAGAGAGATTAAATTTAAAAACTAAAAGCTTTATTAAACTAAGTTTAATATCTATTTAGAGGTAATACTATTTAATTGTTTATTAAACTTAATTTACTGCAGTTTATACAATTTACAATTTATTATACAAATTGACTTATCATTAAAATACGTTAGATATTTATTAAAATTGTCTTGTCTGAACACATTGTAAAGGTAATAATAAACCTAATGTTCAGACTAGCAAATTTTTTATTTTTTTGTCAAGACAAACGTCAAAACTTTATCAGGATAAAATTCTATCCTGACTACAGACAGAATTAGTATTATTATGTAGTGTCTATACTAGAAAATTTTTATGAAGACAAACGTCAAAATCAGTGCGAATCTTATACAAGGTAATCTCAGTTAAACAGCTGATTATTATTTTTGGTTGTTACAGCTGTCAAACTGCATATATAAAAAACAATAACGAATTCACTTATTGTTGTTTTTGTGCAATTTTTGCCACCTTCCAAATACAAATTTTGTCCTGATAAGGTTTTGACGTTTGTCTTGACAAAAAAATGCTAGCACAAATTTTAAAAAAAAATCTAACGTATTTTAATGAAAACTTTTAAATTTCAAACTTACTTTAGTGAAAACTTTAATCGTAGTTAAACGAAATATATAGTTTCAAGTCAAGGGTTTTTTTTATATAAATTGTAAACTAAGTTTAATAAAACAATGAAATTTCTATAGTGGTTCAGTATTACCTCTAAATACATATTAACCTTAGTTTAATAAAGCCTTTAGTTTTATATTTAATCTCTCTTAAACTTCATAACAGTCCTAGGTTTTTTTGTTTTTTTTTTATCTTAAAATTAAAATAAAAATATTTAAAAAAGAAAGCTCAATGGAAATTTCAGCTGATATTTTTCCAGCTTAAAACACCCTCCATTAATAATTCGTTTGTACTTTGCGCGACTTTTTTTGGAATCAGCTGAGCGCAGCATTAGTCTTCCTTAATTCCCTTTTTAATAGTTTCAAGAATTTTTTTAAGTGTTTACATCTGGCTTTCCACTGTGTAAATGGAAAGTCAGATGGAAATAGAAAAATGTTAGCAGCAGACAAAGTTACAATCAAAAATATGTGTTACATTTTATTCGAACTCACACTTTACGTTCAATTTAGATTTCGGTTTAAATAAACATTAATGAATCTTTTTTATTTTAAGTTTTAATCGTAGTCTAATGAAATCTTTAAATTTATCTAATATGTTTTGTAAAACTGCCAAATTGAATTGTAAAGCTTTATACTGGAAATTTATTTTATAAGTAAAAAAAAAAAATAAATCCCGTAAAGATTAAAAGCGTGCCAAAAAAATAAATTGTCACACATTTTCTGTTTTTGATTAGATATGATTATTTATGATAAACCTCCCTCAAATTGGCAGAAATAATTGAAAGCAAAAATTTATTGCCACTAGGAAAATAAAATAAATAAACGGAGATTGTGAAATGGATGATGAAACGTATGTCATTTCTGACTTCTCACAGCTTTCTGGACAAAAGTTTTATATAGCAGATGTTAGAGAAATGTTCCAGAGGAGTACCGTACCAATAAGGAATCAAAATTTTCAAAACAGTTTCTTGTTTGGCAAGCTATATGCAGCTGCGTTAAATGATCTTTGAAACTAGCATTTTTTTCTAAAATAATTTTAAAGTCTAGTTAAAAATTATTATTGACAACTAAAAAAAAAAAATAATAAAGTGGCTATACAACATAGACTAATAAATAGATATTTACGTGAGAGAAAAAAAAACTGATTAAATTGTCAAAAATCTAATTCATGCAACAACAAAATACATATAGTCACATATATTTTGTTTTTGTGTTTTGAAAAAAAAAAAAATTAATAATTCTTTTGAAAATTTAATTCTCACATAAACTTTTAGTTGTATTCTATGGTATACAATATAATCGATTTTTAATATTATATTCTTTAGAAAAAAATAATTTTTAAATTAAATAAAAATTTATAATACTTTTAAAAGCGAATGAGCTTTGACACTATTTGAACTTAACTTTGAAATCTGACAATGAATTAGTGACACCTCAAAAGGGTTCACCAAGTTGCCATACTGATCACTATAATAATTTGGTAGGTTTTAATAATATGCCATAAATTATATAAAATTATATAAATTCTTATTAAATTTATATAAAAAATGAAAAATCCTTTTTAAGCAAAGGATATTTAAAATTGTTTTAATAACTGTTAAAAAAAATAAAAAATATATTGTTGCCTAAAACAATTAATAAAGTTACCATATCTTTTTTTGAAATAAATTGTTTTTAACAAAAAAACAAAATGAATATCCTTTTAACACCTAAAACAGTTAATAAAGTTACCATACTTGTTATTTTAGCGTTTTTATTTATTAAGTTCAAATTAGTTATTTATCTTAAAAGACTATTTTTGAAAACAACATTTGTTTTATATTTTATTTTATTTAATTATGCAAAACTGTTGCTGATTATTATTATTTTTTGTTTATATTTATATTAAAAAAAAACTTTATCTCAAGTACGTGTTGATTAATTCAAAAGCTTATTTTTTGGTCTATTAACATATAATTATTGATTGGTTTGGTCACAGTCTGTGAAAGTAATAAATCAGTACACTTGATTAATTTTTTAACATTTATCTTATCACCTTAGTTGTATGATGATATTTTTTCTATTTTATTTTGTGGGAATGTTTTTTAATAACTTTAATAACTCTCGTGATTTAATGGGTTTATTAATCGAGTTTTTAATCAGTTTTTTATTTTATTAACTTTTAATAGTTTTGGTTTTTATATTTTCTTTAAGAAAGAATTATCTCAATTAAAAAAAAAGTCACCAACACTTAAATATAAATAAACTCATTATAGCTTTATTAAACAACCCTGCATGCGCCGGTAAATGCCTACTATATAAAAATACCTTTTTGGAGTTTGTGTGAGTACCCAGCTGTTCTAAGGTTTATCTACGATTTAGTGCTTTTAATATACATTTTGGGGTTACTTATGTTTATCAAATCGAAGGGTGTTTTATTTAGTTTAAATTATTCTTGTCTTATAAGGTAATCTAGTGACCTTATCTACAGATTATAAAGAAATAGCCTAGAAGCTGTTACGAAAATTCAAACTAACTACTCTGTAGATTACTCAGGCTCAGTAAAAGCGATGATAGACTTTCTTTTGCTTTAGCAAAATTACATAAGTGTAAAATTAACTTGCTAAAAAAATATATAAGTCGTAGCTAACTAAATAACCCAAACTAGGGGAAATCAAATATATACTTTACTGTTGCTAAGTAATATAAAAGGTAGACTGTTTGGGTTCCTTTTTTGTAATCTATAGAGTTAATTGAATATCTCTTAAATTAAAAAATATATAGTCTTTTTCCTGTCTGCTTAATAAACTGTAATAAAACAAAATGTCAAAAAATCACGAGTTCCTGGAAAGTTACCAGAACTGTGGGGAAATGAATAGTATATTTGTGTGTGTGTGTTTTTTTTTTTTTTTTTGACATGTTAAATAATTTAAACATTTCGTAGTCATTACTACAATTGTCGTTTAATACACTTACTTATTTAGTTGACTTTACTACACTCTCATTTGTTAGTAAGAGATAATACTAAATACGGCAACAACAACAAAACAAATTGCTGTTCCTAAAAATGAAAAAAAAAAATATCATTTTTATCGGTTTGAATATTTATTTGGAGAAATGAAAATGCCAGACAGTTAACAGTCATGTAGCTTAAAAGAACATTTTTACGGAAATTTTAGAATTAAAAAAAAAAAATCAAATTCTTGAAATACTTTTTGTCTCGTTTTTTGAGCGTGTGAACTTGTGGGAATTTTTTTGTTAACTTTAACTTAAACTTGCTAAAGAAGTGTTAATTGAAAACAATTAAAGTAAAGTTGTTTATTAAATAAAAATTTATTTATTTCATTTACAAAAATTTTTCTGAACAATAGAGTTATTAAAACCATAAAAAAAAATAATAATAAATGTGAAAAAAATATTCCATAATATTCCATAAAAATATTGAAATAATGCCATTAAAATAAATATATATAAAATAACCAATAAATCAAGGAATGATTTAATGAATGAATTTGAAGACTCTATATTAAATATTAACGAAAAAAAAAAAATCATTCATTAACATTTCAGTGAGAACCTTAAAAACAATTTGTGCTTCAAGTTTAAAATTTCAAAACAAATTGTGTTAACAAATCAGTGCCGTTTAGACGGTTAAAGAGCAAATATTAAAAAAAAAAAAAATTATTGTTACTAAAAAATATCAAAAAATAATTAGAATTCCATAAAAGCATATAAGTGTTTAAAATAAATTAAAAACAAAAAACTTACTCAAATTATATGCAAATATGCAAATAATAATTTAAAATTTATTAGTAGTTTTTTAATTATTACAATCTTAAAAACTAAAAATCCTATGAAATTAAAAATTCCTTTTTCGTATGAAGGAAAATTTAAATAAAATTGAATAAAAATTAGTGTAAGTATTAAAATACATAAAATATTTAAAGAAATTTTAAAAAGCCTAAAAAAGTATTTTAGATTTTATTCAAAAACTTTGAATTAAACAAATGAAAACAAAAATATCTATTTAATTTTAAATTTTTTAGCCAAAATTATTCAAAAACAAATTTTTTTTATATACATGCATAAACTCAAACCATTATGAAAAAAAAACTTTTTAAAAATATTGACATTTTTTCCCCATTTTCTGAATTTTGATATGACAAGGCCTTAACTGGAAATATTTGGAAGATTAAAAATGTAGGGATTTATTAAAAATTAAGATAACTTTTAAAATTACTTCTTTTTTTTAATTTATTTAAAGAACAATTGTTAAATACAAGTCAGTTGGTTGAGTGCATACAGTCGTGAGAAAAATAATTCAGACAAATGAAACCTAAGTTTTTAATTAATTTATTTTTATTAAAAATGTTAAAATAAATTACATAATTTATATATATATATATATATATATATATATATATATATATATATATATATATATATATATATATATATATATATATTATTCTAATTTTTTCAGTCATAGTTCAATTTTAAATAATTTTTATATTTGAATTCAAGTCGGATTCCAGCAAAATTTTCAAATGTTTGAATTTTTTAAATTTCTATGTTTTTTGGGAAGTCGGAAAAAAGAAACCACTGTTTATAAAATTGCTTTTTAAAATGGCTTTATTTATTTTTTGTTATAATTTTTAAACTCAAACCATAATAAAAAAAAAACTTTTTAAAACTATTGAAATTTTTTTCCCCCATTATTTTAATTTTTAATAAATCACTCCATTTTTTGTAATCTTCCAAATATTTGCAGTTAGGGCCTTGTGATATGAAAATTCAAATAGTTTTGATTTTTAAATGAACTCATACTGCAGACAGTTGTTTAAAATTTTTTTTTCCTATCATTTATAAAATTTTCAGTTTGCCATTTGGAATTAAAAGAAAAGTAAAAAAAAAAATATTTTATTTTTTTCTTTTTAATGGAATTTTTAATTATTGATTTATAAAATCGTCGGTCATCACGTATAAGAGGGTTTATCGGCAGTATCTCTCTGCAGTATGTCTATGGTCGGCTTTATATATATAAGTATGGCAAAAAAAAAAAAAAAAAATCGTTCTGAAATTAATATATTTTAGTACAACAGGTGTATAAAGCTGCAAAAAGTATTAAACAAAGTTAAGAAAATGTATTCATTTACACATTTTACAGTTACTTGTAGAGATTTCAAAATAATTCCGAACAAATTAAATCGATTAACAGTAAATTTTACATAAGTGCAACAGAGGAATATAAAAGTTAAATTTTTGATCACAGAGCCATCACACCTTTCAGCATCGGCGTTATGAAGTCTCGAATTTGGGCGGAATAATGGTATAACATAATTATACGTATGTGTATAAGTCTTTATTAAATCTGGGTCTGTTTTCTTTAAGATATCGAGCAAAATTTTCGTTATCTTTTTCTTTAACTTTTTTTTCATATTATTTTAGAAATAAAATTGTAATTCTCGAGACCCAAGAAATTGATTTTGAATTAAGAAATTTTGATTTTTGTTGCCGTAAAAGGGTCTTTAGTTTAGTTTAATTTTTATAAATGGAGTTTATTAAGGAACATTAAATAATTTTGTATTTATATGAAAGACATCCTTTAGGAGAAAACTATAAATGTAAAACCAGTTTTTTTTTTATTCTCGAAAGTACTTTGTTTAAACCCTTTCTAATTTGACCCATTTATATAAAAATTTAGAATTTAGACTAGTTGTTTTAAAATTTAATACGTGCAATTGACAAAATTGACAATATAATGCATTTTCGGAAACTCCAGTGAGTTCTTAATTTATTTCTATAAACTCTTTGGAGACCTAGGACAAATGTGAACTTTATGAGCAAAATTAAAAAAATCACAAATTTTTGGAATTTTTGTTTCTTTATTTGGAAATTGTGGGATCATCTTTGTTCAACTTAGATTTTTTAACACTGTATTATTTTAAATAACTAAATCCATATAATCATTGAAGAGATAATTAAAATTGATAACGAAAAAATAAATAAATAAAATAAGGGATGCAAAAAATTTATAACAGAGTTACCAAATTTTTACGCATTATAATCCCACTCAAGAGAGGTCCTTGCGAACCGTTTTTAAAGCTGAAAACTAAAAACTTCGCTACTATAACTTTGTGAAATTTGTTTGCATGTATGTACATACGTACGTATGTATATCAAATTAATCACATAGAAATTACTAATTTATAAAATATATTACATATTTTGACATGAATTTCCAAATATAGTTACCCGACCGATTTTGGTTATTTAAAATTTTATCGCAATTCCTGTTTTAAGCTAGCCCAACTATCTAAGTGTTAAATAAAACATACGTATATAGAATAGTATGTTGATACTAATATTTATATGAACTTATGCACTTTAGGTTTACTTCCGGAAGCGGTTGTTTGCCATAATTTATAAAAAATATTTAAAATTAAGTTTCTTTGTACCTAACTAAATGAAACTCACTCTTGTCTGGAACTGGCCAACGGCGACGACAATAAACTCTGATAGCCTGTTTATACAAGACATGTAAAGATTCAGACAGGCGAGTGATACCCAGACGAGTACGTAAGAAAATGAGTTTTTTTTAAGTACTTACATTCTCTTACGTTGTTTTTTTGCTATTGTCAAATGTTATTGTTGCCATTATATTTAATTTTTACATCTTGTAAATGTTTTTCATATAAAATCATGATTTTTGAACAAAAAAATTGGCAACCCTTAAATATAAACAAAAACAGCTGTTTTTTGTTTACTTAAAAATGTTGTGTTCGGAAAATATTACAAAAATAAATTTATATAGTGCAACAACTAAAATACAAATATATTTTTTTTTAAGTAACAGTAATGTTTCCATCAGTAGCATATTATTTTAGTGAATCGAGTGATTCTAGTAAGAGTGGTGTTGGCGACACACGTATATGTCGCAGAAATGTTCGTGATGCATTAAATTTGTTTAATTTGCCAGATGTTTATCGAAATGTTAAAGATAACTTTTAAAAATTTGTTAAATATATTTATATATAGTTTTATCCATGCATTTCGCTTCACGATTACATTTTACCGATTGTCTGTGTTTGACATTAACGACATTTATAAATCCGTTAAAAAAAAACACAAAATGTTCTCACGTTTTTACTCACAATAACCCGACACATGCCTTACAAAAACAAAAAATAGTTTTTTACACTCATTTCAACAAAAATTTTGAATTACATGGATTCTATAAACAGGCCATAACTCTAACAATTTAAATTCTAACCTCCTAATCTTTTATTTTTCCCAATTGCCACATTTCAAAAATTTTAAAAAATTTTAATCTACTGAAAATTTATAACATATTATTTGAGCAAATCCGCAAACTTAGATGCAACAATAAAATTACAGTCCACTCACTTGCTAACTACCATCAATCAAAATCTATCCAATATCTAACCAAACCCCTGTAAAGCCGCATTTTTTTTTTTCCTTAGACATTCTTTACTGATTAAAACATCATGTTCAAATGGAGTTTTTTAAACTTTTGTTTTAATGACCATGTTTAAACATTTACTTTTAACATGATTTTAATGTTACGTGTAGATTGCTTATAATGACATACAATTTTTTCTTTTTTTCTTTTTAATTCTGACAGAAATTTTTTTCGTTTGTCTTGATAAAATATTGTCCAGTTTAGACGACCAGTAAGAAAAAATAAAAATTATAATAAAATGCATTCTACGAGGTCGAATCAGTAAGTCCATGACTTTTCGAACTTCCCTCGTAGTTATATGAAATGCAACACTATTACCATCAAGTACCACCTGTTAATAGACTACTGTCAAATTTTGTGTCGTCATTTATTTTGCGTAAAAAATAGGATTTTTCGAGGTCCCTAAAATAGGCATTTATTTGGTCTATAATTTCATCGTTGGAGCTGAATCTCTTTCCACCGAGCCATTTCTTTAGGTTTGGAAATAGGAAGTAGTCACTAGGGGCTCAATCCGCAGAATATGGCGGATGTGGTACCAATTCGTAGCCCAATTCATAGAGTTTTGCCATTGAGACTGCACACGTGTGAACACGTGCATTATTTTGATGAAAAAGAACTTTTTCCTTGGCTATATGGGGTTGCTTTCTTTTTAAATTCTCATTAAATCGGTCTAATAAGTTGGCATGATATTCGCCGTTTATTGTTTTTTCCTCTTGAAGGTAATCGATGTGGATTATCCCGCGTGCATCCCAAAAAACTGTTTTCATCAAGTTATTGGCCGTCAAACTTACCTTGGCCTTCTTCGGAGCAGGTTCACCCGGAGAAACCCATTGTTTAGACTGCAGCTTGGTCTCCGGAGTACAGTAATGGATCTATATTTCATCCACAGTTACAAAACGTCGTAAAAACTCATTCGGATTGCTGTTAAACAACTCCAAACAATCTTTTGAAGTTGTCACACATTTAGGTTTATGGTCAATTGAGAGCAAACGCGGCATCCATCTTGCAGATAACTTTCTTAAACCCAGCTGATCATTTAAAATCGAAACTACAATGCCATATGAAATGCCTATGGCATCAACAATCTCACGCACTTTTATTCTTCGGTCGGCCAACCCATATCGTGGATTTTTTCGACATTTTCGGGTGTACTGGCCTCAATTGGCCGTCCAGAACTTTCAGCGTCATTTGTACTTGTGCGACCACAAAGAAAGTCAGTAAACCACTTTTTTTACCATTGAAATTGATGGTGCAGAGTCCCCATAGTATTATTTGGAGCTTTTCTTGTTTTGATTGACGGTTTTTTTTTCGCAAAAAATGAGCACTAGAAATTCACTTTTTTCCATTTTTAGAAAAATACACGAGGTTGTATGTTTTGAACAGCTGTTAAACGCAAAGTAAATGACGACACTTGCTCAAAATTTGACAGTAATCTATTAACAGGTGGTACTTGATGGGAATAGTGTTGCATTTCATATAATTACGAGTGAAGTTCGAACTTATTGATCCGCCCTCGTATTTATTATTAGTACACACAGACTTTGACATTGGTATAGTAAAGAGGGAATTAAGATTATTTAATAAATGTTCGTCTTGTTTCAAAATGACATACATACATACATACAAACATAAATACATACATACATACATACATACAAACATACATACATACTTGCATGCATACATACATACATACATGCATACATACATACATACATACATACATACATACATACATACATGCATACATAGTACTTAAGAAATAATATTACTTAAGAAAATTATAAAAATAAGTAATATACAATATTTTAATAAATTCTTTGATAAAACTTTTGTTAACTGAATGATTCAGTTTTAAATTTTGTAACGTTTTATTAAAGCAACACATTAACTGTTGTTTTTTTAATAAGAAAGAAATATTATCTTAACAGAATTTTCGATATGATAATTAAAATCATACAAATTACATTAAAACAATGAATCATTTACACTTATAATTTATTGTTTTGTATCTGGAAAATAAAAAAAATGTAAATAATTTGTGTTAAAATCGTATTCTATTATATATCAAGTTAGAAACAATAAAAAAATTGTTTTAATAAAATATGGTTACGAGATTGTAAAAAATTAAATATAAATAAAAATTAATTATAATTTTAATTTATATTTTTGGTATAAAGCTTGTTTTAGAAAAACAAATTGTTTGATATTTGTTGATCTAGCGCAAGTATTTTGTAAGAAATAACGCTGCAATCCATATCTAAAACCAATCTAAATCGTGGTTTAATGAACATAGTATTCCACTATTGGACTGGCTGGACTGACTGCAGTCCGGATTTAAATCCAATGGAGAATCTGTGGGGGTATATGGCCTGTAAAGTTTACGCAAGAAATACACACAATAAAATCATAATGACAATAACGGAGTTAAAACTAAAAATTAAGCAAGCCTGGGAAGAAATTGACAGTGATTTTCTTCATAAATTAATCGAATCAACGCCATCCCGAAGTTATCCAGAACAAGGGTTCATCAACACATTATTAATAATGCAAAATTGGTTCATTAGTTTAAGTGCGTATATAGGAAAATGCCATAAAAAATGGCATTAAAATAGTAAAATTACAATGAAAAAAAATTAATGTACATTTTAAGTTTTTTGTTATTAATTTTTTAAGTGAAGTCAATAAATAATTTAAAAATTTAATTTGTAGCACCTTACTTATTTTGCAGCCCTATTTTTGGTAGGTGGATTAAAAAATTGATATGCATTTATAGGAATATGCACCAGTATATGTATAGTTTATTGTGCTTAATTAAATTTTATCAAATATTTGAATAATCCTATCATACTCGTACCTTAGCTATTATTAAAATAATTAAAATGAAAGCTTTTTATTTAAAAATTTTTCCTTTACATCTTTTTTTTTCTTTACAGTTTTGTTGGAAATCATATGCAGCTTTAATTTATTAAATTTTCTTTTGCCAACGCTAATATTTTATAAAATTATTATGTATGTAATACAAAATATTACATTTTATTGTTATAATAAATAAAAACATTTAAAGTGATTGTATTATTACAACAAATTTCATAAAGAACTTAAAGCAAAGTCATCAAAAAGTTAATCTAAAATATAAAGCACAACAACCCAGTACAAAAATAAAACCATACAAATATAAAAATGGATAGCGCAAATTTAGCACAGGAAACCCCTTCCAAAGATGAAGTAGATTTTATTAAAGTCTCTCATAATAACAACAATCAAGACAATAATCTTAATAACAACAATATAAATAATGTAACAACAACCAGCAACAAAGTGCCAAAAACTCCAACCAACAACAACAATCACAATAGCAGTAACAAAACGCCAAAGGAACGTTTAACAATATTCGGTTTTAGTAAAAAATCTAAATCTTTAGAAGATAAATTGAAAAAAGATCACAACACCAATATTACAACGGAAAAGGAAGCTAAAAAAGATTCTGGTTTCCCCTGTCAATCTACACCAGTGCCTATAGGTACGCCACCACGTCATAATAAATTCGTTAAAAACTCTTCGATATCACGTCTTTTGGGCAATACTTATAATGCTAAAAAATTCGATAAAGAAGAAAAGAAATCTTTACCAACAGGTAAATTTAACACTTATGGTGGTAGACGTCGTGCCAGCGGTCCCTATTTGGAACGATTTAAACGTTATGCCAAAGATGATAATGATGTGGCAGCACCGGTTGTTTTGATAGAGAAAACAACAACGAATGCCTCGGATACTTTGGATAGTGAAATGTTGCCTTTGGAACACTTTCAAGAACCTCGTAGTGATGATTTGGGTTCAAAGGCTATGCGAACAATATCGCGGGGTTTGGGTAAACTTTGGTGGAAGCGTACACATAGTGTTGATATAAGTTCACCAGATCCAGAGTTTAAGGTGTCATATTTGGGCAATGTTTTAACGGGATGGGCGAAAGGTAAGTGAGATGAGATATTTCTTAGTTGCAAATAAATTTTAAACGAAATTTTTGCCCAAATTTTTAAGTGATTAAAAAGAAATTATAAAAATTAGTACTTAAGTTTTGTGAGACCAATGTCTCGTTGATCTTGGTTCTAATAGACAAAGGAAATAAGTAAATACGAGTACTTCAATTTGTTGAATATTTTTTTCGACTTTAGAATCTGACCAAATTTTTCATTATTTCGTGGGAAGATTTAAATCGTTTTTAAATAAAAAAAAAAAGCTAAATTTTATTTTCTAATGTTATAGTCTGCTAAAGAACGTTAGAATTGGAAAGTCTTAATGTTTCCAATTCTAATATGAAAAAAAGAAATTTTGGTAGAGACTTTTTAATTTCTAATTCTAAAACGAAAAAAGAAAAGTGAAAATTATATTGTTAAAAAAATAGATTACAGAATATTTAAACGGTTTTTGCTATTTTGTGATAGATTTTCCATTAATTTATTTTCACGATTTTATTATCATTTCTAGTTCATAAAGGACAATAAGATTCATATATCATCACTTAAAATGCAAAAATTCGTAACCACACTTTTAATTTTTTACAGCAGTAGCAAAAAAACATTATAAAAATGCAAAAGGCTGTAACCACAATTTTAAATTTTTTGCTTCAAAACAAAGCGATTAAGTAAAATTGTTTAATCATTAACTCAAAGCAAAAATAGATAAAGCATAAAACATTCTATAAACCAATTTTTTTTTCTTCTTAAATGGAAAAAATTTTACTTCTCTTTCGTTTACCCCAGGTCTACAACTGAGATTAACGCTGATATAATATGTGAGATAACGTCGGCAGAAGAGAGTAACCATTTTGTTTATATTATGTTAAATCTTAAATAAGGGGTACACGTATTCTAATAAATCCTATAAGATATTATTATTTTCAATCAGTTACAGAGTAAACATGTACTTTTTATTTAAGCAATTCGCACTTTTTTAACACAAATTTTATAAAAATGATTTTTAACATGTAAAACAAACACTAAAAGGAAACAATTTTTACAAAATAACATTGTTTTTCAATAATTTCCAAAATACACATGCACACACACAAGCAAACTTTCGTGTATGTGTATTTTTCTGACAGTTCATCTTATAAGATGGTTGTGTAGAGAAATCTCATCACAACAGTCTCATAATACATCTTATAATACTAATATTTGAATCTACACGTGAAATAATTCTCTCAGAGAGCGAATTTGACACTCTCTGACACAAAAATCTTACATATTATGTTACGTCTAGACAGGCTGTTATGAAGTTGATGTTACAGCCAGTGATGCCAACTTAGCCTTTTAAGATTAGAGATAGATTTAGCTTATTGCAGTCCAAAAACGCGAAAAATATTTTTTAGTCCGAAACTAAAAATCGCGCAATCTAGCACTTTTTGAAATTTTATTTTCGCTCTTTAACGCTTTTTTACTTTTATCAAAAATGGCTAATTATTTTAATGGGTTAATACAGTGCAAGCTCGATTTTCGTGACTAATTAAAAACCAGACCTGTTGCGAAAACTGAATTTCCGCGATAACAGAACACAAAATTTTATTGAAAAATTTTATATAATTTTTAAAATTAGAATTGTTGTAAAATATTTAAGGGCATGTTATCTTCTTCAGTATGTTCAACTTTTCCCATATTAAGAGAAGTATTTACACAACAAATGACATGAATAAACTGACAAAATGTAAGATTAAAATCATACAAAAAGGTTAATATATCAAAATACGGGGATTTCCCTTTTTTGGTTATAGACACTGTAGTCCCGATAATGGATAGACGCTAATACCGAGCTTGCACTTAATTTTGCTAATTTTTTACTTTTTATTGAACTGAAAGAAGTGACATCAAGATACTTTTTCAAACAATGTGAAAAGTCTAGTTCCAATTTTTCAAGAGATCTTATGAATCGGTGTTGCCAGTTTAGCCTTTTTAAAACTGAATCCAGCCTTTTTATTTTGCTTTTGGTCTCAACTTTTTCGTTTTAGCTTTCAGCTTTTTGTTAGTCTTTTTCTATTTTTAAAATTGCATTAAAAATGCTAAAATATTAGTGTTTCAATAACAAAGGAAATAACTACTTATTTATTATTACTAATTTTATTTTTACACTTATTCGCAAAAAAATCGAGATTATTTATACTTAATAAAAATTTTCGCCTGCGGTGCTTCCTTACCCAAATCAAAAATAACATTACTAATTTTATGGACTTGCTAAATCGTTTGTTATAACTATTTTTTTAATAGGTGTACTTCATTAACCATAGAAACTAGTTATAAATATAATTAAAAAAAAATTCTTATAAAAGACCCAAAAAAAAAAACTAATGTGAACGAGAAAAAAAAATAAGTTTTTAGATTTAAAAAAAATAACTTTTTCTTATCTTATTTCTTGGAGAATTTTAACTTTTTTGACCTTTTTAAAGTTCAATTTAGCCCATTTTTTCTCATCTCCTGGCAACACTGTTAACAATTCGTAAAGAAAGTTTATTAAAAAAAAAACTGTTCTTAACAAATAAAATAGTTTGAGTGGAAAAATATTGAATGAAGTGGACAAATTGTAATCGAGGTTCATAATAATAGAACCTCTATAGCCTATATTTTTAACTTAAACAGTTTGCTATAAGTATTTTGAGATGTAGTTGCCGAAAGGTTGATTTTTTACTTTTCAAAGAAATTTTAATTTTAGTCGTTTTTTGCGCTTTTTTACAAAACGTGTCTTGATTATATATTCGCAATAGTTGGCATCACTGGTTATGGCTTTTTGACTTTTGTTAATATTGATGTCATTTTTAAAGATATAAATATGAAATTTTTTATGAAGTTTGGTTCAGTATATTATAATACAGTAGACAAAAAAAAAACTTTTGATTTTCAGCAATTATATCCTTTTACATTTTAGGTGACGATATGAAGCTAATTTAATTAATTCATCTTTATTACATTCCAAATAATAAATAATTCCCAAATCTGTTTATGACAAATCTACTTTAAATTTTTATTTTTAAAATTTCTTTTTAATTTCGAAAAACAAAGCCAAAAATGAATTTAATTTTATTGAAAATAGTTTTAGGAGTTTTTTCTTTAATTTTTAAATCGTAAGCAAATTCGTACATATATTTTGGTTTGGAAATTGAGTCATTTTAAAATTTGTTCGCTTAATCGGAACGTCAATTTTATTGAAAATATTTCTTTGTTGAAATTTTTAGATCTTTGAACTGTAAACAAATTAGAAACTATATACTTTTGTTTTCTACTATTAACAGTTCATTATCATTTATTTGATTAGATTTGTCACTTCTTAGAAATCACTTGAAATATAATTTAATCTCCTCAATCTCTAAACGTTAAAAAACTGCTCTAGAGATATTTAGAAATTAAATCATGACGAATTTTCTTTTTTTATTAATTGTTGATCAGTAAACAAGTTGGAATCTACAGCTTTCCGATTTCTTTCAGGCCTCGGGTTAGTAGCATTCATACGCTTTAATTTACTAAAATCTTTGTTTTTCTTTTTTTGTCTTAGGTATAAAATCGATCTGTTTAAAATCTAAGCAATCGAAGTAACTTGAAAGATCTACTTATAATCTTAAAAAAAAATAATAATTTTAAAAGTTTCTTCTTATCTCTGACGAAAACTCCAAAGACTTCTTAGGCTATCTCTTTACTATCTGAGATCTCATCTGATTTAATTTTTTTTACTAATTAAAAATTTATAACAGTCTTATAAATTTCTAAATACCATCTATTTTTTAAGTTTATCTTTACTCCGGCATTAAAACCCATCGCAGTTGTTAAACTTAGTTATATACTACACTAGGTGTGTTTAGGAAGGAATTTGAATTTCTCTCATAACCGATTAAGTATTGATTTCGGAAAAGGTCGATCATTTTAGAACCAACAAATAACAGAAATAATAAATTAAATTCAAACAAGTAATAATGTTATATTCGGCAGAATCTATATACCCACCATCTGCAGCGTTTTGTACCCACCTAATTCAAAATTTCACCTTATATAGGAGGTGGACGAATGGTTCCTTGAACTATTTGTACAAAATTTAGCTGTCGAACATGCTTTGGTTTTAGAGACATGGGCGGAAAAGCATGAACTGGAGTTACGTCGGACACTGAGTTTTTCTAGTACTTAGCTCATAGTTATTTTGTTTATGCCTATTTTCAAGAGAAAATCTCAAGTCTGTTACATTATGCCAAAAAAAAGTTTCGAGTTCTTAAAACAATAGAAATACTCGTATATATGTTGGCAATTATCAAGTTCTATCTCTCTCTTTAAAATGTTGCGTGTGGACCAATAAGAAATTTATTGCGCAATTTAATTTATTTTTGCTAGGATGGATATAACAGATATTTAAAAAAAAGAATTAAATTTATCTTAAAAATAAAAAATTTTCTAAAATTATAGCTTCAGAAAACTAAATTTCGATTAATCGGTTATTCGACACGAATTATTCGGTTTATTCGTTATTAGAAAATAGACAAAATTTAAATTATTCGAAAAGTTAATCGGCAAAAATTAATCGAATAACCGAATGATTGTTAATCGATTGGATACACTAATATTTAATCAATTTGTGAAAAATATCGCTCTTATATCTCTGTATAAATTATAGTGAAAGTTGCCTTAGCCAGACATTTTCGCTGATTTTAGGATATAATAGATAATGTATTTAGTACTATGGATTTTTATTTCAAACTTGTCTATATATATGAACTTATACGAGTATTTTGGGAAACTAAAGTTCGAGAATGTCTTCAGAATATGAACAACTGGGGATATCCGAGTTAAATTCAAAAACTTGATTTTGCTTAAACTGAGTCAAAATGAATAACAGACTGATGCAAATCTCCCTCTCTCTCTCTCTTATTTGATCTTTGCTTTTGCTATTAAAAAAACAAAGTTTTCCATTTAACTCAAATGTTCAAACTCAAACAAGTTCATAAAAACCCAATATTAACTACTGAGTATATTAGATTCCAGGAATCAAGATAATTTTCGTTAGTTAATCATGAATTTTACAAATTTAATCTATTTGTACTCTCTATAGAATCTTTCAGCGTTCCAAGAGTTGACAAAGACATAAACAAGTTCGATACGAGCCAATATAAGCTTCTAAGTATATTTCGATCCAAAAATAAACTACTAAGATAATTTTAGTTAGTTGATAATGCATTTGAAAAACTTTAAACTGATTGGATGGTTGTGGGAAATTTGTGATCTTTAGAGCATCTTTATTTGTTCCAATAGTTAATTGCGTCTCAAAAAAGATCCCCGAAAATTAAAAACAGTGTTAAGTTCATAAAATATTGAATTATTTATTAGGTAATGAAGAATTTTCTCAGAAGGTGTCGATGTTGCTCCTACATCTCTCTAACATTTCTTTTCAATTCTAGAACTGATTAGGACCTAACCAAGATCAAAAGTAAGCGCACTTAAATAACCATAATTAGTTCCTAACAAAGACTAGGAAATTGCATTTTTAAATCCAAAACCACACAATTTACTAATTTGTTTTTTAATTGTTTAATTTTGAACTCTCTGAAAACGATTTTAAAGTTTCATTTTAAACTTTATTATCTTCAATTTATTACAATTCCATATTAACTTTATAATAATTAAAATTTTCTTCTCCTGTTCCAGGCGAAGGTTGTGTGGAAAAACAGCTTAACACATTGTGGCGTAATTATACACAAAACAATAAACCCGATGTGATAATGCGCCTAAAAGTATGTGCTTCTGGTTTGAAAGCAACAACCAGACAACACGGACTAACGGAATATTGGGCCAATCGTATCACACATTGCTGTGCACCAAAGAATTATCCACGAGTCTTCTGTTGGATTTATCGTCATGAGGGCAGGAAATTAAAACATGAACTAAGATGTCATGCGGTATTGTGTAGTAAGGAGAAACAAGTACAAGAAATCTGTGATACTTTAAAGGTAATTTAAATAATTTTATTTGTCTTTAATTAAATGATAAAAAAAATTTCTTTAAATTCGGTTTTTTATTTAATACATTTTAAATTAAATTTTGTTTTTTTTTTCAGGCCAACCTTGAGTGTGCTCTGCGCGAATTTAAACGTGAGAAAATTCTCAAACAGAATGCTCGCTTAAGTCTTGCTAATGCCGTCTATGATAATCCGAGTTTACCACGCCGGAAAATTCTACTAAGTGTGGGTAGTAATAACTATCGTCCGCCTTTGGAAAGATCCAAATCAGCTCCTAAATTAATGGCCATAGAAGAGGCCATAGGTGAGGAGGGCGAGGAAGTGGAAGAAACTAATGAACCTGAAATGAAACCTTGCTGTCAAAAGGACTCTCTATATCCAGCCATGACTTTGGGTCGAAGACGTTGTCGTCGTGGTCATTCAATACGCAGAACTGGTAAATTAAGACCAGTAAGTTGTAGCTCCTCGGATAGTCCCTGTTGTGGTAAACAACAGCAACAACAACAGTGTTTAAATGAAACCAAAGAAATAAATGCAGAAGAAGAAAATTCAAAGAAATCAGGAGATATACAATATGGCTCCGATGATTCTGATGATTTTGAAAAGATTTTAAAACATAATGATTACGATACAAATGCTTCATTGACCAATGAATTGCTACCTTATTTCGAAAGGCAATTAAATAAAAACATAAGCAACAGTTGTGGCAGTTTAAGTGATTTGAAAGATCAAGAAGGTGGTGGCGAACATGAAGAAGAACCTTTAAGTTTATCACCTTGTATCAATAATGATCCCAATGCTGATCCTTTGAATGATTTTAATCCTCATGATTTGAGGGAAAACTCTCAAGAGCAGCAAACAGGACAAATGGTTACCATGAGACGTTCAGGGGTATGCAGTGATGGTGAAGAAGATTTTTTGGGTGAGGAAGAGGATGATATGTATTTCCGTCAGGCAGCTATATTGACCATGTTGCATCGACATTCTATGCGTAAAATGGCCAATCTTTCGCTGAGCAGTGATGAGGGCAGCAGTAGTTTAGAAACCACTTCCAGTAGTGTTATGGAACATCACTACAAACATCAACTACAATCATCTATATCTTCTGAGGTCTCCTCGGCTTCTTCAACACCTCAACAAAATGAGATCAAACGCATTAGTACAGATAGTGCTGATGAGGGTTCCATTTCAAGTGGTTGTGAAACAGCTAGCACTGTGACCAACAATCAAGATGATTTATCTTTAAAATACAGGCAAACACTTAAACAATTCCAGCAGGACTTGGAGGAGGAACAATGTTCTTTAGATTATTCAGTCTTAACACACGAAGAAATCTTTGAACGTTTACAAAATCGTAATAACAGTGATACAGCTACCACTTTTAGCAGTTCCAGTTCTATAACTTTGAAAATGAGTTCTTCACCCACAAATTCTTTGAGTGGCCTTAATTTGCCCGAGGATAGTCCCAAATTATCACCCTCTAATAGCAGCATATCAGCAACAAACAACCAACGACCTAGACGTTCTAGAAGACAGCGTGATGTGAAACAGGATTCGGATTCAGAATGTAGCGATGAATCAGGTTATGTAGAGTTTCAGGAGAGAGAAATGAGTAACAATAATATAATAGAACAACCAAAGCCTCAGTTACCTTTAAAGCCTCAAATACCACCAAAACCTATGCCACGAAGATTTATTAATATACACAATACAACTACAACAACAATACCTACAACAACAACAGTTTAGGAATGGTTGATTTTAGGAAATTTTAATTTTTAGCAGTAAAGCAAAGACAACAACTAAGTTAAAAGTTTAAGAGAATAGAGTAAAGAGAGATTCTTTAGATTTTGAAGTTAGCTGTAGCTGTACTTCATGCTTCTTTTAGCGAAGTTCAAAACCAAATAAATAGTCTGAGAGGGAGAGAGAGAGAGAATGAGAAAATGAAAGACAAATCTTTTACACCTTTAAATTTCTCTTAAAATCAACAAGTTTTTTGCAGTTTATGCAATTTAGCCGAAGTTAAATTTGTTCCTGATTGATTATTTCCTGGTTTCCTTAACAAATTATTTCCTTAAAATTAATTCAAAAACACCTAAACAACTAAAGTTTGAGAGTTCAATATTCATGATATTAAAATTAATTAAAATACTCTCCCTCTGCCAAGTCTCAAACCATAAAATTTTCAAAAAAGCCGAACTTTAATCATAATAGATTAATATTTTCCTTCAAAAAATTTGAAACCTTAGAAACGTTGTTTAAAGTTGTTTTTTTTTTTTAGTGTGTAAAAACATTTTAAAATATTATTGTAATACTTCAAAATGATGCAATTTTAAATAAAAAAATCTTCAACAATTTCTTTAACAAACTTTGTTCAAATCTTTTAGAATTAAATTTTAATCATTGACATTTAAAGAAATTTTTATCCAAATGATTTTATAAAAAAAACCAACAAAATTTATCATTAAACCTCCATCAAAGTGCTTTATTTTCATTTTCAACTTATTTAGTGCCTTAATTAAATTATAAAATTATCTTAATATGAATTTGTTACAAAAACAACACAATTTAATTAAAAAGTTGTATGTAAAACTTTTTTTAAAATAATTATACCTTTTACTTTTTTTTAATTAATTAATCATAATTATTAAGTTATTTTGTATAAATGATTTGTTGGTTTTTGTTTGTTTTTATTATTTTATTTTTATATATAATAATAGTTTTTAGATGAAATTTAAACGCCCTGTAAGTTTAATAAATAATTGTTTGTAGTTATTAAAGAAAAACATATTTAAAATTTAACAAAACTGATTTTATTATTACATCTCCAAACAGCATGTATAAAAATTTCATTTCATCTTCTTATTTTAAGAAAAAATATTTATATTTATAAACTTTCAATAATTCTATAAAAAAGAAACGTTTTTTTCTCGATCTTCTTTCCATTTTTAATGTAAATGAATTTATTATATTGTATCTCTATAATAATATTATACATATATATGTACTTCTGCTATTATACTATTATATTTTTTTATATAAGTTTTATTGAATAGAGTTTTTAATAAAAATGATATAATTAAAAAAAAAGTAATGAATTCATAAATAAATAAAGAATGAATAAAAAACAAGATTATTTGTATTATTGCATTAAAAAAAATGGGTTTTCAAATTATAAAATGAGTTTAGTCTTAATTGAAATTCATCCTTAATATCTAACGACCTATGTGGTCGGGGAAGATATAATACGTTTTACAAATTGAAGCTTTTAGAAAATGTTGCATATCAAGTGTCCTTCAAAACTTCAACTCGTATATTCTTCTGCTATACTTGCGTGAAATTTTAATCAGACCAGTCAATAAAAAATTATTTTTTTCTCTACAAAATCCTAATTTTAAACACTAAATAATAATAATAAATAATAATTTTATATTTTATAAAGTGGAGATACAAATGAATCTCATCTAAGAATACATGAAGCTAATTTATAAATAAATCATCTTACTATCAATAGTAGTATATTAATGGCACATCATTATGTATTACAAAGCAAAAATGCATACCACGTATGAGCTTTGGAAAATATTTAATCCAAGGCGGAGTATATAGGGACAGATGTGCTCAAGATTAACGTGGATACCTGCCATGGCGGCCTAACCCCGTTAAGAACATACAGGTAGCAATTAGAGAGAGTCATTGTCTGGATAAGTCCACTTCCCCTTGCTTAGGAGTTTGAGCTATCTAACCTCCTGCAGCACTATTGGTGACGTGTGTTGCAATGCAACACCACATCGGTACTATAAACCCCTTCCTACGGTTTAGGTCTAAACCACAGCCACCACGTGACTCCCCGAAGGGCCTCTCCAACAGCCTGTCCAGTACGACAACACCGACAAACAGGTGTTGCCCTACCAGGGGCTACTGGCTCCCGTGTTACCAGATTGTGTTAAGTCTCTGGTCAGGCCCCGAAGGTCCTTTTCTCCCATTGTAGGCCCACAGACAAGTCCAGGCAATGGTAACCCTTTTTATACCTGCCACACTGCTACGCTCTCTAAGACCGAAGATATCTTAGAGTGTAACATGACAGGTTTTTCTCTACCACGTATGAGCTATACATCAATTAAAAGATTTAACCCAAGAAGACAAGCCGTGGCGGTTTTGGACAGGCACAATAGTAAAGACAAAAATAATTGCATATTACTGCATGAAATTTGTGAAAATTTGTATCATCATCTAATTTCATACGTTTACTGTTTAGCCATGATTTTCTCTATCTGTACCTTCTCTTAAATCTAATAAGTTCTTAAAAGATAAAGTCCTCATCATTCGCAAAGTAGCTCTGGGTTGAGGAACAACTCTCGCGTCACCGTAATTATTTCTTAAGTACAGTCAGACGGGTTTTTGTTGTTTGGCCTTCGAGAATTTTGCCTCTCACCCCTGCATTGACTAAGTGTTTGATGTCACACAACTATACCGTGTTACGGTTTTACGAAGCTTGCTTACATTTGTCATATGCAATCGAATTTGTTAACCTAACTTTTATAAGATTGGATTCGGTGAAGTATCATATAAAATTGAGATTGATATTGGTGGAGACCATTAAATTCAGGGAGCTGAATTTGTGAATTCTAGCTTTTTACACGAAGGTATAAATCGAGTAGAAGTTTTGCGAAGGACGCTTCTTTGGAATTAACGTTCTGGCATTTTGTTATCCGAGTAGTTACGCAATTTTAATTTTTAGAGTTCAAAAAAAAAAAAAAAAAACAAAAAAAGATAAAGCCGTCTACACAAGATCAAACACATTTGTTTAGATTTAGAGTTTGCGACTTGCAAACGCCATTAATTTTGTTTAACACTTCAAGAAAAGTATATATTTCAAAACACCCTCAAAATTAGTTATCCAAACAAATTGTTAAATTTAAAATTTTTTTGATAGATTAAGTAATTAACACCATCATTTGTTTTTATACCCTACACCACCATAGGTGGTTGAGTATACCAATCGTCTTAGAATCACTTTTTAAATCGATCTAACGATGTTCGTCCGTCCGTCTGGCTGATTAGACGGCTGACTTTCTGTCCATGTAAATATTATGCACAAAGTGCGGATAGCAATTTTAACAATAATTCAATGAAATTTGGCACGTGGGACTTTTATGATACAAGGACGAAGCCTATTGAAATTGGTTGTGATCGGTCTATTATTTCATCTCGTCCCCATACAAATGTCCCCCCCGGAATAGAGTTTAAACACTCAAAAATGCCTCTAAAAATAAGAATATTTTAATGAAATTCGGTGCAAAGAAGTTCTGTACAATTATCAATCTTTGTGACAAATTTTATGAAGATCGGTCCACAATTGACCATAGCTCACTTATAAAACTTTCTTCCATACGAATATTAGTATCAAGTTAATATTCGACACAAATAAGTTTTCTATAAGTAGAAACAACATTGCCAAATTGTAAGAGAATCGTTCCACAATTTATTATAGCTCCCATATAAATCCAATTCCAGTATTCGCCCTAAAGTGCATAAAATCATCTAGATGTTATTATCAACGCATTATTCTGTATTTGTATATTTTATTTTACATTTAGTAAAATTGGCCCGAATTTTTATGTTCGTACACAATGGTGTAGGGTATCATATAAAAGGTCTTGACCGACTATAACTTTCTATGTTGTTTTTCTTTTCTTTTTTTTTTTTTTTGGATTTAATTTGAATTCCAGTTTTTTTTATTTATTTACGATAAAAATCAAGAGAAATAAAGTTCTTAACAAATAAAAAAAAAGTTGCTAAACTGGGGTTAAATAAAAATGACACCTTAAAATATGCACAATACAAGTGTAGCAAAAATCAAATAATAAAAAAACGCAAAAAAGAATAAAACAAAAACAAAATTACAATTTTTCTTTTAATCATAAACCAATTTTAAAATACAGTCGAACACGGTTATAATTAACATTTTCCATACAAATTACAAGGTTTATAATGATATAACGAAATATGTTTAGCCGTGTTCGATTGTATTGTCTTAATGGTTACGAAAAAAACAGGCATCAAGCCAGACAACAATTTTAAAATTGACCCACTTTTTTTGCGTTAAACATTTAAAACATGATATAATAAAATAAGGAAGGCATAGAATACAACTAGAAGTTTACGTGAGAGGCACTTCGAACTAAAATTAAAAAAAAAAATACTAATTTTTTTCAAAACACAAAAACAAAATATATGTGACTACATGTATTTTGTTGTTGTTGCATGAATTAGGTTTTTGACAATGGAATCAGGTTTTTTTTCTCTCACATAAATATCTACTTATTTATCTATGGAGAAAAGTATAATCATTAGAAATTATGTACTCAATTTTATTTACCCTGAAAAAATGAAAAAAATAAAATTTTTCTTTTTTAGAATTTTTGTATTCCATTTCCCGAAAAGTTGTAAGTTAATTAGATGATGTTTACAAAGAACACCAAGGTGGGACGCTGAAGAGTGCTGATGACGATCGTGGCGGACTAGAAAATGCATTCCATTCTGCCGAGCGTCCAATAAAACTTTTACAATGTATTCGTTTATAATTATTCAATGAACTTAAGCCGAAATACACAAATTCTGAAAAAACTATAAAAAAAAGTTCAACAAAAAAACTATAAACTATTTAAAATATTTTTTCTTCAAAGTGAAATTAAAAATTTTATGTGAATAAATTTTATGCAAATAATTTTATAAAAAAGCAAAATTCTGCTCTTGAAGGAATTATTAATCTATGCAAGAAATATTTAAAACTTCAAGTGCAAACAAAATATTTTATATTTTTTTTATTCGTAATTTTTATTTTTTTCATATTAAAATTTTCTGACTTAATAAGAATTACGAATTACAACTCTATTAAATGATTCTACCTTCTATAGTTATATCATGATTTAAAATAAATTTAAGTTATTTTACGAATATGTACTCAACTCGTACTAAATAAATAAATTGCTTAAACAAGATTTGTTTTATATCAATTTTTGTTTATTTAAGGTAAAATTTTGTTTAATTTTTTTTTACCAATTACAGAAAAAAAAAAAGAAAACAACAAAAAAAAACAGGATTTTGTTTTTTAAATTGCGTTTTTATGGTTCAGCAAAAGTTAGTGTGTTTCTACGTGAGAGTGACAGAAGAGAGATGTTATTGACACACTGCATCGTGAAAGGAAATGTTGCCCCTTTTTTGTAACAGACCACAAACTGTACCTCGGAAATCACGTAACGAACTGTCCTGTAATTGTTGATTGAAAACCTGAAAAAAAAAAATAAAAATCAGCAACCTGAATTATTTATGTAAATGTATTTTAAATATTATCATCCTTATTATCATGTTTTTGGTTTTGTTCATTGAAAATTGTATAATGTTGAAAGAAATACTTACACCATCATAAATTATGGTTGGCACAAAACTGATGCCATAAGAGTGTGTTATGCGTTCAGCTTCCAATTGCAACAGAGTTCCCAATTCGGTATTCATGCAGGTGTCAATGTCGCTTGAGAGACCAACCGATTCAGCGCACTAGATAGAAAAAAGGAAAATTGTTGACAGGAGAAATTTTGAAATTAATTAACAAGATGGCTTTTATTTCAATTAAATTTCTGCATAAAAATAAAACCATTACAAAATAAATTAAACCATTATAAAATAAAATAAATTGACAATTGTTTTACGAACCAAATTTTTTGGGCTAATTTAGTGTTCAGACAAGCAAACTTTTTATCAAGACAAACGTCAATTTGAATTACAGAAAATTTTTTATCTTTATCAACTATATCGTCTAGTCTATAAGACAAACGTCAAATTTTTGTCTGAATTACAGATAATTTTTTATATTTATCAATTGTAGAGGAAAACGAACATATGTCATAATAATAAACCATGAAAAAAGTTCCAAAAAAAATCAAACAACGTCAAGACAAAGTTGTCAGACTCGTGCGCTGACAATTTTGTTTTAAAGCTGCAATAATACTGTATCAGAATTTGTGTAGTGTACACTAGGCAAATTTTTATCCTGATAAAAATTTGACGTTTGTCTTGATAAAAATCAGTTACCTTAACTGTTAAGACTTTTATCATAAATGTCAAACAATAACAGTTATTTTTGATTTTTATATTTTCGAGTAGAAATAAAAATTATTTTGTGATTTTTACAAAATAAAAATAAAAAAATAAAAAACCACAAAAAAAGAAAAAAAAGTAATAAAATAAAGACTAAACAAAGACGAAAAACGGCAAAACGAAAAATATATCAAAATAAAAAATATACACTTCAAATTTAGTAAAGGAACAATGAAAAAGACACAAAAAAAAATCCTTAATTAAAAAAAAAAACAATAAAAATTTGAAAAAAAATATATATCAAAATATTCTATTGAAATCTCTTTTACAAAATGCAAAATGCTTTTTAAAAAGCATTAGGAAATTTATTTTTATTAAATAAATTTTCATGATTTTAATCTCAAAAGTTTAAAATTTTTTTTTTGTAAAAGCCATAGATTAATAAATAGATATTTATGTGAGAGAAAAAAAACCTGATTCAATAGTCAAAAACTTAATTCATGCAACATC
Organism: Protocalliphora azurea; assembly: GCA_932274085.1. Classification (NCBI taxonomy): domain Eukaryota; kingdom Metazoa; phylum Arthropoda; class Insecta; order Diptera; family Calliphoridae; genus Protocalliphora; species Protocalliphora azurea. The sequence goes on from OW026519.1 coordinate 62,999,504, forward strand.
AAAATACATATACATACATGTTTTTGTGTTTGAAAAAAAATAAGTTTTTTTTTTTGAAAATTTAGTTGGAAGTGCCTCTCACATAAACTTCTAGTTGTATTCTATAGTAAAAGCCTTAACAATATTCCCATTCATTAGACTGTGCAACAATTTCTCAAAAATTCAAACATGAAAAAATCGACATATTAATTAAATTAGAGCCCATACACAATTAAACTACGTACTCAGTTTTTCTTTTATACAGGACGTTATATTTCCTCTCAAAAGGACTTCAAAATTTGCCGCGCACCTTATGTACCTTCCATTATTTTATTAGTAAGAGCCCAAACATAAGCAAGCGCTGGCAATGGTTGTTTCCAGTTCTCAGAGACAAGTCCAAATTAAATAAAGACGAAGACGAACACGGCTTTTTACATACATTTTGTTTTAGTTTATGTATAAAAAAATTTTCGCCCTCTCTTGATATACGTATGTTTGTATGTAGATACATGTTTGTACAAAAAACAACAACACTGAGTGATTGCAATGCTTCTATTTGCAACTAAAAACCGTCCAAACAGATATAAAAAATGATTGTGAATGAAAAAACAACAACACTGAAAGTTATTGCAATGCTCTTTATATATGTTTGTATGTGTATATTTTTAATAATTTGTTCAGATTTTTGCCTATAACACGGTTGTTTATAGACCGATATAGTTAATTCAAAAAACCGAAATTTTACAAAAATATTTACAACAGATTTGTACAAAAACGAATTCTGAAGCTTATATAGAAGCTTAACCGATTTTGTTAATTTCTTCCGCAAAAATATTCCAAAAAAAGATTCCAAATTTTATGTGAAAAACGAAGTCGCTAGCTTATATTGGTGCTTAGAGGCCTTTTCGGTTTTTTGGCGATATATCGGCCATTAATTTGTTACTAGTGTCATTCTAAGAAATATTCCCTATAACGTAATGTATACAAAATTCGATAACTGGGGCTTTCTGATTTCAGGACAGACAGACATCGTTATTTCAACTTGCCTATCGATAAGGATCCAGATAAATATTGTAGAAATTACAAACGGAATGACAAACTTATATATACCCTTTACACCTGTGGTGAAGGGTATAAAAAGGGTATGGAGGAAAATTTATGGACCGATTTGACTCATTAAAGAAATCGAAATTCTGAAAAAAATATTTGTGATAGATTTATGCAAGAACAAGGTCTATAGATTAGATTAGATTTTTTGAAGCTCCTATATAAGAGCTTCAAAAAATCTAATAACGCGTTTTGGCCCATCACTCGGTAAATACTGGATTCATTTCAACACAAAAATTCTTAAAAATATGTCAGATTTTTTCTGTGAAAGAGCTTAGATAGGTCCTTCAAAAAGTTAAAAAACCAAATATACTTTAGTTTATTGTTGTTGTTTTTCAGTACACATGACCCATGACAACTATAAGGGAAGCAGACATTAAATAAATAAAAAACAAGAGAAAAATGTAAACTATATGATACCCTACACGTTTTACTAAATGTAAAATAAAATATACAAATACAAAATAATGCGTTGATACCAACATCTAGATGATTTTATGCACATTAGGGCAATTCCTGGAAGTGAGTTTATATGGTAGCTATGATAAATTATGGACCGATTCTCATCAAATTTGGTAATGTTGTTTCCACTTACATAAAACTTATTTGTGTCGAATATTAACTTGATACTAACATTCCCATGGGATTTATGCACGTTAAAGTGATTTTCGGAAGAGAGGTCTATATGGGAGCTATGGTCAATTGTGGACCGATCTTCATAAAATTTGGTACAAATATTGTTACTTGTGCAGAACTTCTTTGCACCGAATTTTATTAAAATATTCTTATTTTTTGAGACATTTTTGAGTGTTTAATCTCTATTCCGGGGAGACATTTGTATAAAGGCTAGGTGAAATAATGGACCGATCACAACCAATTTCAATAAGCTTTGTCCCTGTATCATAAAAGTCTCACGTGCTAAATTTCATTGAATTATCTTTAACATTGCGACCTGTACTTAGTGCACAAGGTTTACATGGGCAGCCAGCCAGACGGACGGAGAGACGAACATCGTTAGATCGATTTAAAAAGTGATTCTGTTTCGATTGATATACTTTAAGGTAGGTGTTCGATAACTATTTCTATGAGCTACAAACATCGGCATAAACGCATAATACCACCAACCATCTATGGTGGTGTAGGGTGTAAAAAACAGATTTGCCAATAACTCGTTTGTTTATGAACCAATTTAGTTGATTCAAAAAAACCGAAATTTAAGAAAAATATTTGTGATCGATATATATAAGAATCAAGTCGATATATATAAGAATAAAGTCCATAGCTTATTTAGTGCTTGGATATCGTTCAAAAACGCGTTTTGGCCGACAGCACAAAAATTTAGAAAAAAAATGTTCTATTTTGTTTTACAAAACCGAAGTCCCTAGCTTATATAGGGGATTCAGAAAATCGAAAACCGGTTTGAAAATACGGTTTTTTCTTAAATATTCTGATCTTTATAAAACATATATAAACAGTTTTTTTAATATCTCCGCTATTTTTAACCGCTTTTTCTGAATTTCAATAGAAAAGTTTTGGAAAGATTTCTGAAGTTCATATATATAATGGGTGATTCAAGTAGAGATAATTTTTCAATAGCCTTTTTTGACAGATCACGTGTGAGTCGTGTCATGCTGTTATGTTATTTTTGTTTAGTATTGTTTGGCATTTCATAATGGAAAGACTTACGCCTGAACAACGTTTACAAATCGTTCAACTTTATTACGAAAATTCACGTTCTGTGAGGAATGTGTTTCGTGCACTTCGCTCAACTTATGGTCAACATAATCGACCTATTGAGCATGCTATTCGCACCATCACCCATTTTAAGACCCAGCATTCATTATTGGATAATATTCGACCGAATAGACTACGTCCAGCACACTGTGAAGAAAATATAGCAGCCGAACCTGAGAGTGTATACGAAGACCGTGGAGAGTCGATTCGGCTCCGTTCGCAGCAACTGGGACTGACGTATGGAATGACTTGGCGCAGTTTACGTCGAGATCTTAAATTGAAAGTATACAAAATACAGCTTGTGCAACAACTGAAGCCGCTCGACCTTCCCAAGCGACATCGCTTCGCTCTATGGGCTCTTGAAAAGTTCCAAGAAGATCCGATGTTTTCGAGGCAAATTTTGTTTAGCGATGAGGTCCATTTCTGGCTCAATGGGTATGTTAATAAACAAAATTGCCGCATTTGGGACGAAGAGCAAGCTGAAGAGATTCAATAACTGCCACTTCATCCAGAAAAAACAACGGTTTGGTGTGGTTTGTGGACCGGTGGAATCATCGGTCCATATTTCTTTAAAAATGATGCCGGTGCGAACGTAACCGTCAATGGCGACCGTTATCGTATCATGATAACCAACTATTTGATGCCTGAAATTGAAGCTCGTGATCTCGGCGACATTTGGTTTCAGCAAGACGGCGCCACTTCCCACACATCGCATCAATCAATGGATTTATTGAGAGAACACTTCGGTGAGCACATAATTTCACGTTTTGGGCCGGTCGATTGGCCACCAAGATCGTGTGATATCACACCGTTAGACTTTTTCCTGTGGGGATATGTAAAGTCTAAAGTTTATGAGGACAAACCCGCTTCGATTCAGGCCTTGGAGAAAACATCACGCTTGTCATTCGCCAGTTACCAGTTGAAAAGCTCGAACGAGTCATCGAAAATTGGACTCAACGGATGGACCATCTGCGACGTAGCAACGGCCAACATTTGATAGACATAATCTTTAAAAAAAAAAAAATAAATGCCAAAGAAGGTTCTTTCAAATGATAATAAACATTATATATTAATAAACATAATAAACATTCCTCATTAAATTTGAATTTTCTGTACATATATATATATATATATATATATATATGTGTGTGTGTGTGTGTGTGTTATCGGGAGGATTTTCAAACGCTATTTATACCAGTTTTCAGTTAAAAAACCTCAAAAAGAACGATTTTTAGTTAGCCATTTATGAACCGATTTTTTTGAATTTCAATAACAAAATTCTCGAAAGTATTTCCAATCATTTGATATATATATTTTGTATATGGCAATTATCGGTGGGCTTCATAAATGCCATTTGAACTGACGGACGGACGGACGTCGCCCTATCGACATCATTTATTATAAAGATCCAGAAAATATAAACTTTTTTGCTCTTCGACGAAAATTGTGGAAATAGTAAACGGAATGACAAACTTATATATACTCTTTACACTTGTGGTGAAGGTTATAAAAAGCGTCGAATAAAAATCATAAAAAATTAATATTCATCGAATGACAAATATGCATTAAAATCATGAGTTAAAATCATTACAATGTCACTATATTCAAATTTCGATCAAAACTGCTAAATTCATACATTTTAATAATTATTGAATTCAAAAAAATTTCATTGAAACTAACGAAATAAAAAAAAAAAAAAACTTAATCGCATCAGCAGATTTTCTTATAATTTCAATAAAATATTAGCAGGATAAAAACATTAATATTAGCACTCTTTAACGATTAAATTTTTGTATATGGAATCAAATTCCTATCGCTATCACTATACCTACTAGAAAGATATTGTAGATATTTCCGATTTTTCAAATTATCCAATTCATTTTTAAATACTTACAAATTGTATATTAGAATTATCGCGGATTGTCATTTGACAAACGGCAAATTTAACTTGAGTTAATTGATCTTTGGTCTGTTGTAAAACACAGGATTGCTGGCGATTGCCAAAACACTCTCTGGGACCATGTTGGCAAAAGAATTGTGCTCCATTGTTTTTGGACTAACAGGATTAAAATTAATTAATGGTGTCTATTCTTGAAAACGTGTCGAAGAAGTGAAAATTTCCATTAAAACAAAAACAAAGTTTAAAACATTGTTTTTGTTTATCGTACATTTCTAAAATGGAATTTACCGTTTTTAAAAGAGAGAGAGAGAGAGAAACGCGTTAAAGTTCTCACGTTTATTACATTTTAAAAATATATGATAAACAAAAACAATTCTTTAAACTTTGTTTTTGTTTTAATGAAAATTTCACTACTTCGACGCGTTTTCAAGAATAGACACAAATATATATTTTTTTTAATTTAATTTAAACAAAAACTTACCTGAGATTTACCAAATGGTACCAAAGAAATATCAATAAAATCCTTTAATGCGTCATAGCTGGGCCCTAATTGTTGGGCCATAAAACGAACACTGTCCGGACACAAAGATTCATATAAAACTAAAACTTTTAACTAATTGTTAAAAGTAAATAAAAAAGAGAAATTTATATTTTTATTATTTTATTAATAAAATCTATATATAAAGTAAAGTAAAGTAACAAGTTTCTTACCTTTTCTGCGGGAATTTGGCCGTTACATATGACAAAAGCAAAGATGGCTAAAATTGCAGGCAACAAAGAAATTGTTGGTTTAAACATTTTAGATTTTAAGTTTATTTTTTTAACTTTAAATTCAGAATAATTTTATGAAATTAGCACACACTTAAATTAACAAATTTAACACGGTTTTAAAGTTTTTTTTGTTTATTTTAATTATTGTTTCTTTTTCCGCCTTTATGACTTAATTAAACGTTATATATTGAATTTATTTCTAAAAATGTTTTTTTTTTTTTATTATTATTTTCGGTTTGTTATTGGTAGAGTTTTTGTTGTTTTTATTATTATTTTTGTTAATGCACGACTTAAGTTACTGACTGTTAACGTTCGTTTTGTTAAACCAGCTTAATCAACCAACCACACATGAACACTCTATGGATTGGACTGAATTGATTCAACTAATGTATAAAAACTTATAGAAATTTAAATATTTTAGAGACCATTAAATGATTTCTTTTTTATTTTTTGTTGTTTTTTAAGAACCACCTATGAGTTTGCTGCAGCAGTTAATTTTAGTACAAAGTTGTAGTTTTCGTACGTTGTTGCGATTTTGAACATTAATACCTTTATTGAATACGAAATTGATGGCTGCGAATGAACGAGTATTAAGTAAATAGTAATACATGGTACATGACTTATGTTACAATACAGACATACTTGGAAAGATATTAAATGTAGAGAGAGTGGGTCTTATAAAAAATAGTGTTAAATATTAAAAGAAGCTTCGTTTTTTTTTTTCGTCGAAAAAGGTATTTTTTTTTTATTGAGAAAGATCATCTGGCATCTCTGCCTCAAGATAAAAACATTATCTTAATTTTTGCTAGAAAATATTAATTGAATTTTTAAATTCAAAAGTGTAAAAAACTATTTAAATTTGTTTTAACTTTGTTTTTGTTTGGCAATGTTTGCTCAAAAAAAAAAAAAGAAAGCATTGGGACAATAGTCTTAAATTCAAGGTGCCAAAAACCATAGACGGTCCCAGCACTAGTGCCAACAGGTTTCAGCTTCTATCTGAAGACGAAGAAGAAGTAATGCCTTTCAAAGAAATGTTAAAATCATTACTTTTTCAACTGCGATCGGATTAATTGGGGACAGTGTGACCAGATGTGAAAAAATTATTCAGCTAAAACGCGTTTAAAATAAAGTTAAAAAATACTAGAGATTATTTAAAAATGCTAAAAAAAAAAATAATACTAAATTAATAAAGTACTTTTTCAGTGGTATATTTTTATTTCTTTTTCATTTTTCATAATGCTGACCTCATGTGCTTTTATAATTTTTGGAATTAAAGTAAATTGTTTGTAAAAAAATTGGTTTTTGGAGAAACCTTAAATATTTTATCTCTAATATAATCTTTGTTAGTTGAGATATACTAACGAAATTTCAGAACATATAGGCTAAATTAAAAATTTTTATATAAAATTTATCAAATTCCGTAGGGTTTGTACTTAGTACTATTAGTTGTTTGAGTTTGCTTCATTTTTTGTGGGAATAACTTTCAGAAAAGTATGAAATTATACTTTTTCGACAAAAGCAAACAAACAAAAAAAAATAAAAAAACATTTTTTAAATTTTCAATTTCAAAATCGAAAAATAATGATTTTTTGATAACTAATTTCATTCTTTAACCAAAAAAATTTTAGAAAATCGCATAAAAATATTGGGCTATATATTGAAAAATCTGGACCAAGAAATCGAAAAATTGCGATAATTGAAATTTCAAATGCAAATAACTTGAAAACTATAAGAGATAAATAGTATATGTAAGCGGGTCATAGTCCTTATCGAGGACTTTAAGAAAATGTAAAAATATTTGAAATAAGATAGAAACAAAAATTTGACAAGCGGTTACAAATTTTATATAATAGATGTATCCCATTTTGAACCCCAATAGATACGCTTCTGTGGAGTATGTATGATCTCCCTTCCAAACTTAAAACTGTACACTCCTCTGCTATGCTTATGTGAAATTTTATGTTACAGATTTATTTCCATAAAATTGATCACCCAGTTCGTCGTAGCATTAGGCACCGTCTAATTCACTGTGTTCTACCACTTACAGTTTCCTAATATACTCGCGTAACGTAAAAAAATATGCGGTGTGCTGTTGCCCCATCTACTTAACCTAGATATGATCGAACAATATGCCGTGATAATATTCATTTTAATTCTTAAACTTCTTTTGTTCATGCCTTAGATTACCATATATAGCTTGATCCACAAAGCCCTTGACATCTTGTCAACGATTCTACTTTCCAAGCATGTTCAGTTCTGTTCACGATCCACTACTTTAGTACTTTCAAGTTCATGTTAAAATAACAATTTTCTTAAAAACTAAATGATTAGGTATCAAGTAAATATACCTATATTTCAAAACATTTAATATTTTTAATATTTAATATTTTTAAACCATATATATACGAGTAATATTAAGAATTACATTAATTGTATCTAATAGGGTTTCTAATTTTTTGTTTTTATAAAGTTCACGAAACGTACTAAAATAATCTTTTGAACTAAGCGCTTAGTACTTGCCCCTTTTTTAATTTGATAAGTTTTTGCTGATATTGATATTAAAATTTCTAATACTTTCGTTAATGTCTATATTTTTCAGACAACGACGAAGGTTTTACGTGAGTAACTGTCTATGTAGACTCAACCTTACGGTTTTTCACACAGGGTGAATACATACGTCTACCAAAGCCTGACAAAAGTCTGACAAAAAACCATCCTTGAGTACCAATTGGAAGTCATGTAATTTCAATATTTAAATTTCGTCCTTATTTTGAAAAATGCTAGAAAATGCTAAATATATTATTAAAAACTACTAAATAATACGCCAAATGCTAAATGAAAAATTTGCGGCTAAATCGGAGTAAAAAATGCTAAATTTAGCTGCAAAAATGCTCACACTGTTACGAAATTGTATTTGAATTCAAATATAACGGCTTTAACGGCTGGTTTAAAGTTAAATAATGCTTCTCAACCTTTCTACTTTTATTAACATCAGTTAACATATCTGTAGAAATTATTAACATAGCTGTAAACATACAACATTGAATGAAAAGCTTTCGCCATTGTTTGCAAGTGTAGCAACACTATATGTTTAAGCTGCTAAGATTGACATCGAAAGCTCTAGAATTCAAATATTCTAGTTTGTCCGTTAGGAACATTGTAGAAAGAAATAGAGCTTTCCAGAAATATATAGAAGGTAATGCAGTGTATATAAATTGGCTGTGAAAACACCATTGAGTTAGTCTAATTGAAAGCATCGTTAAGTAAAGACAAATTAACTGCCTTAGCTGTATATTTTTGTACATTATTAAAATAATCTGTGTGTGTATATTAGAACACAAGTGACTTTTTAAATTGTTGTTGTTATACATTTTAAATAAAATAAAGAGTCGTTACAATATTTAAACTACTAAACTGCTTTTATTTGCAATCAAAGTACCAGTTTATTTAAAAGGAAATAAACTACAGTTTTTAAAAGTTAAAAACGTAAAACCAAAAATCGTATGAAACTCGTTATCGCTGTATAATGATGCTTTGAGTGTTCTCAAAGACGAAATATTCCAATATTATATGCATGAGTTAAAGAAAGCAAAAACTTTTAAATTAATTTTATTAAGCCTACTAAAACTTGACACAAACATAATTGGCAAAAAATTTGCAAGATCGCTCAGTATGAATCCGGTAAGCATTAAGGAACTAGCAACAAACAGATCCATCAAACCTTATCGAGTTTGATCGTCAATATGTTTCAAAAAGAGAGGTTATGAAAATAAGATATTTTTGTAATATTTCTATGCATTAGAGAAAACCTTTAAAGGGCAGCATAGGTTCCACACAATGCTCCAAATGTGATATGTATGGACATGTTGCTAAAAATTGTAACCGTATGGTAGTGTGTTCAGCCTGCGTCGGAAATCCCGATTATGCAGTTTATTCACTCAATAAAGGTAATAGTGATGGTAGTATAATTTTTAAGTACTACAACTGCATAAAGACTAGCTTACAAAATGTTAACCATAGAGCTGATGACTAAAAGTGCCAAGACGTCAAGAATACTTAGAAATCCGAAATCGTGTTACATCTAAATCTAAGGCGACCAACAGAAGATCTTTTTTATTATTTTAACCAAGATGTTGATTTTCCAAGACATGAATCACAGAACAATGCATGTAATTATCGCGCCAATGGTATTTTGTATTCTGAAGTAGCTAAAAACAAAAGCTACGAAATAAATAATAACTATGATATTTCAAATGAAAGGCTAATGCAAATGTTTTTTGATACTGTCGATGCTTTGCAAAGATGTCAGAATAAGTACGACAAGCTACGAGTTTTGGTTATGATGCTTCAACATGCCATATAATTCAACCAGTAGACAGAATGTTCATGTTATGCATTGGAATGCCCAAGGCATAACAATTGAGTCTGCAGCTGCCCAGCTGGAATACGTTTTACACAAAAGGAAAATCGAAGCTTATTTTTTTTGAAACCATACCATAAATTTCAACTTAGTGGCTATAAAATTTATAGATAGGATCGACCTAGGTATGTTGACTGAGTTCTAATTGCAATTTAAAGTAATATAAAGCATACATTGTTACCAAAAATAAAAACAAATACTGCTAAAAGTATTTCAGTACAAGTTAGGATTAATAGAAGGCCAGTTATATACACTTTAGTGTATAATTCACACTACCAATCTTAAAGCTGATTTGGATAAATTAACTTCATTGTCAAACAACTATTTTATTTTCGGTGATCTGAATACCCAACATATACATTGAAATTGTATGTCAAATAATTCGGCTAATAATAAGCTCTATAGCCACTGCCTTCAATCCAACTACTACATTTATTACCCAAATGAATACACTCGCTTTGGACAAAATATCAACTCTCTTCAACCGTCTACAGTAGATATTATTTTATCTAACTCTTGTCTCCATTTTTCAAACCTTGAGACACATCCAAATGTTTTCGGACCATGTACCTATATCTTGCGTTATTTCTGCGCAAGTTCAAAACATATTCAGTTCCCTTGTATTATAGCACAGATTGGTCAACAATCAGAAACTGGGTGGAAAATAAATCTAGGTGTCAGAACATCCTCCAGAAACATCGCAATTAGCTACGAGGCACTTACTTGCTGTATAATTTTCACTGTACTTATAGACTCTATAGTGTTTATAGAATTTAAACAAAAAATCATTTAGTGATCTGCATTATTAATTGAATTTAATTCAAAATTATATATAAATTTTTGTTTGTTTTTCAATATCAGTATTAAAATAAAAATAAAAAAATAAAAAAAAACTTCATATGTAGGCAAACGATTCTGCCCCCATCACTCAGGGAATTTATCCCATGGGTTTGGATAGTTTTCCCGTTTATGGTCACTTCAGAAATTCATAAAAAAATTAACGTAACGAATAGACAGTCAGGATCAAAAGGACTTAAATTAAAGACAATATAACTAAGTTTTTAGTACAAAAGAAAATTTACAGATATAGTTTACGGTTATGGGAAGAGAATGTTCCCCCTTCTACCCTATATTGTTTATGGAGTCCCATATGAATATTATGGTAATTACAAAAGGATAATAAACTTGCCGCCTTTGATGAAGGCTATAAAAAGGACAAAATGTTAGTAATGAAACACCACCTATCAGAACACTCTCTAATAGATTCATATGTTTACATTTAACATTGATGAGGGCTTTTAACTCTCATACATATACAACACGTAAAAATTTAGTTAACAACTAAATTTCATAAAGAAAGAGAAAAATAAAAATAGCATATGAGTGTTAATGATTATTTAAGTATAACTTTTTTCGTTAAGTTGTCTTTAAGCCGGTTTATCAGTTATTGACTTTTAATTTCATTATGTCAGTATTTTTATTGGTTTGTTTAATTATTTTTCAAAATAACCGTATTTTATTTAAGTGTTAAGTAATTTGATCAGTTACAATATTTACACTGAGGTGAGAAACACAATGGAAGTGAAACACAGTGAAAGGAAATTAAAATGTTTTTATCTAAAAAAAGTATGTTTTTTTTTTTAATCAAAATCCCCCGAATTTTTCGCTAGCCGTTTATGTCGATTTAGCTACATCCGTCTGTGGGAAGCATTCTCACTTCAAAAATACTAACCCGATTTAAATGAAATTCACCCAGATTATTATATTGGTTTGCTATTTAAAGTCGGCTAAATCGATGCAGTACAACAAAATTTGAACCAACTTAAAAAAATATATATTTTTTTAAAATCGCTAAACTAATATAAAAAAACTAGTGCTCCGAGTTATGTGTAATTTGAAACATCGATAGAGAAGAACTTTGGCTTTCAGCAAAAATTTTAAACATAAACGATACTATAGTGTCCTAAGGAAATTACAGAATTACTTTCAAAATAAAAAGTTTTGAAAATAATGTGTGATTGGTGGAGGGTATTTAAAATTCGGCATTGATAAATAAAGTATTCTCACATGTTCGTTTTCACATTTGTAATGTTTTTTTTTTTTTTTAATAATTTTGAAACGTAACTAACTCTATTTTCTACAGAATAAAAAGATACTTTACTGAAAACACCATGTGACAGTAATTTTCAAAAAAAAAAAAAAAAAAAAAAAAAAAAAAAAAAATTTATATATGCATGAAACTAGAGACCACATATAATAAAACTAGGTACTCAGTTTTTCTCCACGACATTAAATATATCAGCCTGCAATAATCATTCTCACATGTGAAAAATTCGTTATATGGATAAAACTAGTGACTATCCATGTTAAAACGGTGTGCCCAGTTTTTCTCTAGGACTTTAAAGTATCGAAAGATGTGTAAGTTTTAAGAATTTTATATATAAAATATTTACGAAGATTACACCCATATTGGTGTCAAATGAAAGCTACAAATCCGTGCAATAGAATAATATTTTTTTAATTAAATGTTGCAATACAAAAAGTTAAGAAAATATCTTTTTGAAAATTAATGCTTCAATATTATATTTATTATTTAATTATAAGGATATTTTCTTAACATTTTGTGCTGCAATATTTAAATAAAAACTTGTATTATATTGCAGGGATTCTTAGCTTTCATTTGATATATTGGCTTGATATAACGTAGTGTCTATATTAGACAATTTTTTACCAACACAAACGTCAGAACGCGAATTTACGGAAGGTGGCAACAGTTGCACAAAAACAACAATACAGTGTGACAGCTGTAACAACCAAAAATAATAATCAGATTTTTGACTGATTTCGAAGGTCATCTTGATAAAAATGTAAGTAGTTTTATTATGTATTGGCTCTAATTTGATGCATATATCGATTTTTTCGTGTGTGAAAAATTTTTGGGAAATCATTGCACGGCGAAACAAATCAATTATTAATTTTCTTCATAGATTTTTAAATAGAAAATGAGAACTTTACGATTCTTCGAAGCTAATTCTGCCAAAAGTTCAATATTTTGTAAACAAAGAAAAAACTAATTAATTTTTTAAATTAATTTATGATTTATTGTTTTTAAACCAAAATCAACATCAATATTTTCGACTTAACTTTAATATAAGAAAATATTTGGTATTTTATATGGAAAGCAACCTAATGAAGGAAATTTATATTATTCAAAGGTTTAAACATGCAATGATTTATATTTTTGCTAAACAAAAGTCTATTTAAATCCGATAAAATGACACGGAATCAAATGTTATTAAAAAATAATTATTCAAACGCATACATACTATATATTTTTACCACTAACTGAAGTTATATAATAAATTTATTAAAAAATCCACAAATTAAAATTATAAATTATATTAAATTAATAACAGAAACATTTACACTTACCTTTGTAACACAAAGAAAAATTTCGATTTTAAATTGCAAATTTTCTGTTAAAAAAGGAAAAAAAAACATTTAATAATTATATAAAATACAAAATAAATAAAAATGTTTTTTAATAAAAAAGTAATTATAGATTTATAAATTGTTATTTAACATTTTTATTTCTTACTTTTACACATTATTTTTTATGTTTTACACCTAGACTTAATTTCCTATGTCTTAAGTTAATTCTTTCAACATTTACATATAAAAATCTCTCAATTTCAAATATAACGCCACAGTTTGTACGCAAAAAGTATATTGTAAAAAAATAACTATTCTTTTCTTTTACATATAATTTTCTTTTCCATAATATTTTTCATTATTTGTCATATTTTTGAAAACACAAAAAAAAATTTAAAAATGCCAACATTGTAGACCTTATTTTTAAATAGTTTCGTTAATCAGGAATTCTTTTCGTGAGTTAATAAGTTATAATAAAAAATTCAATTTATTTAGTATAATTCACTATTGTGAATGATTAACTTCCGGTAAATACCCAAGTACAACTCTGTGGTATAACGAATACAACATTGATAGCTGTCAAAACAGAAGAGAAAAACATAAATCTAAACAGCTGATCAAAAAATAAAAATATTATTGTTATCAGAAGAAAAAAGGGCGTCGGAATATAAAAAAAAAAAACAGAAAAATTTTAAATAACAATAAAAATAAATATAATTTCCTTAAATAAAACCAACAAATAAACCAAACAACATGAAGAAAAAGGTAAAGAAAAATTAACAACCATAAACAAAAACAAATTTAATAATATGACTTTCTCTTCCTTAGGTTTTACTTATGGGCAAAAGTGGTTCGGGCAAAACCAGTATGCGTTCCATTATATTTGCCAATTATATAGCTAGGGACACTACACGTTTGGGAGCCACAAGTATAATTATATGTTGAATTTAATAATTTGTTTAATGCTAAAGAGAATTTTTGTTGTTTTCTTTTCCAGTCGATGTGGAACATTCCCATGTTAGATTTTTGGGCAATTTGGTATTGAATCTCTGGGATTGTGGTGGCCAGGAGGGTTTTATGCAACAATATTTTGCTTCACAACGTGATAATATCTTTCGCAATGTTGAGGTTCTGATTTATGTGTTTGATGTTGAGAGTCGTGAATTGGAAAGAGATGTCCATTATTATCAGTCATGTTTGGAGGCTTTGTTGCAGGTAAGTAAAAGTATTTTAATTTCTTACGTAGACTAAGTTTCTTACTTTAAGATGAAGTTGAATTTCTTAGGATATTCAGAACTTTCCAATTATATTTTAAGAATTGGAATTTAAATTTTGGATATTTATAAATTATTTTTGTGAAATTTTCTATACATACATATGTAAAAAATATCCAAATTATTTTCATTTAATTTCTAGATTTCAAATTTATTTCAATAATTTTTAAAAAATATTTAAATTGAATTAAAGAAGTACTCGTATATCAATTAAATTTTTATTAAAAATTAATTAAATTTTAAAATTTATTAGAAACTATTCCAAAAAAAATCCTAATAATTCATTAAAAATTTTTTGGAATTCATTTTATTAATTGATATAAAAATTTAATTAAGAATGATTAAAAAATTTATTTTATAATTTACAAAAATTTAGTTGTTATAATTATTGATTTTTCAAATTAATTAAAAATTCATTAAAATTTCTTTAAAAATATTTCAATAAATTCTAAACAATTTTTAAAATTTCAAAATTTATTCCAAAATTTTTCAAATTTGTTTAGAAATTCCAATTTCTTTTTTTTAATTTCAAATTCGTTTCAAAAAATTTTTTATTATTTATAAAAATTACTAGTTTAATTTATGATTTTAACATTTTTTTATTTAAAAAATGCTTCGTCCAATAATTATTCAATTTAAAACTTTTGAAATATTTAAAAAATCTTCAGAATTGGAAAATGGCGAAATTTAATTATTTATTTAATTATTTATTATTCCTATTTTCAATATTCAGAACTCTCCAGATGCCAAAATATTTTGTTTGATACACAAAATGGATTTGGTAGCCGAAGAACAAAGAGAAACTTTATTCAAAGATCGTGAAGATGATTTAATACGTTTAAGTCGACCAGGAAATGTTACCTGTTTTAGAACCAGTATATGGGATGAAACTTTATACAGGTAAGGAAGAAAATCAAACAATTTAATTTCAAATTAAAAATCTGTTGTTGTAAATTTTTCTAATTTCCCTTCAGAGCCTGGTCCAGCATTGTCACTATGCTTATACCCAATGTGGCTGCTTTAGAAAACTCTCTCACACATTTTGCCAATGTTATCGAAGCCGACGAAGTGTTACTTTTCGAAAAAGCCACTTTCTTGGTTATTTCCCATTGTCAAAGTAAAAAGAATCGTGATTCTCATCGTTTCGAAAAGGTCTCCAATATTATTAAACAATTTAAGTTGAGCTGCTCCAAATTGGGAGGTAAATTTCTGTCAATTGAAGTACGCAATAGTGCTTTTGCGGCCTTCATAGACACATTTACTAGCAACACTTATGTCATGGTCGTTATGTCAGATCCCACTATACCCTCGGAGGCCACATTGGTAAATATACGTAATGCTAGAAAATATTTCGAAGAATTGGAAAATCCTAATAGTAATGCTGTCAGTCATCATCAATATCATTGAGGATGGAGGAGGCTAGGTCGTTAAATGAGAATTTGAAAATGAATAGTTGAATCAAATGCTTTCCTTTTTTACATTTTTATTACTAATCTTATGCATATGAATATGTGTTAAAATGTATAAATTTGTTTTTTGTTAAACGTTTTTTTTTTTTTTTTTTGGGCCTAAGGTTCCTTTATTTTCCATAATAATGATTAAATATTATAAATATATATGAAAATTACAAATTTTTCTAAATAAAAAACATAGAACAAAAATTGTTTCATCTTTAAGAAAACGATTCCTAAGAATTTTATTAGCTTCTGGTTAGCATAGCATAATCAGTACACATATATTTTTTACTTATAAGCAAAAAAACAAACACTAATTCACAAAAATATTGGCTAATAAAATCAATTTAATAAACGGTTTAATTATATTTGAAAATATATAAAAAAAAAATCACTTTCGGTGAAATTTAAAATGCTTGTAAAGGTGTAGAAACCCTAGAAAACAACTATAAGTCCAACTCTTTAAAAAAATATACTCTCTTCACATGTATAAATTAGTTCGAAGAAAATTCTACTAACAAATACAGAGTTCAGTTTTCTATGGTAAAAACTTCAACTATGTCAATTTCCGATGTATTTTGAACTAACTTACTAGTCTTTTAAAATCATTTTATTTTGAGAGATTGCAGTTTATGATATTTTTCGTGTCATTTTTTGGATAAATTTAGATACATAAGTTTAAAACTGTAGAAAATATTGAAACTGTATTATATGGTCTTAATTTAATGCTAAAAATTTGAATGCATATTTTACTTTTCTGTACCAATACTTCATAAAGATTTCGAATGTACTGTGGAAAATATTTGGCTTTTTCGTATCTAAATCAATAACTTTTTTGTTTGAAAAAATAAAAACTTCAAACTTTGTAGATACCCAGGCAGAAAAATACCATATGAAAACGCTCTGATAGCGCTCTTTATGGTGGTAACAGTATCATAAGAGCGCTCTGTTGGTAATTATAGCGTTTTCATAACGCTCTCATGATGGTTGTTATAGCACTAACAAAACGCCGCAAATGATAACAGCTTCCGATAACGTTAATGGATATTTCATTTGTATTGAATTAAAAATTTCGTTGATATCTATTAAACCCCTGCGTAAGATGATTTGAAAAGCAAATCCACTTGCTTTTTAAGTGCGTTGTTCATAGCCAACTTGTACAATAACAACAATAAATACTGTTTATACTGTTCATCGACCGAAGCAAAGCAAATACGTCGATTGCCAATATAGGCGTTCAAGGCAATTGTCGTAAACAAGTGGTGCAAATGGTGTGGCAAAAAAAAAAAGCAAATCATACAAGACATTGAGAAAGTATTTAAGATGCGCTAGTATTTTTAATGATTTGCTTGTTTTTTGTAATATGTAGCTGCTATACATATAATATATATATACATATATATATATATATATATATATATATATATATATATATATATATATATATATATATATATAAACATTGATAGTCAGTTAGTTAGTTTTCTGAATGATTAAACTATTAAAAAACAATATTCACAAACATCGTTTAATACGTAATTACCTGTTACGTAATAGTTATTAATATTGTTGTTTTAATTTATTATGAACTGTTACTGCAGGATTGGGCGGAATTAAAAGTTTTATCATTTGATTTTCTTTCGTATTTTCTATGCTAATTTTTCTAATAAAATCACCATTGTTCTTGTTTGACTTGCAAAGACATCCTAAAATATCTTAATGTCCTATATCTTTAATATTTTCAATGGACAAATCGAAAAACTTGAAACGTTTAATACAAAATACGTAATATGGAAAATTTTTAAAATTAACCTAATTCAAAAATTGACATAGAAAACGCATATAATTTAATATGAGCTATATAGAAAACATTTCAAAATATTGAACACCATTCTGACTTAGGTTATTTTCCACTATGCCTTTTTTTGGTCTATTGACAATATTTTATTAAATTTTTGATATTTTGGCCAAAGTTACACAATTTTTTTAACAGTGTAGAAGTAAGTATTTCATATTTTTATTTGTAATATTGTTTCTTGTGCGATTTTCAATACATCTAATTAACAAAAACATCTAAATATCCAAAAATAAATTTTTTGCGAATTTTTTCCGAACTAATTTTTTGTTACCTAAAGTTTAAAAATACTTGAAAAATTCCTTCACTTTAGAGTTGTCCTATTTTATCCAGAAGAATTGCATAATAAAAACCAAACATATCTTAAATACTGAAAATCTTAGCTGTCATTTGAAGTTAATTTTGTTATTAAATTCCAAAAAAAAAAAAAAATTTCCACTAGACAGTTCATTGTGAGTCTTGAATATACAATAATTAAATTTATTTTATTTATTATTTAAAATACAACATTTATTTAGCAAAAATATTTAGATACGTATTATTTAACATAAACATTTATTTTGTATACATACAAATCTTTATTTAAAAAAAATAAAAACAATGAAACTTTTAAAAAACAATCATTCCCTAAAATATTAAATAGTTAATTGGTACCTTTGTTATTAGTTTGTATTTTAAATATTTTTGTTCTAATTATCACAGTTTTGAAAAGTTTTACGTGTACATAGATGATTAGTTTTCTGTTAAAATAAATGACAGTAATAAGGTGGGTTTAGAGGTTTTCAAAGATTAAGTAATTAATCGGAAAGATTTTTATTTTTTCGTTGAAAAAAAAATCTAATTAATCTAAAGCATATATTCTAGACCAGAGGTTCCCACAATAACTCACCTCGCGAACCCTTTCAGGAATTTTAAATTTTCTCTCGGAAAATTTAATAATACGAGGTCGGATTAATAAGTCCGTGACTTTTCGAACTTCCTTCGTAGTTATATGAAATGCTACACTATTCCCATTAAGTACCACCTGTTAATAGACTACTGTCAAATTTTGAGCAAGTGTCGTCATTTACTTTTCGTTTAACGGCTGTTCAAAAAATATAACCTCGTGTATTTTTCTAAAAATGGAAAAAGTGAATTTCGAGTGCTCATTAAACATTATTTTTTGCGAAAAAAAACCGTCAATCAAACTAAGGAAAAGCTCGATAAATACTATGGGGACTCTGCACCGTCGATTTCAATGGTAAAAAAAGTGGTTTACTGACTTTCGTTGTAGTCGCACAAGTACAAATGACGCTGAACGTTCTGGACGTCCAATTGAGGTCAGTACACCCGAAAATGTCGAAAAAATCCACGGTGTTGGCAGACCGAAGAGTAAAAGTGCATGAGATTGTTGATGCCATAGGCATTTCATATGGCAGTGTGGTTTCAATTTTAAATGATCAGCTGGGTTTAAGAAAGTTGTCTGCAAGGTGGGTCCACGTTTGCTCTCAACTGACCATAAACGTAAACGTGTGACAACCTCAAAGGATTGTTTGAAGTTTTGTAACTGTGGATGAAACATAGATCCATTACTCTACTCCGGAGGCCAAGCAGCAGTCTAAACAATGGGTTTCTCCGGGTGAACGTGCTCCGAAGAAGGCCAAGGTAAGTTTGACGGCCAATAACTTGATGGCAACAGTTTTTTGGGATGCATGCGGGATAATCCACATCGATTACCTTCAAAAGGAAAAAAAACAATAAACGGCGAATATCATGCCAACTTATTAGACCGATTTAATGAGAATTTAAAAAGAAAACAACCGCATATGGCCAAGAAAAAAGTTCTTTTTCATCAAGATAATGCACGGGTGCACACGTGTGAAGTCTCAATGGCAAAACTCTATGAATTGGGCAACGAATTGGTACCTCATCCGCCATATTCTCCGGATTTAGCCCCTAGTGACTACTTCCTATTTCCAAACCTAAAGAAATGGCTCGGTGGGAAGAAATTCAGCTCCAACGATGAAATTATTGACCAAACAAATGCCTATTTTAAGGACCTCGAAAAATCATATTTTTTACGCAAAGTAAATGACGAAACTTGCTAAAAATTTGACATTAGTCTATTAACAGGTGGTACTTGATAGGGAAGTTCGAAAAGTCACGGACTTATTGATCCGCCCACGAACAGACACAAAATGAGTAAGAAAATGTTTGAAGAGTCACCAAGAAAATATATTTGTATATGTATTGTTTTTTTTAATGAAAAATTAATATTTATTTCAAGCTGAAGGTATTGTCCATCGGAATGACCTTTCCCATCATTCTAGCAATCTGTGAATTATATACCTAATTCGCTTCTTAACTTTTAAGGCAGGAAACCAATCAACCCAAGTATCTATGCTTTGTTATGAAGTGAAGCTTATTTCTTCATAGGCATTCTGAATCGAATAAAAAATAAATATCAGAAGGAATAATATCTGGGCTATACTTCCTAACTACTTTTTACCAAATAGTTTTTAACTGGTGATATAAGGCCAAGGATGGTCATGATATAAGGTTATGGACTCCTGCCTGGTCACAAATTCTGGCCCTTTATCGTTCAAAGCATTTTCCATACGGATAAATTGTGTTCTGCACAGGTATCTCGTGATCGTTTCACCCTGTTTTAGTAGCACATAATAGATGACACACTTCCCACCCCATCAAGCACAGAGCTTTACTTGGGCACCATGGTTATTCCGCCTTTGGTGTTTGAATTATCATAGTGGACCGACCCCCTTTTCCACACGAGTAATAATTCAAATGATTTCCGTTTTTCGCGCTGAAACAACATTTCAGATATTGACGTCCTTTGTCTTCAGTTCGTGTTGCACTTCCCTGCTTTTGGATAAATCCAAATGATAACAAAAATCAAAATAATAAAGCAAAACTTCCCAATGAGACTTCTATTCTTTGGGAAATATTCACGAATACTACACAATACACGCAAGACTTAATGACTTTATTAAATATTTAAATACCAAAATTGGATCTTTGATCGGCTTCGATCTCTTATTCTGACAAAAAAAAAAAAAAAATGAAACATCTATATACTATTTTAGACCCCCTAAAACGTTACTACGGAGCCCCATTTGGGAACCGTTGGTCTAGACTATAGATTATCATATAATCCGCTGTGTGGTCTAGTATATAATCCAGACTATAACATCTTGACTATAAACTAAAATACAGTTCCGGCTATAGTTTAGTCTACGGTGAAGTCTATAGTATACAGCCTATTCGATTTTATAGTCTGTAGACTTGTTTATAGACTAGTATATAATTTAGTCTGTAGTATAATCTATATTCTATGTTATAGTCTAGTCTATAGTTTAGCCTATAAACGAGTCTGTAGTCTAGTATATAGTCCAGTCTATAGTCTAGTTTATAGTATACTCTACAATCTACTCTATAGTCTAGTAGACTAGTCTATCATCTATTCGATAGTCTAGACAATAGTCTAATGTATAGTCCAGTCTATAGACTAGATTATAGTCCAATCTTTAGTCCACCCTGTTGTATACATAGTCTATAGTCTTGTATATAGTTCCGTATATAGTCTAGTACATAATTTAATCTATAGTCTATATTCCCATGTATGATATAGTTTATACTCTAGTCTATAGTCCAGACTATAACCTACTCTATAATCTCGTCTAGAGTTTAATCTATAGTTTAGTCTATTGTCTAGTCAGTAGTCCATTTCATAGTCTAATCTTTAAAAATACTTTATCATCTAATGGAGTTTTAAAAAATTCTTATGTTACTCGAACTTAAAAAATTTCTTAAATTTTTTCACTTTCTTTTTAACCAGTTCCAAATAAATTCCACCTTTTTTCATAATTTCACAAAACGCAATGCCAGATCTCCATATTTCCTTTCCAGTCAATATTATAAATCATTTTAGAAAATCTTTACAACAGACTTTCCTCAATTAACCCGCAGTTTTATTCCATTTAGAGGTTCATTCCTTTCACGAATAAAATCTTCTAATTTCATCAGTTAATTTTTCCACTGACTCCTCATCGACCTGTATAAAACGTTTAGCACCACGACTAAAATAATAAATGTCTCCTGTGTAAATATCGAACCATAAGGCATGTATGTGCAGGTCATGAGATTCTAAGCGAGCCTTTAGAAAACCATATGAAGAAATATTAGACATTTGTTCTAACGTATTAATTTGCGATAGTTTATCTTCCAGAGCAAATTTATTTTCTGGGTCAATATAGGCCACAAAGCGTCTTAAGGGTGTTTCCGAAGAGAATAGTAAAGGAGAACTCATGCCATTTTCTTTCCATTCTTCAAATTTCTCTAAACTTGTTGAGGCATGAGTACACATCCAAGATCTGAGGGGTGATAAACGACGATTACGCTATTAAGTTAATTGAAAATAAAAAGAAAAAGTTAATAAAGTATTTTTTTATTATTTTATTTATATAAAACTTACCTTTGAAGCAAATTCTGGATCCCTTAATTGATACAATAAATTCATGGCTTTACAATCACTATGACCACAAACAATAATATGACGTATATCATTGACAACACAACCCAATTCTAAGGCAGCCGGTTCGCAGCTATAATGTTCATCTTGAAAGTGATGGGCGTGTGGTATTAAATTACCAGCATTACGTACTGTGATGGTAATTACACAGGGCAAATAGAGTGTAAATAAAAAAGGTCAACATTTTTTGGGGAAGAGAGGAAAAAGAAAAATACAAGAAAGAAATTAAATTTGAATTTTTATTCATATTTTGTTTTTGTTTTTCAACCCACCCACAAACATATCGCCAACATGTGTATCTGTATAACGCGTAGGTATCATGCGACTGTCCATGCATGTGAAGAATACTGCCTTGGGCTGTAAAATATATGTATATAAATTATGATGACAATCACTTTATTAGAAGATAAAGTAAATAACTTATTCTAAATAATATTTATTAGGTTTCCTTTTCAACGTCAATAAAATAGATAAGGATTCTAAAAATATGTGTTAATGAAATGATAGCGATTGTTCGTGTTTGTTGAAGTTTGGAAAAAAAAACTAATATGAATAAAAAGCCAAATGATAATTGGTTACAAGCTTCAGTAGATATGATATAATAGTGAGTGTAGTTAAGTAAGAAATTTCCAAATAATTATAAATTATGTTAGATATTATTAAAATATAACCTTATCAAAATAGTTGAAGTAATGATAGTGACCAGTATAAAAGTTTATTAGACTACGTGTTTATATGAAGTCTCTTTCGAGTTTCCTCTTTTCCAGTTTTCATTTATATCTAAACCTATTAAGTTACGGGCTTCAGAGTGACATTAAAGATAAAGTTTTCAATAAGATTTTTTTTTCTAAAATTCTACTAAAACTTTTATATACTCAAATATATTTGACCACATGCTTGATGATTAAATACACCGTAAAAACTCTGAGAGACTATCATATTTGTACCCTGAAATATCTTTATAGAAAAATAAATATTTTTTTTTTTTTTTGGTGTATCAACAGTATTCTTCATACAATTTTTACGTAGAACTTTCCATATTCAACACACTCATATCTTTTAGTTCATAGTGAATGTGATTTAAATGCCGTCTCCAGCTTCTAAGCGGTCCAAGCTCAAGAATTGGCTTCAGTGACCAGCTTATCCTACAGATTATTCCAGTGGCCTTCTATGTATGAGCTCTTTTTTAGTTTAGTTTGAGCTTTGAAAAGGATAAGGGGCCAACTAAAACATTTCAAATTTCTCGTAATGCATGACTCCACTTCTGAGAGCAAGACATTGATCCGATAGAATGGCCACCAATTTGCCGAGTGTTAAAATTTCTCCAACGATCATTTGCCTCCGTAAAGTCCTTGTTGGCCGCTTGTCTATTTAAATAGATATTTAAATCCCTGTAAGTAATGCCCCTATCAATTAGGAATCGAGCAAACTCATGTATAGTCATCACTTCCGCCTAGAAGATACTGCAGTGGTCGGATAGGAAAAATTAAGTTCCCTTAAAAGTAAACCCTCATCACCAACTTCTCTATCAAATTTAGAGCATTCAGTGAAGAAGTTTATCTCACCTATATTCCAGATTTGCTCGTACGTTTAGCACTCTCTTCGAAATGGAGCACTTAAAACCAGTTTCGCAACAAACACTAGGGACAATACATATAGTATATGTATTCCCATGTGAATTCACCATCATAAAGCAAAGAACAATGTCCGAATGTAGAATCCCTCCACTGTCCAATAGTTTTAAGCCTAATAGCCATGGTTATAGCCATTCCACTGTCTACAAAGCCAATGGGAATAAGATGGAAGAACGTCTCCAAAGAAGTAGTGGGAGTGGTTCTCAAAGCTCCCGTAATACACAACGCCGCTGATCTTTGAAGTTCCTTCACAAGTTTAGTGACGATAATTTTCTGTAAAGATTACCACTATACTTCAATCCCAATGCGAGTACGGGCCTTACTATAGTCGTCTAGAGCTACCTCATCATTACAGGATTTAATTCCGTGACGTTTAGTGTCCAGTTCAACTTCCTGTCCAGGATTAAACCGAGATATTCGCGTTATCCGATTATTTCATCCAGACATGAAAGTGTAAAGGTATAAACTTTATAATTCCTAAAGAAGAGTACTAATTCCGTTTCGGCATGATTGACTCCCAATCAATTGTCAGAGGTCTACCTCGGTAAAATAAAGATAATTAAAGACTATATAATAACATAAGATTGAAGCTTTCCAAACATTATTAAAAAGAAACTGCGATGGCAGCTTATAAAATATTAACCCTCTGATGCCCAAATTTTGTTTATCAGATTTGGATTTTTTTTTGTAACCATGCAGACATAGATATAGCTCCATATAATAACTTATGTTCATATCAAAGTCTTAGATGATTTGTTTTGTCCTTTACAATGACTTAAATATTTGATCCTGGTAGCGTGTCCTGAAGCACCTAATAAAATATTGTACTTAATTTTACTATATTTTGTTTTCCTAATATGTTTTTCGATGTTCTAAATAACTGTTGTTGCAAAATTTTAGCTTTTCTGCTTTTTATTTGAATAAAACTAAAAGTACTTAATTTTAAAAAATTTTGTTACACTCCATTTTTTCAGGTACCCATTTTCAAATTTTTATCAATTAACTAACAAAAAAAAAAATTATATAAATTTCGTTCAAAAATACATACATACATAGAAAATAAAAATTTTCAAATTAATTTCAAATGACAGATGTTTAAGCAAAAATGTGAAGAAAACATATACGCAAAATTGGGCATGAAAGTGTTAAGATTATAAAATTAGCAATAAATGAAATTAATATTCCTTTGAGTTGTTGTTGCTTTAATGAATATTCCAGCAAAAACTTTTTGATTTTCGGTAATAACAACTACTTATTAAAGTAGTTTCTTGGTAATGAGGCGTCATTATTATTTGCCTACTCTGTATTACATTAATAAGTACTCAATAGTATAATAACACAGTAATACTGCAATCACTTGGATGAGTTGGCTAGAGCGCCGGATTAACAACCAGAAGGTTGTTGGTTCAACCCCATTCTGAAGCTATTAGTTTTTTATAACAAAATGTCTAAAAAGATATTTTAAACTAAATAGAGTTTTTGTCGCTTAGGATGCTATGTGCGAGATGGTGTACTGAGTAAGACGTTAGTCAGTAAAAACGAATGGTTAGTGTGTGTCCAAGTTCGAGTCTCACTGACGGCAATTTTTTTTTTTTTTATTTTTGTTTTCGTTTAGGTACATATTTTTGAGTACCCCTAGAGTCAAAAAATAACTACATGAATTTGTGGACAAGTCGAACAAAAATAACTAGTTATTCAGGCAAAAAATAAGTAGTTTATTTTTGTTTCCAATTATACCTGCTAGCTTAACGGGACAGCAAAGTTTTTGCTGGGTAGTGTTTAACGTAATACATACATTTTTGAAAATGTTAAAAATTTTGAGATAAAGTGCTTCCTTTTTATTTGTACGACGAACATGAGTTTAATTATGAACCGATATTCGCTAACTTTGGCTCACTGATATATGCTGATATGAAATGTGTCGAATTTTAGATATATAATGATATATTTAAGGCATTTCCGGGATAACATTCGTATGGACACTAGCATAAAACAAGAACAAATCATAATCAATTTTAATAGGCTTCGTCTTTGTACCAAAATAATTATTTGTGGAAAATTTCATTAACATAACTTCAAAAATATGACCATCCAGCCATTATGCTAGACGGACGTATATCGTTAAATCGATTGTGAAAATGTTTCTGTGTCTAAATTTTAATGTTATTTTATCATTATTGAAAAAGAAAAGATTTTTAATTAGCAAATTGTAAACCCCATAAATTTTATTATTAGCGGCCACAAATCTATATGACATATGTTTAAAAAATATTGAATTTAAAAAATAAGTTAATATTTTAAACTTAGTGGTCGCCATATTATATCCACCATTTTGAATTCTTAAATTTTTATTTCAGATTAGTAATCAGCAGTGTCTAAAACCTTATTTTTACACACAACCAAAATCATATTTTTATATTATTATTACGAATTTGCTGTATTCTATTTATGGCCAAAAAAACTGGGTTCGAGACCCAACGTCCATTGTCCGAACTTGAAAGAATATTTGTAACTATGCTAAATAGATTTTTTTAAAGCTCGTTCCGTTAAAAGGATCCTAATGATCTCATCTAGCCTCTCTGTGGTTATCCGGTTTATTAGCAAACCTTTGCAGCACTCTATACAATGCACAATGGGGGCAAAAGTGTACCAAAGGTGGAATTAAATAAAACGCGGTATTTTAACATGAGTGATTGGTATTGTTGAAAAGATAATTTTTTTCTAGATTTTAAATATGTTTTAAAATTACAACCCCCGAACAAAATTAATGGAAAAACTAGGAAAATATACATGTGGATTTTTTTTATCTTTTTATTTTTATTATTTATTTATTTATTTTTTTTTTTTATAAATATGAAATTTATAAATATTATTTTATTATTCAACAATTTGTGTCTACATTAGGCAAATTTTTATCTAAACAAACGTCAAAATCAGTGCGAATTTAAACAAGGTAACCTTAGTTAAACAGCTGTTTATTATTTTGGTTGTTACAGTTGCCAAACTGCAAATATAAAAAATAATAATGAATACGCCATTCTGTTGTTTTTGTGCAACTGTTGCCACCTTCCACAAATTAGCGTCAAGTTTGACGTTTGTTTTGATAAAAAAATTGTCTAATGTAGACACTATGTTAAAAATAGGTATAAATACGTTGCAAAAACTATACTACTCTGAAGTTTATTCAACATATTAGGAAATTATTAAATAAACACTGTTGCCAGATTTGCCGATTTTTCTGCATTTTGACGATTTTTTATTGTAAAAATTCTATAGTGCGATTTGACGATTTTTATTCAAAAGATGACGATTTTTCTTGTTTAAATGTGATTTTTTATTATAGTATTTAGAGTGAGAGAAAAAGGACTATAAGAAGTTTAAACTTTTACTTCGAAATTCTTTTGCAATTGAACAAGTATTGGTGAAATAAAATTTTAAGAATTTGTTAAGTAGTAAAAAATTTAATTGAAAATAACACAAATACATATGATTTTTTTTAATTATCTTTGCAATTGAGTTTATTTTGCCGAAAATTAGGATTACCGGCCAACTTGATTTTTAAAAAATTTTTATAATGATGCAGTAGTACTTTTAGTTGTGATTAAAGAAATATAAACAATTTTAGTCACTTAGCTAAGATTTTCTGAATATCTTTATTAATACATATGCGATTTAAATTATATTAATATTATTTAAAAATTCAAATATCTTTTGAATGATTTATAATATGACCATATTCATTAAATTCTTGAGATGATTAATGCAATTTTATTTTTATTTTTTTTATTGATATTTATTTCGGCGAATAAATATATAAGAAAGTCCCTGAGTAGCAGGCCAAGGCCGGCTACTCGGCAAAACCTTTATTAACGTTAAAAAGAAAATATTTTCATTTCTATTTTTAAAATTTTATATGATATAAAACAATGCTGACTTAGTATTTGTTTTTTTTTTTTTAATATGAACATAAACAGCCAAAAACATATACATTTTAATTTTTCCGATTTTTTGACAATTTCAGAAATATTACGCCGATTTTGATGATTTTTTTTTTTTGGCGTTTTTATACTATAATTATCTTGCAACAGTGCATACCACTGTGTTGTCACCGTTTCCGATATCCCTAAATCTGTATAATCTTATAAATAAAAGCTAGCTGTGCCAAATTTCAATCTAATATTAAAATTATTATGTGATTTATGCACTTTAAGTGAATTTCGGAAAGTGCTATATATGGGCATTGTAGTCAAATGTGGACCAATTCCTATGAAATTTGGTAGAATAATTTATGGTTACTAAAAATTTAGTATTGCTAAATTTTATAAAAACGAACTATACACATATATCATTTATAACGGTGAAACCTCTGTTAGGTCACTGTATAATACTTATTAATATGTTGTTAAATTCATTGTTTTATTTTATATTTATTTCTATTTTATTTTGCATTTTTTTATTGTATTATTCATATTTTTGAGCCACTGATCCCACTGTAATTTGATGTAAATTTTGTTTCTATGGTCACTATAACTTATTTTAGTTATTAACCGTTAGGTTATATTTTATTTCTTATTTTGTTTTGTATTACCATCTCATAATGTGTTGTTGTAAACAAAAATTAAATATCGGTACATATTTTATTTATTGTTTTGTTTTTTGCACATATGTACATTACTAGTGGTGAATTTCTTTTATTTGTCTCTCAACATAGAATAACAACAACAACACAGTAGCCCTTATTTATTTACTTATGATCGTTTGTTCTACTTTATTTGAAGAATTTTGTAAATAAAGATTATTGTTATAGTTGAAGTCGAACAAGCATCTTGTCTTTCTTTTCGCGGTTCACGGTCGCAAATTTGTAAAGTGAATTATTTTACAATTACTCGGCCCAACGAACATTTCAGTGGCAATATAGATAACAAATCAAAAAACTGATTTACTCTATATTGCTGCCGGTAAGGAAAAAACTCCTTATCGTACAACCTCTTTTCCAGGAAAATCTTTGTATGGGAGCGAGGTGAAATAATAGATCGTTGAGACTAATTTCAGTTTCAATTTTTCTTATTTCAAAAAAAAAAAAAAAATAAAACTATACATACCAAATTTCATTCAATTATTTTCAAAATTATGAGCTGCAGATTTAAAAAATTCAAAGATATATTAAACATTTCAAAATGGCTTAAAATCAAAATTCGCAAAAATTCAAAAAATGTTTAAATAGAATATACAACTGTACATCAACTGATCTTTAAGTAGTATATAAAAGTTATGGATAATTCAGCAAAACCCAATGCTCTCTAGGGCATGCAAAAATTAAAGTAAAATAAAGTCGTTAGGTGTTGGGAATAAAAATCACTTTGGGGTCTCTATATATTAAAAAAAAAAAAATATATATTTTTTCATAAGATCTAGTTATTCATGCAAATTTTCGTAACGCATTCTAAGTTCTCGGAGCATAACAATCATTAGTAAAATCATTGATGGTACTTAACCTGAAGTAGTTCCATTTCTGGTGAAACATCAATGAATTTAGCATGTGGTTGTCATAGGACGGAAGTGTTCCAAATAGCTGAATAGTATGTGCTTTAGAGGAACACTGAGGTATTATGTTAAATTATGTCTTTTCGTAATTCTTTTTTCATTAGTGAAATAATTTAATAGAAATTAGCATTTATTCACCTGTGATTAGTCATTTCTTCCTCAATAATGAAAACATGGACTAAATATATGTAATTTGTGTGTCATGATTTAAGAATTTTAAATCAATATTATTAACAAACATTAGAAAAAAATAAAATTGCTAAATTTATATAAAAGAAACTAGATTGAATATTTTACAATTTGTTTCTTTTAAATAAGTTTTTAAATGTTCTTTTTAATTACATATTTGTATTTTAATTAATACCTTAAATCATTTATTAACAACAAAACTTTAAAACTAAAAACACAAATTCATAAAAATTAACAAACAAAAATTAAAACTACTTAGATTCGAAACCAGAACCAGAAGGATTAACATCGTTTTACGATCAGTTAAACAAATTTATGGAACTATAAAAAAAATATTTTTGTGCATATGTATGCGTTAATGTCTAAAATTCAGACAATAAAAAACTTACTTTTTTGGAAACTTTCCGGTGTTCCTTTATCTACAGTTATTGAAGAGTTTCAAATTGAAGATATACAAATTTTGACAACCTGGAAGTTTATGCAAAATTCGGGTAAAAATTACACGAGATATCAAAACCTACTGTGTTATTCAAATAAAATTTATGATATTTTCAATGTTTGATGGTATTAGTGTAGCTATTTTAGGGTTTCGTAGTAAAATAAAAAATCGCGATTTTTAAAAATTTTACAAAAAATGGGGTTCGAATATTGTGATTCTTATTTAATCCAAGTAAATTTTGTTTGGTCCATAAAATTATTATATTTCGAAATTTTTTTATATGCCTTTACATTTCCGTTAAGAATTACGAATACCATCTAATTATGGCAATTTCAAGCTGTCCATGGGATGTGCGATAGCAAAATCTGTTTTAACAAAAGTGTTTCGTTTTCAACTATCAACAACATTTGATTTAAATTTATGGTCCCGATCAATTATATTTATCACCCTTCTTATATCTATATATGCAAGATCTTGTTTTCCAAATTTTGAGACTATCTACTGCGTTTCAATGGAGAGATTTTTGGCACAATTGTGCCATTTTTGACACTATTGCATTTCTAGTGGCACCAAGGCCCTTTGGATATTATTTCGGCACTTTTTGTACACACTTTTTTGATCTTGACATTATTTATCTATTAATAAAATTTATTGAGTACATATCTCTCAATTCTTACGCTGCGTTCAATTATAGAGGTTTTTAGAAAAACTAGTCACTTTCTGGAAAAAAAAAACAAATTGATTTGTTTTTTTTTTTTCATATATCGCGTGATTCATTTCGAGCTTCCCTACTTTTTTAAAGAAAAAAACAAAAAATTCAAATTTAATGGGGAATGTTTATTATCATTTGAAAGAACCTTCTTTGGCATTTATTTTTTTTTTTTTAAAGATTATGTCTATCAAATGTTGGCCGTTGCTACGTCGCAGATGGTCCATCCGTTGAGTCCAATTTTCGAGCATTTGAACTGGTAACTGGCGAATGACACGCGTGATGTTTTCCTCCAAGGCCTGAATCGAAGCGGGTTTGTCCGCATAAACTTTAGACTTTATATATTTCCACAGGAAAAAGTCTAACGGTGTGATATCACACGAACTTGGTGGCCAATCGACCGGCCCAAAACGTGAAATTATGTGCTCACCGAAGTGTTCTCTCAATAAATCCATTGATTGATGCGATGTATGTATGGGAAGTGGCGCCGTCTTGCTGAAACCAAATGTCGCCGAGATCACGAGCTTCAATTTCAGGCATCAAATAGTCGGTTATCATGACACTATAACGGTCGCCATTGACGGTTACGTTCGCACCGGCATCATTTTTTAAGAAATATGGACCGATGATTCCACCGGCCCACAAACCACACCAAACCGTTGTTTTTTCTGGATGAAGTGGCAGTTCTTGAATCTCTTCAGGTTGCTCTTCATCGCAAATGCGGCAATTTTGTTTGTTTACATACCCATTGAGCCAGAAATGGGTCTCATCGCTGAACAAAATTTGCCTCGAAAACGTCGGATCTTCTTGGAACTTTTCAAGAGCCCATAGAGCGAAGCGATGTCGCTTGAGAAGGTCGAGCGGCTTCAGTTGTTACACAAGCTATATTTTGTACGCTTTCAATTTAAGATCTCGACGTAAAGTGCGCCAAGTCGTTCCATACGTCAATCCGAGTTTCTGCGAACGACGCCGAATCGACACGGTCTTTGTGTACATTCTCAGCTACGACAGCTATATTTTCTTCACAACGTGCTGGACGTGGTCTATTCTGTCGAATATTATAAAATAATGAATGCTGGGTCTCAAAGTGGGTGATGGTGTTGCGAATAGTACGCCCAGTAGGCCGATTATGTTGACCATAAGTTGAGCGAAGTACACGAACACACATTCCTCACAGAACGTGAATTTTCGTAATAAATTTGAACGATTTGTAAACGTTGTTCAGGCGTAAGTCTTTCCATTATGAAATGCCAAACAAAAATAAAAATATTAAAATTACATTGATTTTTAAATGGTTGTTAAAATTTTTTTAATTAAATTTTTTTGCAAAGAAAGTGTATGTTTACTTAATTTTCATTTTGATTGAAAATATTCGAAAAAAAATATCTGACATACGAAAAACAAATCAAAAGAAAGAACACAATAGCATTATATGTGAACAGTAATGTTTAAACATATTGAATTTTTCAAAAAACATGTAAAAATCACTCGTATGTGAATATAATATTAGAATAATTCTATATAGTTTCACGGAAGTGTTACAAATTTAATATAATTCCCCATTTAATAAATCTAGTTTAAATGATATTTCAATCGAAATCTACATAATTTTATTAGATTTTTTTCGATTTTCCATACAAATCAAAATCTAGTTTCTAATGAGATTTTATCAAAATCTAGTTGTCAAACAAAATTTACAAGATCATGTGTAAGCTGGGTAGATTTTGTTTTTTAAAAAATCTCATTCAAACGAGATTTGAAGTGCAAGTGTAAATTGAGTATAATTGGTAACACAGAAAAATATTTTCCAACATTAAAAAAAATATTTTAATTTTAATGCTTCTGGTCATAGATTAATAACTAGATATTTATGTGAAAGAAAAAAAAACTTGATTCAGTTGTCAAAAACCTAATTCATGCAACAACAAAATACTCGTAGTCACATATATATTGTTTTTGTGTTTTGAAAAAATGAGTAATTTTTTGAAAATTTATTTCGAAGTGCCTCTCACATAAACTTCTAGTTGTATTCTATGGTTCTGGTAATCTAGATTGTTCCATTTTTACATTTCTGGAATATATTTCAACATAAACTGTATAAATTGAACATACAAATTTATTCCCAAAATTTTTTTCATTTTGAGTATGAAATTTTTTTATTGAAATTTTTTTGTACTAGAAGTCGTCATGATTTCCACATACACATTGTTGAATCGTACGAATTTTGTATCTGAAACAATAATATAGTTAAAGTAACATTTAATATTTTTCTTTGTACCTAGAAATACCATATCTTTGTTTTTTTTTTTTTTTTTTTTTTTTTGATTAGTAAAAGATTTTATGCTTTCTTTGGGTTCAAATTTGGTTTATTTATCAAAGAATTATACTTGAAACTTTTCAACACTATTTAGCACTTTAACGATCCCATTTTAGGCACAAAATAAAAATTTTCAAATCCCATTACTGCTGCGTTGATTTCGGGCGCATCAACGAGATATAACGCAAAATATGTATAATTTCAACAAATATCAATCCCTGTTTCAAAATTTGTATTCCATTGAGGGGCACACAGATCCCGCCAAAAAAAAAAAAAGAAAAAAAATTTTAAAAATTAAAAATTTTGCCACCAAAATTCGACTATTGAAAGTCTTCAGAATAACAATATAACGATATCAAAAAGTCTAAATGCGCGAACAAGAAGTGTTGAAGAATGGGAAAAAGTTAAGTCTTTTTTCTAAGTTTTTGAACTTTGAACAGCAATCATGATTATAAAATGAAACCTATGGTGCCAAAATTGAGCACTATATTAGTTTCCAGTCCTATGAGTCGAGATCTGTACAACGTTTGTTTAAAATAGTATTACCACAAAACTTATTAAGGATTAAAGTCAGTTTCAGCCAGGTTAAAAATTGTTAATAATGACTCATAGCTTTTATACTTAACCCTAGTACGGAATTTATAGCCATTTCAGATCATATCATCATTGTATTATTAAGACCTACATTTTATAAAAATAGTTTGCAAATTAAAAACCAAAGTAATCATAATCAAATATCAAGCGATCTGAAATCTACTTTACTCTCCAGTTCTTTTAATTATAAATTTAATTACTTATAAGCTCATAAAAAAAATAAAAAATTTTCAAGGTTAGTTTAAAATTAACATAACTTTGTTGTTATTGGCAAAAAAAAATTTGCCAATTTTATTAAATAAATTTTTCAAAAAGATTGACAAATATTTCACATATTAAAAAAAAAGAAAAAACAACAACAACATTTAAATTAAAAACATAAAAATTCATAAACAACTTCTTTATGAAAACAATATTTAGTTTCTATGTTAATTCGAATGCTGCTGCTACACAGAAAAAATTTTACACATAAATTAAAAAAATATATATTTTTATTGATTTCAGTTTTAATATTTTTTTTTTTCAAATGAAAGAAAGCTTCAACTGGCTTGAACAAAATTATTTAAATTTTCATTTATATTTTCAATTTGTAAAATAATTTTTGAAATTTTCTTGAGAAAATTTTTAGTTATTAATAATTTTAAGCTAAAAAATGATTTTTTTTTTATGAAAATGAAGTAGTTTTTGCAATGAAATCTAAAAATCTAAACCAAATTTTTCGCAAAATACTCGAAATTTAACCCTTAATTACATTTTAACTCTTAATTACATTTTAACCCTTAAAAGCGCAATTTTTTTAGTTTTGAGCAAAACTAATTTTTCTCGATGCAAAATTTATATAAGAATTAAAAAGCAATAATAATTTAATTTTTAAAAATTTTTTAATAAATATTTTTTAAAAATAATATTTAAGTATTCAAAATATTTCTGAATAAACTAAATACTATCCTGTAACAAAAATACTGATTTCAACATTTTAGGAACTGTTGATATCATATGCCAGTATTACTCGATTTAAAAGTACAACGGAAAAAAGGGTCTGAAGATAGCTACGAAAGTTAGCTACATTTTTTAATTTTATGTTACCTAACAGTTCTCTCCCTCAAAGACTATTATGTTAGCAGAATTTGATTATTTTCAATTTTAATAACATTTTTAAAAATGTTAATGACTTTTAATTAACAAAATAGATTTAGCTGCACTTTTGTTTACATTTTTGAAAATGTTAATAGCATTTTTGTAATATTTTTTTCATTAAAATTATTATAATTTAAATGTTTGAATAAAATATATATATATATATATATATATATATATATATATATATAATTAAAAACTATGATTTTTAAACTACCTTATGTTTCAGAAATATGTGTTTAAAATAAATACTTTTAAAAATTTTTATTTCTCAAAAAATCTTTATATGATGATCAAAAAATGATCATAGGTTTTGAGTAATAGAATTTTGAAAATTTTGAAAAAATTAATTTTCTCACACCCTTACGGAAAAATATATGCATCACTGCGCAATAAAGATTTAATAATATCTAAGAATAAAGTTTTATTTTGTATACAACAATTTAGGAAAAAGTTATGTTGAAAAAAAATTAAATTTATGAATTTTTTTTTTTTTTCTGTGTATAAATAAAAAATAAATAGTACCAAAAATAAATCGAAATTTGTCTATAACTATAAGAATAGATCATTAGCTTGAACATGTGCTACGAAGAAAAAAAAAAACAAAGTATATAATAAAATTGTGTGACAAATTTTTAAATAATTTTCTCATGAGATGCTGTGATAATACGATATAAATTTCTATTTTTTATAATAATTTCATCATCTTGATTTTATTAAAAAGTTTGATTTTCTTTAACGTTCAAGGTTCAAGGTTTTCGATCTGGAAAATAATTTTGTTTTATGCAGTGATGCCAACTTAGCCCTCTTCGGGCTACATTTTTACGATTTTAGTAACCCAAAACGCGAAAAATATTTTTCAGCCCGAAGCTAAAAAAACTTTCAAAATGTTTCTTTTATCCCTTTTTGCTCTTTTTTTACTTTTTCAAAAATGGAAAATTATTTTAATGGGGTAACGTTAATTTTTTTTTAAATTTTTAATTTTATTTGACAATTTTTGTACTAAGTTCTCTCTGTATTCTTGGAAGGACTAGTACCCAAATTTGTCCAGAGATCTTAACAATTCGTAAATAAACTTCATTAAAAAAAATTGTTTTCAACAATTAAAATTGTTTGAGTGGAAAAGTGTTGAAAGAACTGAACAATTTTGGATCGATGTTCATAATAATAGATTATCCATAACCTGCATTTTAATTTACCCAGTTTGCTGTTAATATTTTTAAATACACGTTCCAAATGGTTGATTAACGATAAAAAATATTGCTTATATATTTGTTTTTACTTTTCAAAAGAAATTTTAATTTTAGGCCATTTTTGCGCTTTTTCACAAAACTTGTCTTGACTGTACCACAAAAAACTGTTCTTTTTTAAATTTAGCCCTTTTTAACACTTTCTTCAGATATTTCTACACGTTTATGTTGGTAATAGTTGGCATCACTTCTGGCCAGTAAAAACTTTGCGTTCGCGTATCCAAAATCTAATAAAGAGAACCAAAATTGAGAGAGTAAAATGATAGTTTATAAACGGAGTATTTACAAATTTTATTATTATTTTTTTTTTTGCTTGTAAATTCAGTACGATTCAGGATTGTCAGATTTTTTGAACCTCTGTCGCAAAATTGTTAATAAGAAATCGCTAAATTAAAATTTTATTTAGTTTTTTAAAGAAATACTAAAAAAAATTAAAATTTTAAGTATCGTACAATTTTTAGTACTTAAAATTTCGTATAATTTGTAAATGTAAATTCAGCAAATGCAATAGCTACTAATAACACAGTACTAGTTGCAAATTTTAACAAACTGGTATTGGCAACATTTGGGTTTAAACTTGATTATAAAAGTATAATTGAAAGTTAGAAATAAAAGAGACATTATTTATATTAAACAATATTATATTAAACAATAATATATATTCCAATCATAAATTAAATCAATTTTGGCTAAAAAAAAAAACTTAATTTTCCCAAACCCCTTTTTAGTGTTTCGAAATTGAATATTTCAAAAACGAGCGCTTAAATGGTTAACACTACTAAATTCAGCGTCTTCGATTTAGTTTCACCCAATGGGTGCCCATATTGTTAAAAAAATAGCCTCATTTTTGAGAGTAATTGAGTAAAAAAAAAACAACTTAAAATACAATTTTATATAGCTCCTATTTAAGTCATCAACTTTTAAAATTTGTTAGATTTTATTATATTTTTATTATTTTTTTTTACATTTAATACATAAGGGATAAAATTTCATAAACTAAGTTGAAGCTATTTACAAATTAAGGCTCTTCATTTTGTTTGATAGGCAAATACTAAAAATAGTCGAATTCTAGTAAAAAAAAAAAAAACTATTGAATTGTTTTTCTCCACAATTGCCTATTTAAACAAATTTTATAAATTAGCCAAACAAATCGCCACCACGTTATATATCGTCAAAAAATTCGCCATGTCGTCAAACGAAAATTTCAGTCGCCAAAAGCAATTAAAAATCGCCACGTTTGCCGAAAAATCCTCACTTCTGGCAGCCCTGATACGATCATATATATGATTGCATAATATAGTTTCTACATTAGACAATTTTTTATCAAGACAAACGTCAGAATTAACCCTAATTTATGGGAGGTGGCAACAGTTGCACAGAAACAACAATAAAACGAAATTATGAATGCTTTTTATATATGCAGTATGACAGCTGTAACAACCAAAATTAATAATCAGCTGATTAACTGAGGTGCCTTGTATAGATTCGCACTGATTTTGACGTTTGAATTGATAAAAATTTGTCTAGTATAGACACTACGTAAAGTAAAGGAAACAAAAAGTAAACAAATGTAAACAATATATATTAAAATATATATATTAAAAAAATAAAAAAAGTAGTAATTTTGCATTAAATTTTAATTTATTTTGATAGTACGCCCCTAGCTCTTAATATGTCTCATATTGCGCCATGTCTTATAAAGCGGTGTACACCACTCTACAGATTGTTCTATTATGACACGAAGAGTATTTTAGCACTCATCAAGTATTTTGTGGAGAAAACTAAGCTGGATTCTACACCCAGATTTTAGCCGACTTTTGGAAGAAATAAGTTTTTATTCACTAAATTGCATGTACACATTTCGCAAAAGAAAAAATTGATGATATTCGTTGTTGTTTTCTGTTTGTTCATTTTCAACCAGTTGCTTTGTTTATTTTACTGGATTTTACAAACTTTCCGTTCGCGAACTTTTTTGTTTACAGGTGATTTTGAAAGTAAAATTTTAAATCATAAATTACTCCACGGCTCATTTGGTAGAACTTTTCCGGAAAATATAATTTTGGGAAAAACGTATTCAATTGTTCCCCCTTCGTAAAATATTTTCCAAAAAAAGAAAACAAATGTTGAGTTTATAAATACTTAATATAGAGCACTAGACGGCACACAGTGTCACATTTGGCAGTTTTAAGAACTACAAAAATCCAGTTTTGGAGATATTGGATTGAAATATTATATTCTGTTAGTAGACAAGACCGTAAACATTCCCACTAAAAATGGACGTGTAGAATCGCTGCAACTCCCTTAGAAAAAAAAATTTTTCTACTTAAATTTCATACATGTTTTCTATTGAAAAATAAATACTTTCTACTAAAAATAAATACTTCAATATAACAAAAATTCGCAGCCAATATTTTCAAATACAATTTTATAGATGTTCTTTATATACTTTATATACATCTTTGGCGTAAATCAAGATTACCATCACACTTGATTTTTAAATAATTTTAATAATGATTCAGTAGCATTTTTATTTGTGATTAAAGCAATGTAAAAAATTTTGCCCGCTCGCTCTTAGTTTACGAGTTATGGGTACTTGAAGTTATAATATAAAAATGCAATTTTCTCCTTCCTCCTGTAATAAATATGAACAATATGGGTATCATTGGAAAGGTCTTGAGAAGACCTTTCGATTGATATATAAAACGTTATACAACATTAACCCATTGCGAGCCAAAATGATATTTTATTATTTTATGTACTGACTTTTTTTACAAAAGTACCGTTATCTCAAAAATATATCGATATAACGGTACTTTTCTATACATCAAATCATTTAGAGAACATTTCAAGCTTTCATATGATCGCCATATTACACTCCTAGCCCATTAAATAACAAAAGTATAGCACTTTAAAAATTAATATTTAGAAAAATTAATCGATTTTTACTAGTAATATATTTTTTAATATCATAATTTAAAAATATATAATAAGTCTTATCATTTTTACAACTTTGTTAAAAATTAAAAATTATTTAAAAAGAATACCGGTACTTACAAAAATTGTTTGATTTCCAAAAAAAAGTTTATTCAGCGAAGCCGGTGTTCGACATACATAGAGGAGAAAGTCCTTTAGCCCGGCCGAAGGCCGGCTACGCAGTAAAATCTTTATTAACATTAAAAAAATACATTTTAATTCCAACTGTGCTGGTAACCTTGATTTGTTCCATATGACTATAGGTTTTTTCAAGACCTTTCTAATGATATCCATATTACATATGTAGTCATAAATTATGGTATTAACAAATATATTATGAGTAAAAATCGATTCATTTCTCTGAATATTAATTTTTAAAGTGCTATATTTTTGTTATTTAATGGGCTAGGAGTAATATGGGGATCATATGAAAGCTTGAAATGTTCAATTGAAAGGTCTTCTCAAGACCTTTCCAGCGATACCCATATTGTTCATTTTCATTACAGGAGGAAGGAGAAAATTGCATTTTTATATTATAACTTCAAGTACCCATAACTCGAAAACTAAGAGAGAGCGGAGAAAAATTTTTATGTAACTTTTTTTAACCAAAAATAGTGCTTTTGTCGAAAATAAAATTTGTTAAAAGATCAACTGTGACGGTAATTTTGATTTGTTCCACATCTTTAAATTGAAACTCGATGAAACTTTTCAGTTCTATTCCATTAAAAATAGAATTTCCAAAATATATATTTTTTTTAATATTAGGATTTCTTTTAAATAAAAAAAAAATTGATTCAACACTGAATATTTACCTAAAAATTTATAATAAAATAATACGGATACATTTATTATATATCTAAAATAAATACATTTATTATATATTTAAAATAAAAATATTTTTTTTTTCTTTTTAAAGTAGCAACTTTGACAATACATAATTCGCGCTACATAAAGACCTTTTCCAACATTGTTTTTTTTTTTGCCATAATTTATGATATATTTACCACTAAGTACGAAAAACAATTGCCTCAATAGTTAAGCTTTTATTTTCGTATTTGTGTCGTTCTAATTTGGATAAATCTGAGACTGTGCGGCGTGGAGGAACAAAGATTCAAAAATTTACTATCTCTGGTCAAAGTATCGCGGATGAAAAATTTACTAATTAAGTTTTTATTTTCAGAGTTATTTTAAGAATTCAGTATATCCTACATTCGTAAGCGAAAGGCTCCTATTAAAATATTATTATAACAAAAGAAATAATTGTTATTAATTTCTCTACTGTTTCAAGATGAACTCGAACAAATTTGTTGCTGCAATTTTAAAATTGCACGTAATATTTTTACTAAAATTATTTAATAAAAATATGTTTAGAAACTATTAAATTTGTAAATGTTTGTAATTAAAATACCTATATTGACAAAAATGTTATAATTAGTGTAGAAAAAGTACATTTTATTTTTATGTTTGGTACAAAATAAAATAATCCATTTTTCATACATATAAAAAATAAACTTGGTAGACAGTGTTATCATTAGCTCCATCCCAGTACTTGTCAAATTTACAGGCTTCAGTCAGAAATTATCAGAAAAACAACAAAATACACATAAATGTAAATTCTGACTAAAACTTCCAAGTCTGACAAGTATTGGAACAAAGCTATTATAAACACGATCTTTTCTCAAATTTCGTTTATTTGAATTTTGTTTTGATGGATTTACGTCAAATTTCGATATTATATCATACATACAAAAAAAAGTTAAAAATTTAGAGTTCTAAAAGTGTGGTATAAGAGTTTTGACATTTATGTTGAAAAACAATTATTTATTATTAAAATACTACCCAAAACTATAAATAAAGTCCTTCATATCTCGTAATATATTGTAAAGTATCTATAACTCTTTTGTATTTTAATAACAAATAAAAAAAAAAAAAATAAATTAAAAAATAAAACGATAGGAAGAAGTTTTATTGTTTAATACATTTATAATGTAAATAAAATTACAATCAGTTTAATAAACTATTTTTGCCGGCATTTAATTGAAATAATATAAAAGCATTTTATTAAGTGCTTTTTAATTTAATCTCAAATTATTTATTTTTTCTTTTCTTGAAAGAAAACTAATGAACTTTGAACACAAACAAATTAAAACAAATGTTTAAATAAAAAACGTTTTAAAAGAAATAATTAAATTATTGAAAATAAGAGTGAAACAAAGTTTAAATACTTAAAAAAAACAACAAAAAGAAGATAAACACGTGTAAGAGAGCGTACAAAAAAAAGAGAGAGCTTGTAGACAGTTAAATAAACGAAAATAAAAAAAAATACTAATAAAATATTAAAAGTAACAATAATGAATTGATGACAAATAAAATAATTGCACACATATACATACAAACAAACAATGTAAAGAAAATAAAAATTAAAACAAATTAAAGGCAAATTAAATGATAATAAAATGAAAAGGTGAGTTCAACATGTTGTTTCTTGATTAAGCCAAAAACAATAATTATTAAATGATGTAAACAAACAATAAAGAAAACGAAATGCATAAATATTTATTATACTGTTTGTGTATAACGTGATAGAATGACTGAATATTTTTATTTTTTTATGTTTTTTAACTCACCTCTGGGTTATCGCGAACTTTTTGAAATTCTCGTACCATTTGCTCACGTGTTGTGTTTCGATAACGCATGATACCACGCAAAATACGTTCCATTTTTAATTTATTATTATTTACTAAATATGTTTAAATAAATACCTATCACCTTTAATGTTTTCGCTAAATACACACACACTTTCAGCAAACACGCCCGCCCGGTACCTACTCAACTTGTGTTTTCTATATTTTCATTATTTAACAAACAAATTAACAACCTTGAATTCCTTTTTTTGTATTTATTAATATTTTTAATGCTTAAATAGAAATCTTTATACTTTATTGATACAAAACAAAAATTTCTTAAACGTACACACACCACTCAGAAAATTGCTAAAATAAATATTCTTTTTTATTTAACAACTACACTTTGTTTTCCTGGCCTACTATCGCCCCATTAGCGAGCTGCTATCTATGCTTAATAAATGATAACTAAAATTTTAAAGCTCCGTTAAGTTTGTGTATGGAGTCAATATAAAAAATAATAAATACAACAGTTGTTAAAATAACAACAACAGTATTAATAGTTCTCTCCAACAACTATAAGTGTTTTTGTTTTCTCTTTTTTGAGGGAGTAGGAAAATTAAGAAAGCTCTCTGGTTTGGGTTATTCTCTTGGTGGGGAAATAATATTGCCACAGTATATAAACAATTTATGTAGAGATGGGAGTATGTAATAACTTTTCAAAATTTAGAATAAACTGTATCGAACCCTAACCGCCAAAACGTTGTAACCAATAATATGTTCGAAATTCGTTTTCTGATAAAAATATAAAATAAATTCAGAATCATCTATAATATCTGCAATAATTTTATAGACGTACCACTGACACTTTCCATATATATATAATTCTATGTGTAAACAAGTACCAAAATCCTTCTCCTGTGTAGTTTTGTCTTCTGCACTTACGAAGTTTTATCGGACCTTACAAATTAAAAAAAAACTGCTTTTTTGATTAGTATTTTTTGTGTAAAATTTGTGATTTGTGTGAAATTTGACACAGATTTCATTTCTTCCAAGAAAATTTTGGTATCACATAAGAGGGGCAGCTCCGAAAATATCAGAAATATGGAAATTTTTTGCATAGAAATTTTATAAAAATGTAAACACCTATTTCCATACCATATGAAATATTCTATATAATAGCAGAATGGACAGTCAACTCACTCCAGAATCGATGGCCAACTCTATTCGTAATCGACATTCAAATCTGTTCAGAGCAGCTCTCTCTATTCAGAGTCGACAGTCTACACTATTTATTCAGAAATTCAGGGCTGTTTAAAGTCGAGAGTCAATTCTATTTAAAGTCAACAGAAAGACAACGCTATTTACAGTTAACTCTATAAAAACTGGTCTGAAAATATGCGTATTAAGCTTTAAATATAGAGTTTTATTTTAGTTGAGCACACTGTTTTTTTTCCTACACACACTACTGATGTACATAAATACCCTGCAAGCATTTAGTGAATTCTTTTTCGAAATAGCTCACTTCTTCGCCACTCTTAGAAGTGCAATAGAAGATTTCTCTCAATTTTCCAACAACAAAATATATTAGTATACGAATTGAATCTTCTAAACGTAACTTCTTTAATCACTATTAGAAGTTGTTTGGATAACAGTTACAGTTATCCAAAAACGAAAACACTATTTTTCAATACCTTTGCTAGCATTTGGAAGATTGTTTTTTAACAATCCACATAATCTGTCGAATTTGGCACTCTAAGATGATTAATAGTAGAACGTGCAAGACTTTACAAAAACAATTCACATTAGGTTCGAAATTTTATCATAAAATCATGATTTTGACGATTGTTTACATTTCATAATGGTAAAAAGAACAAGCAGAAATAGTATAATTTTACTTATTAAAAATATAAGTTTTGAAGTGATTAGAATGAAAAAATATTGACATTAACTAGAATTATTTATGTAAGCTGATATTGAAACAAAAAATTCATAAGTTTTACTTATAAAAGGAAAATTAAGATAATAAGGTAAGCGTTTATCATAATTTAAAAGAAATCATCAATATTTCAACTAGTTCTGGGCAAGCGAATAAATTTAGGAAAACATTTTCATTTTCTATAAAATTACAATATGTTATTAACAATTTGAGGGCCAGAATATGACAGAAAACTCTGTTTTATATAAAATTCTTGATAACTTAAACAACATTTTTTTTAAAGTGTGGGAGTTTGACTTATGTATGATATGCCCGCAGCAAAAGTCGCTAATTTTCAGAATAATTTTCTATAGAACAAAAAATTAGGAATATATTAAAAATTCGATTTTACAAGTCTATTCTGTGAAACATTAAAATCTGTATATACAGCAATCAAAATTTTGGGAATGCATTGCATTAGAATATCCGAAAAATATTTTAGCAGAGCAGAATTTTTGCATTTTAAATTTGAAAAGGAATTTATAATTTTCAAAATTTTATTTATAATTTTTAAAATTTTAAATTAAATTTTTTTACAAGTTTGAAAAGAATTCAAACATTGTTCTTGTTATAAATATTTTGAAGAAATAGTTTTGCTGTTGTAATGCCTGAAATGTGTAGAGTAGATAGTGGTAATTACTAGTTAAGTAGCAGAATTAATTTCTAAGTTTC
Organism: Protocalliphora azurea; assembly: GCA_932274085.1. Lineage (NCBI taxonomy): Eukaryota > Metazoa > Arthropoda > Insecta > Diptera > Calliphoridae > Protocalliphora > Protocalliphora azurea. Next base: position 63,044,018 of record OW026519.1, read on the forward strand.
AAAAATCTTAAATATTGGCAAAAATGATTAAAAAAATGTTCAGGGCCAAGATAAGATTAAAATAATGATTTAAAATGGTACTTCATCATTAAAATTTGTTGTAGAATATAAAAAGGGTTAAAAGATCATATAGTCTTTAATAAAGGGAATCCCTTTTATAAAAATGGAAACATTTGAAAGAGAAATTAGATAAAATTTGTTATAAATATTTTTTCAAATATTTCCAAAATTCTAAATAACCAGCTATTTGTTCAGCGAGAAAGTATGATTTTAGAAAAGTATATGGTGCCTTGTTCTTTAATTATTTTTAATTATTTTAATTATTTAATTTAATTATTTTTCTGGAGAAAAACTGGAGATTTTAGAAAAAAATTAACTAAAAAAATTTTATTTATTTTAATTACATAGAAAATTCAATACAAAATTAAAATAAATAATAATGTAGTCTTGTAATATTTAGAAATCGTATATTATATTACTGAAAAACATTTTGGAAATATTGAATTACATATTTTATAATGCGAACATCATAACCTTTCTAAAAATCATACATTGTCGCCGAACATACTAATAACTGTAGAAAATTTTGCAAATATTCTAATAGATGTTAAGTGTTCATTTGAATTCAAAATTTTGTGTGCAAATAATTTCACTGTTTTTTATAATAAATATCAGAAAGAGTTAATTTTGTGATTCAAAAAATTTTAATATTTTTACTTTTGATAATTTTGTTCATTCCTAATCCTTCATTTTAAAATGTAAGTATTACTGGCATTATTATTTTAAAAATTTTATGCAAAATAGTTTTAGAATTCTGCAAATATTTTCTATCGAAAGTATAACTACGTCGCCACACCGGGAAGTTGATATGTTTCGCTTTTACGATCGAATTCTCATATAGTTAGAGATAGCATCTTTTGAGTAACGCTTTAGTGGGGATTGAAAGATTCGAATTAGAATTTTTTATTAGACACTTTTTACTGCGGCACAGTAGATCTTAATACGTGGCGTATAAAATTTACTAAAGCGTTTCGAATTCTAATCTAATTAGTTACACCGTTCGGGAAGAAATGTGCCACTAAGAGATAGTACCCTGCAAACATTTTCTATCGAAAGCGTAACTATATCGACACACCAAGAAGTTGATATGGGTCGCTTTTACTATCGAATTTTGATCTACTTAGTAACACCGTTCGGGATGAAATGTGTCACTAAGAGATAGTTCCTTTTGAGTAACGCTTTAGTGGGGATTTGAAGATTTGAATTACTGACATTCAATACTGACTAAAGCGTTACTCAAAAGGAACTATCGCTTAGTGGCACAGTTCTTCCCGAACGTTGTTACTAAGTAGATCAGAATTCGATAGTAAAAGCGACGCATATCAACTTCTTGGTGTGTCGATATAGTTACGCTTTCGATAGAAAATTTAAAAATTTTAATAATCATTATTTAAATCTTATCTTGGCCCTGAAAATTTTTTCAATCATTTTTGCCAATATTTAAGATTTTTGAAACTTAGAAATGAATTCTACTACTTAACTAGTAATTACCACAATCTATTCTACACAAGCATTACAACAAAACAATTTCTTTAAAATATTTAATAACAAGAACAATGTTTGAATTCTTCTCACTTTTAAAAAATTTAATTTGAAATTTTGAAAATTATAAATAAAATTTTGAAAATTATAAAATCCTTTTCAAATTTAAAATGCAAAAATTCCTCTCCGCTAAAATATTCCTCGGATACTCTAATGCAATGCATTCCCAAAATTTTGATTGCTGTATATACAGATTTTAATGTTTCACAGAATAGACTTGTAAAATAGAATTTTTAATATATTCCTAATTTTTTGTTCTATAGAAAATTATTCTGAAAAATAGCGACTTTTGCTGCGGGCATATCATACATAAGTCAAACTCCCACACTTTAAAAAAAATGTTGTTTAAGTTATTAAGAATTTTATATAAAACAAAATTTTCTGTCCATGTTCTGACCTTCAAATTGTTAATAATTACTTATTTTAATTTTATAGAAAATGAAAATGTTTTCCTAAATTTATTCGCTTGCCCAAACTAGTTGAAATATTGATGATTTCTTTTAAATTATGATAAACGCTTACCTTATTATCTTAATTTTCCTTTTATAAGTAAAACTTATGAATTTTTTGTTTCACTATCAGCTTACATAAATAATTCTAGTTAATGTCAATATTTTTTCATTCTAATCACCTCAAAACTTATATTTTTAATAAGTAAAATTATACTGTTTCTGCTTGTTCTTTTTACCATTATGAAATGTAAACAATCGTCAAAATCATGATTTTATGATAAAATTTCGAACCTAATGTGTGTTGTTTTTGTAGAGTCAATCTTCCAAATGCTATCAAAGGTGTTGAAAAATAGTGTTTTCGTTTTTGGATAATTGTAACTGTTATCCAAACAACTTCTAATAGTGATTAAAGAAGTTACGTTTAGAAGATTCAATTCGTATACTAATATATTTTGTTGTTGGAAAATTGAGAGAAATCTTCTATTGCACTTATAAGAGTGGCAAAGAAGTGAGCTATTTCGAAAAAGAATTCACTAAATGTTTGACAGGCACATATATATATACATGCATGTATACATACATCCATACGTATTTGTAATATTTTTATTGGGATTTTCTTAATATTGTTTATTCAACTGTTATACTCTTACCCATGGTGAAACCATTTAACAAGGTGTATGCATAAAGACAACAACTGCAACAATGCAATAATAGCAGCCATTTTTTCCTGCTAAATAAGACTCAAACGTCAAACAAAAGCAAAAAAAGTACGTGCAAATTGTAAACAATGATTGTTTTAATTGAAAAATAATAAGAATAAATTGTAAGAAATTTGTTTTTAATATGTTTATAAATTGAAATAAATTAAATATTTCTATAAAGCACTTTTTTCTTATTAAAAATAAAAATTTTAATTTTCTTTTGTTTGTAAACATACCAACACATGCAAACGGAAAAAAATACATTTCAGTCTTACACTAAAAATGAAGAAAAAAATAATAAACTGAGCTTATAATGACACCTTGTACTGGTTACGCCTTGCTCTTCCATTACAATTTATAAGGCATTTAGAGTTATTTTGCTTCTTCCTTCGTTATCCATAACAAACTCAAGCTTTAATTATTACTTCCCTATATGCTATTCAAAAGAAAATATTAATACTAACTAATGCACACGAACTTAGAATTCAACCACATTATATAGTTATTTCATAGTGTAATAAGAAAGTGACCTCGTAAGCCAAGCTGATTTACAATTTTTTCATTTACATAATAAATTGAAAATTGTTTTTATATTCCTATGTAATATTTTTTTCCGCGTATATTTACTCTACTTAATTTTCTCATTTTTTGTTCATAGCATTTTGACATTATGTGCAGTGGTTTTACACTAACCAAATACAAGCAATTTTTGTTTTTGTAGATGTGCGGTCACTTTTCAATTACATTATGAGTTATTTCATAACAGAGAAGTAAACAATGAAAAACTGTCAAACAAAACAAAAACAAAGAGATTTATTTGGAAGAGAGAAAAAATGTACATATGTAAAAGTCATATTTGTAAACAATACAACGGAGATGAAAACGTTACAAGGACATCATGCAATTGTGAATGGTGGAAAAATCAATAACAAAGCGCATTCTCTAACAACACATTCACACAAAAAGGACATTATCATTTGCTTTAAAAGCCATAAAAGACAGACAAATATAAAAAATTAAAAGAAAAACAAGGCGTTTTCGCACAAAATAATAAAAATATACTAAATAAAATTAACCTTATAAATAATAGTTAATAAAACTTAAGTGTAAATAAATAAAATTTGATAAATTAAATACAGAATAATGTAGTTAACTAAATTTAAGCCAAAACTAAATTAAAAAAATCACGTCCTAATTTAAGTTCAAATGCATTTAAATGTTTAACAAGTTTAACTTTTTTAAAATATACAAAATTTAAACAAAAAAGAAAAATAGTAGTTTGTTAAAAGTTTATGAGTAAATAATAAAATATAAAAAATAAATCAAATTACCGAAATAAAATAAAAAAATGGTTAGCAAAAACGATGAAAATTGTTGTGACATGAATGTGGTCAAGGAACGCCCAGTTTTTATACCGCCACGTAAACGTCAAACGAATAAAAAAACAAATGGAACACAAAATTATGTAGATCATATTGCCAATGTACAGGTAAGTTTCTAAAGTTTAAGAAAATGCTATAATAATTTAAAAATTAAAAAAAAATTAAATTAAACTTATTTAAAGCAGAAAACAAAATATAAATTTTTTTATAAACATTTTTATACGAATCTTACATACATAAATGAGAAAAAAATGTGTTTAATCGATGTCCTACATAATGAAGAAAAATTCTTGTGAACAGAAGTGCACTATTGCAGATATTTAAGTTGCCAAAACAAAAATTACACAAAATGTGCATCTGATTGTCATTTTGTCCGCAGCTACCTATTGTTTAAATCAAATGTATTTAAACTTGATATTCAACAGCAAAGTCTGAGCTAAATTTATTATCGACAGTAACCTATTTTCGATATTCAACTCTATTCATAGTCGATAATAAACTCTATTTAAATTCGATATTGAGAGTCGACAGTCAACACTGTTTAGAGTCGAAAATCAGTACTATTGAGAGTCGATAGTCACTATTCAAAGTCGATAGTCAACTTATTTACAGTAGAAAGTCAACTCTATTCGGATTTGATAGTAAACACTATTTAGAGTCGATAGTCAAATATAATCACAGCCGAAAGTCAACTCTTAAGAGTCGATAATCAACAATATTTCGAGTCGAAAGTCAATACTATTCGGAGTCGAGAGTCAACTCTACTCACTGTCGAAAGTCAACTCTATTCAGGACTGACAGTCAACTCTATCCACAGTCGAAAGTCAACTCTATTCAGAATCGATAGTCAAATATAATCTCAGTCGCTAATCAAAAATATTTCGAGTCGAAAGTCAATACTATTCGGAGTCGAGAGTCAAATCTACTCACTGTCGAAAGTCAACTCTATTCAGGACTGACAGTCAACTCTATTTACAGTCGAAAGTCAACTCCATTCAGAGTCGAAATTCAACTCAATTCGGAGTCGAAAGTCAACTATATTCGGAGCCGATAGTCAATTCCATTCACAGTCAGAAGTCAATTCTATTCAAAGTAGAAAGTCAGCTCTATTTAGAGTCGATACTCAACACTATTCAGAGTCGACAGTCAACTCTATTCACAGTCGAAAGTCATCTCTATTCAGAGTCGGCAGTCAACACTATTTAGAGTCGAAAGTCAATACTATTCGGAGCCGAGGATCAATTCTACTCACTGTCGAAAGTCAACTCTAATTAGGACTGACAGTCAACTCTATTCACATTCGAAAGTCATCTCTATTCAGAATCGACAGTCAACTCTATTCAGAACAATTATCTCTATTTAGAGTCAATAATATTCAGAGCCGTCAATAAATTCTATTTACAATCGACAGAAAACTTTATTCAGATACTCATAGCTGTTTAAAATCGAATGCCAATTCTATTCGGAATCGACAGTCAACTCTATTCGGAATCGACAGTCAACTCTATTTAGAATCGACAGTCAATTCTATTCAGAGTCGATAGTCAACTCTATTCAGAGTCGATAGTCTACTCTATTCAGAGTCGATAGACAACACTATTCAGAGTCGACAATCAACTTTATTTAGATTCGACTCAACTCCGCTTAGATTCAGCAGTCAACTCTTTTCAATTGAAAGTCAACTCTATTTGGAGTTGAAAGTAATGCCATATTATTAAGCATTTTTGCTGGAATTCAAGTTGAAGCCAAATGTATTTCAAGCCTTTAATAAAGTGCCAGACATTAAACTTTTATTGCACCTTATTTCAATAGCGTTTTCCAGTAAAGAGGAAATTTAAATTCAAGTAATATTTATTTTACTTGAATAATTTTAATTTGTTCAATCATATTTCAATCACTAGCAAACAATTCAAAATTCTCGTGATTTACAAAATACGAAATTCGTAAAAGTGATCAATAATGAGGTGTGGTGATTTATAAAATAAGGGCATAAACTCTACTCAGAGTCGAGAGTCAATTTTTTTTTACTACAAAAACTATTTCTTAAATATTTGTGTAAATAAAAATATTTTTAAATCCTCTTTTTCAATTCCTTTTTTAGAATCGCCAAAAACTTTCACCATCCAACAATGTCTTAGAAGAGGATCTTCTTAATACCAAACTTTTGCTAAAGAACAAACAACCGCTGCCTCAAATACCGCTAAAACATGACGAAAACAAATCGATTAAATCACCGAAATCTGCACAATCCGTAGACAACATCTATGTGGATGATAATGAGCTCAATAATTTCGAATCCGTATCAAAGGGAACAAATTCCACAAATCGTCATGAATCATCTACCGTAACACCTTCTAGCTATTCGGAAAGTAGTTTGGATGTAAAGCTAAGTAAATCTCATGATTGCCTAAGTAATCGTTCGGGTTCTAAGAAACGTGTTAATATACGCACAGACTTGGCTCAGCTAAGAAGTGCCAGAAATTCTCCGGATCAAACAAATTATGAGGATTTAGAGTCGGGTGAGACTAGTGTTTTGAATACATATGGTCAGTCTTTGGAAAGATATCAGTCTAGAAAGTTGGGAGACAATGCTAATTATTTGACCATGACGGGCACAATAAAGCGTGGCAAGAAAAAGGGACAAAGTTTTGATTTGCAATTGAATATAAGCCGAGATGAGTTGGAAAAGATTAATGCGGTGGCCATGAAAATGGAGGCTAAAGAGCATAAGAAATGTTGCAAGTGTTCGCTTAACACAGGTTTGCATATATTTTTATGGTCCTTAATTTGTTTGCCCTTTGTTACCTTAATATCGAGTATTTATTCTTTCTATATTGGCACCATAACCTGGTATAACGTTTTCAATTATATGCACGAGGAAAAATCCATAATAATAAGAATTTTAATGTCACCCATATTGGTAGCAGCATATCCGATTTATATAGTTGTGTGTAGTGTGGGTTTGGGCCTTTATGCCGGTTTTGTGCAATTGAGTTTACAATTTTCTACTTGGTGTAATGAAATAGCTGATATAGAGAAGGGATTTTATGGTTGGCTTTGCTCAATTTTACATTTAAGTGATTGTAGTCCCTACGAAGTGGTGATATTGACTGATATCAGGGAGGAACTAAAAAAGCCACCACATTTGGAAATACAAACTTCGAATGAAGAATTAACGCTTTAAATGCTGCAATTCTTAAACTAAAAAGAATAACCGTCATAATAGAAGGAAGATAAAAAATATATATATAATATATATATATATACTTAAGGGGTGATAATTGTGATTAAATTTTGTTTGTTTTAATTTTTACTTCTAATTCAGACAACAGACATATAAAATAAATAATATACATATAAAATAATGGCGGTTTCTTTTTTAATATATTAAAAACTTCAATGAAAAACAAAAAATCAATGTGTGATATATCCCAAAAAAATTTGAAAATAAAATAATACAAAATCCTTACGTGTGTATATCGAAAAAAATGTTACAAATTCCTTAAAATTCTTAAAAGAAAGCTCATTAAAAAATATTTAAATTCCTTAAATTGTAAACGAAACAATATAGAAATTATCTATTTATATTTTTAAAACAGATAAAATTATTATATATTATAAGTCTGTTCCATATATCATTCGAAAGCTTAGCTAAACAATTTCCAAATATTAAAAACAAATAAAACTGAATACTAAATACTTATGACAAACAATATATATATTTTTTTTTCAAAAATGAATCCATATTTGTATATAAATAATAAGTTTTTTAAATAAAAAAATGTAAAATTATATTTTTAAATTAAGTTAAATTTAAAAAAAGATTTATTAAAAATATGTAGTTTAATAATAGTTTTAAAAAAAGGTTAAAAAAAAACTCGTAAGTTATGTGTAATAGAACATCCAGTATAAAAGTCAACTTTACTTTGAGTGCAAAGTTATCCTTATTCTGGGTCCAGAATAAATTATATGTAGTCGAGAGTGAACTCGACAGTTGATTGTAAATTTTAGAGCCGAAAGTCAACTAGACTCGACAGTCAGATGTACTCGATAGTCAACATTATTCAGAGTCGATAGTAAACTCTATTTATAATCGAAAGTCAAATTTATTTAGAGTCGAAGAGTTCTATTTAGAGTATAAATAAAGCTTACTAGTTTTATTTAGATTCGACAGTAAATTCATTTGGCGGCGATAGACAAGTCTATTCAGAGCCGACAGTCAACTCCATTTAGGGCAAGTAGTCAACTCTATTACGATACGACAGTAAACTCATTTGAAGGCAATAGTTCTCTATTTAGAGTCGACAGTCAACTCCATCTAGAGCCGGTAGTCAACTATATTCAAAGACAGTTGTTAATTCAATTTATAGTCAAAGTTAATTCAATTTAAAGTCATGAGTTAACTGTATTTAGTCCCGACAGTCAGCTCTATTTGGAGTCGAAAGTCAACTCATTTACACAGAACCGGTAGTTAACTCTATTCAGAGTCATTAGTCAGCTCAATTTTACATTCAACTTTATTCATAGATGATAGTCAACTCTACTCACAGTCGATAATCAATTCTATTTAGATTCAATAGTAAAATGTATTCACAGTCAATAGTCAACTCTAATAATTCACTTAGAGTCGGCAGTCTAGTCTCTTCAGATTCAATAGTAATATCTATTCAGAATCAATAATCAACTCTAATCAGGGTCTACAGTCAACTTTATTCAGAGTCGATTGTCAATTCTAATCAGAGTCGACAGTCAACTCTATTCAGAGTCGATATTTAACTCTATTCAGAGTCGATAGTCAACTCTATTCAGAGTCGATAGTCAACTCTATTCAGAGTCGATAGTCAACTCTATTCAGAGTCGATAGTCAACTCTATTCAGAGTCGATAGTCAACTCTATTCAGAGTCGATAGTCAACTCTATTCAGAGTCGATAGTCAACTCTATTCAGAGTCGATAGTCAACTCTATTCAGAGTCGATAATCAATTCTATTTAGAGTCGGCAGTCTAGTCTCTTCAGATTCAATAGTAATATCTATTCAGAATCAATAATCAACTCTAATCAGGGTCAACAGTCAACTTTATTCAGAGTCGATTGTCAATTCTAATCAGAGTCGATAGTCAACTCTATTTAGAGTCGATAGTCAACTCTATTTAGAGTCGATAGTCAACTCCATTTAGAGTCGATAGTCAACTCTATTTAGAGTCGATAGTCAACTCTATTCAGAGTCGATAATCAACTCTATTCAGAGTCGATAGTCAACTCTATTCAGAGTCGATAGTCAACTCTATTCAGAGTCGATAGTCAACTCTATTCAGAGTCGATAGTCAACTCTATTCAGAGTCGATAGTCAACTCTATTCAGAGTCGATAGTCAACTCTATTCAGAGTCGATAGTCAACTCTATTCAGAGTCGATAGTCAACTCTATTCAGAGTCGATAGTCAACTCTATTCAGAGTCGATAGTCAACTCTATTCAGAGTCGATAGTTAACTCTATTCAGAGGCGATAGTCAACTCTATTCAGAGTCGTTAGTCAACTCTATTCAGAGTCGTTAGTCAACTCTATTCAAAGTCGATAGTCAACTCTATTCAGAGTCGATAGTCAACTCTATTCACAGTCGATAATCAATTCTATTCTAGTCTAGTCTCTTCTAAAATCTATTCAGAATCAATAGTCAACTCTAATCAAAGTCGACAGTCAACTTTATTCAGAATCAATAGTCAACTCTATTCACAGTCGATAGTCAACTCTATTCAGAGTCGATAGTCAACTCTATTCAGAGCCGATAGTCAACTCTATTCAGAGTCGATAGTCAACTCTATTCAGAGTCGATAGTCAACTCTATTCAGAGTCGATAGTCAACTCTATTCAGAGTCGATAGTCAACTCTATTCAGAGTCGATAGTCAACTCTATTCAGAGTCGATAGTCAACTCTATTCAGAGTCGATAGTCAACTCTATTCAGAGTCGATAGTCAACTCTATTCAGAGTCGATAGTCAACTCTATTCAGAGTCGATAGTCAACTCTATTCAGAGTCGATAGTCAACTCTATTCAGAGTCGATAGTCAACTCTATTCAGAGTCGATAGTCAACTCTATTCAGAGTCGATAGTCAACTCTATTCAGAGTCGATAGTCAACTCTATTCAGAGTCGATAGTCAACTCTATTCAGAGTCGATAGTCAACTCTATTCAGAGTCGATAGTCAACTCTATTCAGAGTCGATAGTCAACTCTATTCAGAGTCGATAGTCAACTCTATTCAGAGTCGATAGTCAACTCTATTCAGAGTCGATAGTCAACTCTATTCAGAGTCGATAGTCAACTCTATTCAGAGTCGATAGTCAACTCTATTCAGAGTCGATAGTCAACTCTATTCAGAGTCGATAGTCAACTCTATTCAGAGTCGATAGTCAACTCTATTCAGAGTCGATAGTCAACTCTATTCAGAGTCGATAATCAATTCTATTATAGTCTAGTCTCTTCTAAAATCTATTCAGAATCAATAGTCAACTCTAATCAAGGTCGACAGTCAACTTTATTCAGAATCAATAGTCAACTCTATTCAGAGTCAACTCTATTCACAGTCGATAATCAATTATATTTACAGTCGGCAGTCTCTTCAGTCTCTTCAGATTCAATAGTAAAATTTATTCAGAATCAATAGTCAACTCTAATCAGAGTCGACAGTCAACTTTATTCAGAGTCGATTGTCAACTCTATTCAGAGTCGACAGTCAAGTCTATACAGAGTCGATTCTCATCCCTATTCAGAGTCGAAAATCAATTCTATATAGTCCAATCTCTTTAGAGTCGACAGTCAATTCCATTCAAAGTCAATAGTCAACTTAAATTGAAGTCGACAGTCAAGTCTGTATACAGTTGACTGTCAAAATCAATTCAGATATTTTATATCAGAATCATGTAAAGTAAAAGTTGCACGCTCACGTAGATAAAATCTAAACTATATAATTTATAATTTACGAGTTTTTATAAAAACCTTTATGTAATAGTTAATAGAAATGCAGTGAAAACTTTTTAGAATTAAAAATATTTCTAAAACATATTTGAAATTCGCTTTAACTAATGAGATAGCAAAATTTATGTTTAAATCATTCAAAAACTAAATTTTATATTCAAGTTAAGCTAAAAAATTTCACTGCATTTCATTTTCAACAAAACAAATTTTCCTAATTAAAAAAAGACCAAATTAAGTTCCATTTAAGAATCTCAGTAATTACAAAAAAAACAAAAAAAAAAAAAAAAATTAAACGACAAATTAAGCATTTACTTATATTAAAAGGTTTACCAAAAATAATGCATTTATTTAATTAAATATCAAAATTTTGTAAGTAGTAATAATTAAATAAAAAATTTAGAATTTTATTTCAGATTTTTTAAAGCCAAAAATTTTATATTTATATATTAAGTTGAAAAATTAAAAAAAAAGTGTTAAAAAACTTGCCTACATACATATGTAAATTTCTATATATCAATGTCAGAAGAAATGCCAAAACAAATATACGAGAATATAAAAAACTTTTTTAAATCTAAATAAAAAAAAAATATTTTATTTCAAAATTAAAGTGAGGGTTAAATTAATGTTAAGCACTGTAATATTCGCTTTAAATTTTTTTTTATACATAACCGTTTGTGACCTGTAACTTTTAATAACTCTAGTAGGAAATAGTTATTTTGACATCGATTAAGGTTACAGATTTTCAATAAATATTTGACACAATTTTAAAACAAGTCTAAAAAAAAAAAAAAAAAAAAAAAAAAAACAAAATAAAGTACTAACACCCCAATACATTTTCATTTAGAGCCATACATCTGCATATATGACCAGGGAAACCACAAATATGCAATTGCATGTTTCTTCCTATGCGTTGAATGAAGCCACCGATAAAATATTTATATTGACATCGATTTGTAAGTGCATATTTCACCCTTAACAGCATATTTTTGCATATAGTGAGTTTTAGCTTATATTTATAGCATATTTTGACACTTTTACAGTATATTTAACTTTTTTAGAGCATATTTAGACATTTTGAAGATTTTTGTTTTCAAATTTGAATTGTAATGTATAAAAAAAAATAAAAGAACCAAAAATATTCAGTATTAAAGATTTATTTTAATTATTCCTTGAAATCGTAGAAACAATTCATGAAGATTTTGAAACAAATAAATTGATCTTTCTAAGCCAAAAAGGACGTATTAGCTTTTTAGTTTAACCGAATAGCATGAGATAATATTGTAAAAACAATTTATTCTTTTAAATCAAAGCTATGCGTGTATATAAATTTACATATATATCTTTTTGATAATTTCTGAACTAATACTAATGTTTAGAATTACCCTGTTGGTCAAATGGTCGTAGGCGATATTGTCGTCAACGATTTATGTGCGACATATCCGCTGTTTTCTAAGTTTTGTTAACGACAATTTGAAGAAAATCCTCGTTAACGACAAGACGAATAAAATCTTGAATGCTGTATTCTTTTAAACGCATTTGGCGACAATAATGAGTGATAATTCCTTAAATATTGTCATCTTTAAGCGTTTCTAAAGGCAAGAAGAAAAACAATGTCGTAAATGTTGTCTTATATTAAAATTTTGTGACGACGACGACAAAGTGAAGAAAATGTCATTAATATAGTCTTCTAATAAACTTTAAATAAATTTCGTCGACACAGTCTTCCATTTTGTCTAGTATTGTATGCTTTTGATGACAATATGAGCGACAATATCTTGAATGTGTTATCCATAAACGAAGTTATAGACAAGATGGAAGACAATGTCTTCAATGCAATCTTCTATCAAATACTTTTCACGACAAGATGAGCGACAAATGTTAAATGTTTTCATTTGTAAACTTTGTTGGTGACAAGTTAAGTGACAATATGTTTCATGTCGTCTTTTATAAACCTAAATTGGCGACGAAAAGACCGACAATATATTAACGATATTTATAAATAAAAGACAAACTGGAAAAAAAATATTAATTTGAGTATGAGAAGTCATATACATATTTTCAGATTGTATCAATAAAACGTATATAAGCGGAAATTTAAAGAAATGTATATAATTTTTATCGAAGTCCTCAACATTTCATATAACCCCTTTTTAAACATAATTGTAATTGTAATTTAATCATTTAATTTTAATTATGAAAATATTTCCTTAAATTATTTCATTTGTCACTGATATAATCGTAGACGACTAAATGGATGATATTGTCATCCATGTGATCGTTAGCGACAAAGATCAAAACGCTGTCATCTATATAAGCGTTGACGACAAAATGGACGATATTTTCATTGATATAATCATTGATGACAAGTCTAAGGACATTGTATCACATGTAATCGTCGACGATTTAATGTACGACTTTTCCGTCTATATAATCACTGATGACAAAAGAGACGACATAGTCCCCTATGTAATCGTTATTGACAATATTAGGGAACTAATCATTAAATATGTCGTTGACTAATATATAGAAATCGTTATTTTATTGAAGACAAAATGGGCGACACGATTTTCTGCACGATTTTCGCTAAGCTTGTTTGAAAAAGTCGTTGACGATTTGTTCTGGCTGTCTAGTATATGTCATCTAGGATTTAACATTGTCGTGCACCCATCTTCAAGGATGTCTTAAACACAGGGCCAACTGGATAGATGCGGTAAGCAAATAGAAAGTCAAAATATGTGATATAATAAAAACGAGACAGAAAGAAATAGTCTGTCAAGACGGACTATATAATACCCTACGCCATTGTGTACGAGCATAAAAATTCGGGAAGGGGACTTATATTAAACCTGTTACCAATTTTACTAAATGTAAAATAAAATATACAAATACAGAATAATACGTTGATACTAACATCTAAATGATTTTATGCACTTTAGAGTGATTCCTGGAAGTGGGTTTATATGGGAGCTATGATAAATTATGGACCGATTCTCATGAAATTTGACAATGTTGTTTTTACTTATATAAAACTTATTTGTGTCGAATATTAACTTGATACTAACATTCGTATGGGATTTAAGCACGTTAAAGTGATTTTCGGAAGAGGGGTTTATATGGGAGCTATGGTCAATTATGGACCGATGTTTATAAAATTTGGTACAAAGATTTATACTTGTACAAAATTCTTTTTAATGTTTTTTGAGTGTTTAAACTCTATTCCGGGCGGAGATTTGTATGGGGGCTAGGTGAAATAATGAACCGATCACAATAAATTTTAATAGGCTTCGTCCTTATATTATATTATATATTATTTATAATAACGACCCGTGCTTTGTGCACAAGGTTTACACCCAGCCGTCCAGCCAGCCAGCCTGACGGACAGACGGACATCGTTAGATCGATTTAAAAAATGATTCTGAGTGGATTGGTACACTTTAAGGTATTGAATAGGTTTTTCTATGCGTTACAAACAACAGCACAAAACGTATAATACCCCAACCAACTATGGTAGTGTAGGGTATAAAAAAAACGGGAGCTAAGAACTGGGCTTTTCGAAAAAATTTATAGATAAATTTCATTTTTGGCTTATTTTATAACATCAAATATGCATAAATGAAACATTTTATTTTAATGAAAAAAAATTTTAATTTGTTTTTTTTAAGAGCATATTTTCCGTTTTTACTGCATATATAATGCGCAAAAATACTTTTTTTTAATTAGGTTGGCGAAGATGTAGTAGTTTCCAAAACAATCTATACCTTCGTATAGGAAGGGGACTCCTTGAATCTTGTATTAATCTTGAGTATTAATGGTCTCCACCATGTAACGACAATTTAAAGTTAAAAACGATTGCATGTGAATAAAATACCCCGAAAAACCGTAACATGAACAGTTATGCGACGCCTTAAACATTAGCCAATGCGAGAGCGAGACGCAAAACACTCGAAGGCAAAAAACAAAGTACAGCCTAATCGCCCTTAAGCGATAATGAAGATGACGCGGTAGATGTTTACCCAGAGCTGCTTTGCGACTGAAAAAATACTTTTTTAGAGCATATTTGCGGTTTCCTTGTTTACGACTTAGATGACTTTAGTTTTAATCTGTCATAAAACTGTTAGTGTTAACACATGTCTTCCTTTAACAATAAATTACAAATATAAACTTAATTACATTCGTAATCAGTCAACCATATAATACTCTACAAAAAAATATATAGATTAAATTAATATTTTTTAAAAAATAAAAAAAATACAATTTTTTAAATGATGCTTTCGAGCAAATTATTAATAATTTTATAAATTACAGGAAAAATTAAATTAACACTCAATTAAAAAATTTGTTAAATCAATCAAAAAAAATATTTAATTTTATTATAAATAATATTGGATATATGCATTGAACGAAAAAAGGCCAGAATATACGACCAGACTAGAATCTATAATTTTCCATCAGGACAATGTTTGGACTCATGTTGAGTGACCAGTTAAAAACTGTTTAGAAATTAGTCGTTGGGAAGTTTTGCCCCACCCGTCGTTTAGCTCAGACATTACAATTTTTGACTATTATTTGTTTCTTTCGATTCACTTCAGAACAAGATATACGAAATTGGTTTGATTTGTCTCTGGCCTCAAAAAATAAGACGTGGTTTTGGGATGGACTGAATAAATTGCCAGAATGATGGGATAAAGTCGTAGCTTTCAATAGATATTACACTGAATAAAATATCTTCAAATATCTAAATAAGAAAACTAAACAACATTTTTGATATGAAAAGTTGTATTTTGATTCAAATATTTTGTTTGTTTCTATTTTATAGAAAATATTAATTTAACAACCGGAGTAACAACCTAAGGCCCCTGGTGGGAATCGAACCCATAACTGCCAGGCTGATTGAATAGCTTACCAGTATTGTTAGGAGGTGAGAAAAAATTAGGCTAAATTGAACTTTAAAAAAAGTCCAAAAAAGGCTAAATGACACAAAAATTAAGGTCAAAAAGAAGTTAAAATGTTTTTCTTTAATTTAAAAAGTTTTTTTTTTCTCATTCTCATTAGTTTTTGATATTTTTTAAAGATATGGCAATAAATTTATGTATAAATAAAACAACTGCCAGTAAAATGACCCAATGAAAACTTTTCCCAAAAAATTTCTTCACAAATTTGGGTTGTATATCATATGAAAAATGATCCAATGTTTTAAAGTGATTTTTTGTCATTTTTTAACCATAAGTCCTTTTTGATTATACATTTAAATTTTTGGGTATTTTTTGCTTTTTTAAGAATTTTTTTAAAATTATGTTTATAAATAGTTTCTATGGTTAATGAAGTATATTAAAAAATATTTATAATAATCGATTTACGATTCGTATAATGAAGCGCCGCCGGTAGAAATTCTTTCTTAAATATAGATAATATACATTTTTTGTGCGAATAAATACACAAAAATGCTTAAATGGAAGATTTTGTAAAAATAAAATTAATAATAACTAATAAAAAATTATTTTCTTCGTTGTTGAAATACCAACAGTTTAGCCTTTTTAAGGCAATTTTAATAATTAAAAAAGGCTAGAAAAAAAAACGCCAAAAGCGTTGAGTCTAAAAGCAAAATAAAAAGGCTAAAATGGCAACACTGTAGCTTACCATCAACTAGCCTAACGGTGGGTGCATCTGTTTATAGAAAAATTTAATTTGGAGATTATCGGGAAAAAAGATTCGAAGAGAATTTTTAAAAATTGAAAAAACTCATTTCGTTATAGTTGTGTAAGGATTGTAATGTATAATTTTAAACTTATTTATTCAAATATTACTCATAATTTTCTGATAAAAAAAATACACAATTTTGAGTATCTTCACCTCCTCAAGGACTTTCATATGATACCAAAAATTCATATTGTCTCCTTGAAAGAAATATGAGAAAATTAAAAAACATCAGAAAATGGAAATTTGAATCCTTTAATCCAGCTCGAAAAAGAATAGCGCCACGTAATGAAATAAACTTTTATTTTAGTTGCGAATAGCGAGACCTAATTTTTCTTCTATACATAGGGGGGCCATCCTAATGTTTACTATTGTATATTCATTTGTGGCCCAATAAAGTTTATATTCTGAATGATTACATTGTGGACATAAATAATTATGCCTGTTAAAATCAGTCCATAAATGGATATGCCATGAGTAGGGCAACCAAAAGTATTCTCTGAAAAAAATATATTATGCGCATAAAAAATGCTCTTAAAATCAGAAAATATGCACCTAAAATTAAAAAAAATATATGCTCTTAAACTAATTTTTCTCTGGCTAAATTTTAATTTAACTACAATTCATGCAAAAAAATATCTTGATTTTTATTAGCAATTGCTAAATAATATTTTTTTTGCACTTAAAAATATTTAAAGCTAATATATTGTACACAGAGAAAAAATTTATATATTTGAAAATTCTTTTCGTAAATATTATGAATCGAACTTTACTTTTTTTTCTAAACTTTTTTCATAAAAAAATAAAATTTTGTTCATAGATATTATTAATGAAAATTTTAGAAATTTTGCAAAAATGTTATTAAATATTTAATTTAGTTTTATTAGATTTGATTGCAAATGGTAAATGAAAATATTTACACATGAAAATATTAACAACAAATGCCTTAAAATGGCAAAATTAAAGGGAAAATCTATTAAAAAATAATGTTTAGAAATTTGCATAATTTTCTTCTCATTCTGCAGCACATCATTTTGATAAAAAGCGCTTCTATTCTATTCCCAAATGTAGCTAAAAATCATTAAAAACTTAAAATTTTCCAAAGAAAATTTCAAACATTTTGAAAATATAAATGAAAATTTAAACACTTTTGATTCATTTGAAAAAATACAAAAAAAAAAAAAAATTAATGCTTAAGAAATTATGCTTAAATATTATGAATTGAAATCAATGAAAGTAAATTTTTATATTTATGTACAAGCTTTTTTTTGTATCAGAAAGTTATCAATTTATAAAATGAAAATTTTCAGAAAATTGGATTTGAAAAACAGTAAAAAAATGTCACTATTGACAAATTATGCAAAATTTTCTATTGGCTGCAAAATATGCTAAATTTTTCTCTTGAGTATAAAATATGCAAATTATGCTCTTTAGTGTAATATAAGGCAAAATATGCTCTTAAGTATAAAATATGCGAAAATATGTCATTCAAATTGGTTAAATATGCTCTAAAATAAGGTTTTTCTATGAAAATATAATAAAATATGCTGCTAATATTAAATGTGAAAAATATGCTATTTCGACCAAAATATGCAAAAAAATTGTCTGAAACGGATAATTAACTAACATTTTGGTTCATTTGAAGCCAAGGAAAAAAATATGATTTTGCATATTTTTGTTTGTCCTTGTCATGAGTCATTATTCATGGGAAAAAAACTAAATCGGCGGCCGACTCGTAAAATCCTGGATTGAAATTGGCTTGAGCCGTTAAATAAAAAGATATACATTTTCTAAAATAAAAAATACATTTAAAAAAGTATCATGTTCTCTTCTTTGACCACATATATAAACTACCCAATTACATACGTAAGTATGTGTATAATTCCTCGTTTACCTTTACATGTAATGTTCATTTAATGTAGGGTACCCCAATTATGGTTATTTACTTAAATTAATATTAAATAGTATAAAAACAATTTTTTATTTATTTATTATTTATTTTTTTAATAGTTTCTACCGACTTACATACTTATTTTTAGTATTACCAAAGTTGCCAGAGTCTGGACTCTCTAATCCATGAATAGTTCATTACAACTTTTCTAATTTTTTAACTGAACAGTTTGTTATTTTGACAAAGCGTAATTAATGAAGTGAGTCCAGATAAAGCTAAACTAAAGACCTAATTTTTGCTAATAACATTTGGTACACTATATTCTTTTAGTTCAAGCAATTAAAATAAAATAATGTAGGATTTTATATTTTCGAATCTGACTAAACATAATTCTTACTTCTTTTTTTAAGTCGATCTTCAGATCCTTAATTTGTAAACAATTTTATATGCACGATTTTTATTTCTAAAATATTAAAAATTTATTTTAAACACATTTCTTTTGTTATATTGTATTATTTACCGTTATTTATGGTGTAAAAATATGGCAGCTTTAAAATAAACAGCTACACAAATGTGGGAGATATTTTTATAGAGAAATAAACTAAAAAGACATTTAATGTCAAACTAATGTAAGGAGACCCAATAGGAAATGGAATGTAAACAAATGTAAAATGTAGGTGAAATTAATTAAAAAATTAATGTTAAAAAAATAATTGAAAAAAGTAAATTTGAAGTATATTTTTAAACTTGTTCATTAAAAGTGTCAAAGATGTGCACATATATAATTTAATCATTCCGTCTCTAATTTTTATAATATATGTACATCTGGATAAAGTGTACAAGCCATCATAGGCCAAGTCCTGTTGAAAATCATTAGTTACAAATTTTCCAAAAAAGTCAAGAAATAAATAATTTTTTTTTTTTTTTTGATAAAAAGTAAATGCCAATTTGTGAAATTCATACAGCACGAATTTCAAAAAATATCAATTTTTTCCAAAAAGTAAAAAATTAAAAAAAGTATTAATAAAAAACGAAAAAAGAAGTACTAATTTTCAACAATATGCAAAAAATTAAACTTAATAAGAATTTTTAAAAATGCACAAATGCAAACAAAAATTCAAAATTTTCAAAAAAGTTATAATTTTAAAAAGTGCTATTAAAAAAAAAACATTTTAATAAAAAGTTCTTCAAAAAAAAAAAAAAAAAAAACAATTTTACAAATATAGCTCCAATTAAAAATAATAATAACAATATTTTTTCCATAAAGTAAAATTTTTCTAAAATGTACCATTTTGTCGGAAAAAATATTAATTAAAAAAACTGAAGTATCAATTTAAAAAAAAAAGTACAACAGAACAAAAGGGTTCCAATATTCAAAAAAAAAATCCAATTCCAAAAAATAGAATTTTTCAAAACGAGCACCAACTTAAATATTGTACATTTTCAGAAAAAACAGCAATTTTAAAATACATACCAATTTAAAAAATACTAATTTCAAAAAGTAACCAATTAAAAAAAATATATTAATTTTGATAAATATATAGTAACAATTTTGCAAAAAAAGTCACAACTCTCAAAAAAGTACCAATTTTCGAAAGAATATAAATTAAAAAAAGTGCTATTTTCCAAAGAAAGTGCTAATTTTCAAAAACAACTTATATATACAAGTAGAAAGCAAAGTGAGAAATTTTATGGGTATAGGTCCATAATTAGCTATAACTAATATAAAAACCACTTTTAAAAATCACTTTTAAAGTGCATATATGATAGTGTCAACATAATATTATAACTCATATACATATATTAAAAGGAGCGTAGAATATGGGCGTGGCAAACGAAAGGTCTGGCATATCTTATAATAAATCTAATTATGTGTAATATATACGACCAAAATTTCATATTTATAAGTTCTAAAGTTATTAGGGTCGAGGATGTCAGTAAAGAAGCAGTTTTAATTAAAGAGCATATTTTGCGATATACGTGAGTCGAATTTATATAAATCGCTTCATTTGTTTCATGAAAAATAACTGTTTTAAAAAAATTTAGCGTAAAATGTGAACGTGGCATTCAATCAAGCTCAAGTTGTGCAAAAAATAGTTCTTTTTTTTCGGAAAATGTTCAAATGTGTCAATTTAAAAAAGCATCAATTTTCCAAAAAAAGTGGCTATTATCAAAAAAAGTTTAAGTTTATTTAAAAGAACATTAAATAATTTTGTATTAAATGGGGGGAACTTTAATATATTTTTATAAATTTTCCATTGTTTCTTTCCTCATGGGTGTTTTACATTCCATTAAATAATTGAGAACTTTGTTTTCTCACTGTCCCCAAATATTACAGCAAATAGTACCATGGCACAATAATATCAGGTAACAATACCGCTACAACAAATACAACAAACCAACAGCCATTTTTTTTTGTTTTGCTGCTATTTGTTAGAACAATGTCAAAATACAATAACCAAATAACAACATTTTAAAAATACGTCATGCAGTTTAGATGCATTTTCCTTTTTAAAAATTAATAGGAAAACCTAAATTAATTGAAAAATATTTAATATAGTAAAATTAATGTACTCGTTGCGGAAAATTCCAAAAATTTTTTATTTAATAATTGTGAAGAAGTTATAACTAATTTATTTTTTTTTATTTTGAATTTATTTACTCTTAACTAATAGTGTAAGGAATATGTATATAAATTTTCACATGTGATTTTCAACAATTTTCATCTTCAAAACAAATTTACATCAATCCGTTTTTTGTATAAACAAAGCATAAACAAGCTTTCACAGTAATCTAATAAAAATAGATGACACAAAAAATTATCAACTGTTTTTATACTAGGTTCGTTCTTTTGCTTTTCCAGTAAAATCCAGTAAACTGAGTATTTAGTGAGTAAATTTAAGATTTTATTCTTAAAAAAAACTTGCAAAGAAAAAAGTACGCGAACGGAAAATTTGCAAAATCCAGTAAAATAACCACGAGAGCTGGTTGCAAAAGAAATAAAGATAAAACAGCAACAAAAATTATCAGTTTTAGTGAATAACAACTACATTTTTCCTTTCGTTACAAATATATATACTGTTGTTTAATGAATTTTTAATTAAATTTTAATGAAAAAATACTATTAATTTTTTTTTTTATGGCCTATTTATATAGTCCATGTCACTCAAAATTTTTGTTGAAATGAGTGAAAAAAATTATTTCTCGTTTTTGTAAGGCATGTGTCGAGTTTTTGTGAGTAAAAACGGAAGAACTGACGTATGTACACATTTTGGGGTTTTTTTTTTTTTGACGCATTTACAAATGTCATTAATGTCAAACGTAGATAATCGGTAAAATTTAATCGTGAAGCCTTAATTCTATAACTAAATTCTAATTCAGCAAGCAACATTGAAAAAATTTCTTTGTTAACGCGAAATGCGTTGATAAAACTATAAATATAAAAACAATTTTAAAAGTTATCTTTAAAATTTGTATAAACTTACCGCTCCTCTGGCAAATCTGACATATTTAACACATCACGAACATTTCTGCGAAATATACGTATGTCGCCAACACCACTCTCACTAGAATCACTCGATTCGCTAAAATAATATGCCACTGATGGAAACATTATTTTTAATTAAAAAAAATATGTTTGTAATTTAGTTTTTGCACTATGGAAATTTATTTTTGTAATATTTTCCGATCACATTTTTAAGTAAACAAAAAACAGCTGTTTTTGTTTTTATTTAAGGGTTACCAACTCTTTGTTAAAAAATCATGATTTTATATGAAAAACATTTACAAGATGTAAAAATTAAACATAATGGCGAAAAAAAAAGTAAGAGAACATAAGATAGACGAGTACTTTTAAAAAACTCATTTTCTTACGTACTCGCCTGGATGCCACTCGCTTGTCTGAATCTTTACATGTCTTGTACAAACAGGCCACAAAACTAGTAAAATTTTGAAATATTCAGTTTATGAACTGTCATTTTTCTTTCTCAATTTTCCCCTCTCTAATGGATTTTGGATACGTCAACGCAAATCCAGTAAAAGTACAAATTTTTGGCTAAACGTACGCACTTACTGTCACCTTTTATTATTGCATCATGAATAGTATCAATAAACAGCTGATTAACTTTTTTTATGATTTCTTTATTTGCTTTTATTATTGTAATTTCTATAAACGAGAGAAATTGCAAATTGTCTTCTTAAACATTTTTAAAGCTCAGAGACGATTAGAGACAAATAGTTTATTAAGAACATTTAATTGGGCAAGTTGTCGCTTTTTTTTAGATACGGTTAAAATAACGAATAATAATAAAAAACAACAAAAATGGCTAAGGATAATTTAACAGCTGTACTCTATGGAGTTGAAGATATGAAATTGGTAAGTAAACTAAACATTAAAGACAAGGCATATTAAACAAGGTAATAGCATTTTTTGCTCAAATTTTTTATATAAGGAGTTTAAGAGAGAAATTTATTTTTATATTTTAATATAGAACTTTGACAGTCTTAACCAGAAAAAACATAAATAAATAATCAGCAGTGCTTTTAACACTACCTTGTACATAATTATGCCTTTGTTAAAAATATTTGCGTAGTTGTAAGAGAATCATTTGAAAGTCAAATTTTCTACTAGAAAAAGTGGGTAGAATTTTAAATGTTAAGTGAAGATAATTTTGTTAAAATAATTATAAATTATATTTATTTAAATTTTTGTCACACCCACTTTTTCTTATTTTAAAATAACATAAAATAAATATGAAGTTCTTTATGGATTGCTAAAGAGTTTTATTTGTTTTTTAATAGTTTATTTAATTAAACAGTTCTAGGAAATCATTTGGGAACCAGAACTGCTGTAAAAGTAATGCAGAACTAGTTTTAAAGCACTAGTTTTCAAAAATATTTTTTTTTTTTAAAGCAATTTAGAATCACAATACGGTGTTAATCCATGAGTAACAGAATAGGTTGCGATACCACTAGTTTTAAAGATGTTATTAAATAATCTAAAGTGGTTCTGATTACGCCAGTTCTAGAACTAATGATTTAAGCTTATATTTTTATTTTTGCTTATATTTTGTTTAAAATTGTTTTGATTTCTTTTTTTTTTTTTTTTTTTTTTTGTTTAAAAAATGTCCTATATTATAAATGGTTGGATAATAAATACACTTGCTTTAATTTATGGTAATTTTTATAGGTTAAATTATATTCATTAGAATCCTATGATTTTAAGTTCAATTTTTAAAATTTTGATTTCTATCCTTTAATTTTCGGTTTAAATATTAAAACTCTATTTGATAAATTTCAGGCAAAGTTTTAAAAAAACTACCAGACATGATGAAAGTTGTGGTAACTTAATTTTTCACTTTTCAAAAATGCCCGATTATTTTATTTTTATTCTTAGGTAATATTTTAGAGAATTAAACTCTGTTTTAAAACTTTTTTAACCCTGAAAGGTTAAACTTATTTTTATGACAAAAAGATTACATTCCGTCGAATTGACAACTATGATTTGATTAAAAAATTTTTCAAAATTAAACTTTTCAATTTATTTATTTATTTTATTTCGGAAAAAACACAAAAATTTTAAAATCAATGAAACTGAATTATTGTTATAATAATTTTAAAACACGGTTTTATTTTTGGCAAAATGGCAAAATTTTGTGGTCCACGGTCTTTGTGGTTACTAGTTACAATTCTTCAAAGTTGAAAAATTGGAAAAAAAAAATTGATTGAAACGAATCAGGGTTTTTTTCATATTTTTGATCTTTTTTGATTTTTGGTGTTAAAGTTGTATAAGAGAACTGCTCTCCGGACATAGAGGAACAATATCACTTTGTATGTTATGACTCTATCGCTAAATTATCAAAAGTTATACGATGGTAAACCTTGAAACTAAATTGCATTTCGAAATGAAATGGAAAAATTGTTTTAGTTTTTGGTAAATTCAAAAATTAATAAAAATAAAAATGTTCTATGGTAGAAAATGTTTCTCTCTGGTGAGACAAATTTTTATTTCTGTTGTGTGAAATAAAAACTTTATAAAATATTGACAAATTGAAATTTTATTATAAAAAAATTAAAAATGTGAACAAAGAAAAGAAATGAATGAACAAATTTTAAAAGTTTTGACTATATTTTAAATTCATTCTAAAAACCACATTCTATTTTGGGAATGGACATTTAATAATAAATATGAAGTATTTCAAAGAATGTAATGTAAATATTCTATGTATATATTTGACATTTTAAAACGTCAAAATTTATATACTTTTGACAAAAATTCTGCTAGTCTTATGAACTAGTCAAATTTTGCTTAGTTTATAGCTGTCTATAATTTATTAAAAATAATAATTTTCTACTGTTCTACACAGGCCCTAAGGTACTATTTTTTATTAATTAATAGGGACGCAAATACATGTTCTTATTCGACATAACACTAAGAAAAAATGCTACAATTTAGCGCCTTTTTGGAAAAAGCGTTAATAGAAAAAAATGAGACTTTTAGTTTGTTTGCGCTATATCTTGGGCGAAAAGCGCTGAGTTGGCAACGCTGTTTAGAACATCGTTTCCCGGCGTGAATTGAGTTTTTTTGGCTTTAACATCCCATTGTCGGAGGGCCGCATTAAAATATTTAATTACAAAAATTAAAAAAAATATCTTAGAATTATATAAAGCACTTTGGGAGACTTTTAGTTTATTTTAATAACTTTTTTAATCTGTCAAAATAAATTATTTTTGGCGAAAAACGTGATACAAAATTTTATTCAATATGGATCTTTGCAACGTCATTTTTCCAAATTATCTTTTCGTTCTCTTATATTCATTAAAGAAAATCTCTTATATTCCTAAAAAAACTTACTTAAAAGAATTAATTTTTCTGTGTAACTTAGACTTTTAGCATATACCCAGCAAAAACTTTGCTTTCCTGGTAAGCTAGTAGGTATAATTGGAAACAAAAATAAACTACTTATTTTTTGCCTGAATAACTAGTTATTTTTGTTCGACTTGTCCACAAATTCATGTAGTTATTTTTTAACTCTAGGGGTACTCAAAAATATGTACCTAAACGAAGACAAAAATAAAAAAAAAACAAAAAAATTTTGCCGTCAGTGGGACTCGAACTTGGGCACACACTAACCATTCGTTTCTACTGACTAACGTCTTACTCAGTACACCACCTCGCACATAGCATCCTAAGTGACAAAAACTCTATGTAGTTTAAAATATCTTTTTAGACATTTTGTTATAAAAAACTAACAGCTTCAGAATGGGGTTGAACCAACAACCTTCTGGTTGTTAATCCGGCGCTCTAGCCAACCCATCCACGTGATTGCTGTATTACTGTGCTATTATACTACTAAGTACTTATTAATTTAATACAGAGTAGGCAAATAATAATGACACCTTATTACCAAGAAACTACTTTAATAAGTAGTTGTTATTACCGAAAACCGAAAAGTTTTTGCTGGGACGTTTTTGAAATAAATGTGAGACATGTATATTACATCAATTATAAAAAAAAAAAATAAAATAAAATTTTTATATTTGTTTATCACAATCAAAGATTCCAAAGTATCAATTCTTTGATGAATTTTTATAATATATGTAATATTAAATCTCCCTTTAATTACTCAAAACAGTTATAATGAAGTAATTTCTAGGCTTCTTTTTAGAATATATACTTCGAATTTATATTTGTAATTTATTTTGACTCAATTTTGAAACAAAATTTTTCGAATTTTATTTTTTAGGCTCAATTATCAAATATGTACTTCAAATTAATTTATATTTGAATTGAATTAACAAATATATAAATCATTCAAAGATTTTAAGTAATTAATAACCCAGCAAAAACTTTGTTTTCCTGGTAAGCTAGCAGGTATAATTGGAAACAAAAATAAATTACTTATTTTTTGCCTGAATAACTAGTTATTTTTGTTCGACTTGTCCACAAATTCTTTTAGTTATTTTCTGACTCTAGGGGTACTCAAAAATATGTACCTAAACGAAAACAAAAAAATTTTGCCGTCAGTCAGACTCGAACTTGGGCACACACTAACCATTCGTTTTTACTGACTAACGTCCTACTCAGTACACCATCTCGCACACAGCATCCTAAGCGACAAAAACTCTATTTAGTTTAAAATATCTTTTTAGACATTTTGTTATAAAAAACTAACAGCTTCAGAATGGGGTTGAACCAACAACCTTATGGTTGTTAATCCGGCGCTCTAGCCAACCCATCCACATGATTGTTGTATTACTGTGCTATTATACTACTGAGTACTTATTAATTTAATACAGAGCAGGCAAATAATAATGATACCTCATTACCAAGAAACTACTTTAATAAGTAGTTGTTATTATCGAAAACCAAAAAGTTTTTGCTGGGTAGTTATAGTTCATTACAAGGTTAATGAATGTGTGCAATTATAATATAAATAAGTGAAATTTAAATGTGAGAATTTTTTTTTTAAATTTTCAAATTTAAACCACGATAACTTTTGGACCCCTTTACGAAAGTGATTCACGCCAACGGATTTTAAATGCTAAAGTATTGCTTTTTGTTCGTTGAAAGCACTGTCAATGTGCCAAAAGTCCGAAAAATATTTTAGTCGAATTTTTAAGATATAGTCGGTCAAGACCGACTATATGATAACCTACACCATTGTGTACGATCAAAAAAATTCGGGAAGGGGACTTATATTATACCTGTGGCCAATTTTACTATATGTAAAATAAAATATACAAATACAAAATAGTGCGTTGATACTAACATCTAGATGATTTTCTGCACTTTAGGGCGATTCCTGGAAGTGGGTTTATATTTGTATGGGAGCTATGGTAAATTATGGATCGATTCTCATAAAATTTGGCAATGTTGTTTCTACTTACATAAAACTTATTATGTGTTGAATATTATCTTGATACTAACATTCGTATGGGATTTATGCACTTTAAAGTGATTTTCGTAAGAGGGGTTTATAAAGGAGCTATGGACAATTTTGGATCGATTTTTATAAAATTTGGTACAAAAATTCTTCGTACCGAATTTCATTAAAATATTCTTATTTTTAAGGCATTTTTAAGTATTTAAACTCTATTCCGGGGGAACATATGTATGGGGGTGAAATAATGGACCGATCACAACCAATTTCAATAGGCTTCGTCCTTGTATCTTAAAAGTCCACGTGCCAAATTTCACCTATGGTGGTGTAGGGTATAAAAGAACAGTTTTCAAAATACATACTGCTTTAATATAAAAAAAACTGCAGCATTAAAATAATTTGAACCAAATTTAAAATTGAGTAAAATTTTGTTTAGAATATAATTAAGACCATAGTGCATTGTCACGTGCCCCTGATTTACTAAATAAACATGTTTTATTTTCTTTATTTTTTGTAATCAGACAATTTCTTTTAATAAATGCTAATTAAAAAATAGCAACTAATTTTGTTTATTTGCAAATTATTTTGTAAATATTTAGAATAGTTATAGGTAGCTTTTAGAAAAAGTACAATAGAAATAAAAAAGTTAACATAAACTTTTAGACACGCCCACTTTAAGTGAAAGTGTTAGACAGACAATTGTAGAGAAGTTTTAATACATAAATAAAACCACAACGAAACTATGGCTACGATCGTACGGATTAGAAAAAAATATTTGAGAAAATCGTCATAATCCCATTTAGATATGTGCATTTGTTAATTTTAAACAAATAATTAATTTATTTGCCTAAAAGAAACATACTAATAGGGGTGGCTATTATTATTATTATTATTATTATTATTATTTTTTTTTTTTTTTTTTTTGATATTTGGTTTAAAACAAAATTTAATTTTTGTTAATGCCAAGGTTAAAAACTTTTGGATGTGAAATCCGTTTAACGTTTATGTTAAAAACAAACTTTTGCCAAAAATATTTGGCAAATCGTTCCCAACACGTGTTCTATTATAAAATGAATTTGTTTAGTTACAGAATCAATAGACGAAGAGTATA
Source organism: Protocalliphora azurea (assembly GCA_932274085.1). Lineage (NCBI taxonomy): Eukaryota > Metazoa > Arthropoda > Insecta > Diptera > Calliphoridae > Protocalliphora > Protocalliphora azurea. The sequence continues at coordinate 63,072,707 of OW026519.1, forward strand.
CCTTAATCGCATGTTTTTTTCTTTTTTTTTTTTTATTACTTTAATAAAAAATAGAATAGGAATTTATTTTTAACAGAAATTTTAAAAAATTTGTGTTTCTTTTTTATTTTTGACAGTAGGGGAGAATGGGGTAAAGTAAGGCATACTTTAACGGATTATTATCTAACGTTTTGAATAAAAATAATAAGATATATTTATCTTTTAGTATTATGTTTCCATATTTTTTCGAATGAACTATTTTTGTTTAAAATGGGAAATGTTGGGGTATAGTGTAACGTAGTAAAAATTACAAGTTTAAAGATATTTAGTGCTTGTTAAATATTTTTAAATGATTTTTATGTTTACGAAAACACTCGAATATCAAAATACAAATAAGTGATGAAAACAGATAGATAATAACTGATAAAACTAATAGAAAATAATAAAACAACATTTATAAAAATAGGCAGTTATTTCTCGTATTTGGTAAAGTCTATCTAATTCATAGGTTTAATAAATTGCTGTAATATTCACACACTTCACATAGTGTCGACATTAGAGAATTTTTTATCAAGACAAACGTCAAACTTACCGCGAATTTGTGGAAGGTGGCAACAGTTGCACAAAAACAACAATATGGCGTATTCATTATTGTTTTTTATATATGCCGTTTGACAACTGTAACAACCAAAATAATAATCAACTGTTTAACTAAGGTTACCTTGTATATATTCGCACTGATTTTGACGTTTGTTATGATAAAAAATTGCCTAATGTAGACACTAGGTTAAGTGCACAGACCATTTGCATGTGTTTTTCGTCATACCAAATGTGTATTTTTACAACATCCACTATTTCCGATATTTTTAAATACAGATTATCTTCCTTAAAAAAACAAAAAAAAAAAAAAAAAACTAATGTAATGGTACATATTGGTTCTGGCAATTTTTAGTCTTATTGATATGTTCTATATGTTCAATTGCTTTTACTAAGGCATCATACTTTTGATCTGTTTTATTAGATTTTCTTATACATGTTCAAGGTTGTAGTGATTAGATCAATAAGAAATACAATTATTTAATATACTTTCACCAAAAATTGCATAAAGTGTGTGAAAAATTTGTTAAAATATACATCTCACTTTACCTCAATATATTTTTACTCCAATTCCATAATTTTTACGTTAAGTAGAGATCTGAAAAAGCATTATGTTATTGGGACAAAACTTATTTGCAATTGAAATATGTGCAAAATAAAGTATCCAATTTTATATTCAACGATTTAATAAACTAAAAAGTTTTTTTTTTTTAAATATATGTATTTTATTTGCTTGTGCTCGAAAAGCAATAAAATCCGGTCATTGATGGATGAAATATAATTTAGAAATGTAGTCCAATAATGGCAAACATTTACCAGTAGTTTACATTAAAAAAGCGCGAATAAAGTTCAATTTTCCTCATTACCACATATGCCACAATACCCCACTTTCCTCTATATATATTTTATTTTGAAAAACTTAACTTTTTGAAAATTTGCACACACTTTTTTTTTTTGGAAAATGTGTGTTTTTTATAGACCATTTGTAATTATTTAAAAAAGAATGCCAATTTTCAAAACTAAAAAAAATTAAATTTAATAGTTTTTAAATAAATCATAAATTTTCAGAAAAAATACTAATATCAAAATAGTCCCAATTTGAAAAAAAGTATATATATATATATATATATATATATATATATATATATATATAAATTGGTACTGATTTAAAAAAAAGACGAATTTTCAAATCTAAAAAAAATTAAATTTAATAGTTTTTAAATAAATCATAAATTTTCAGAAAAAGTACGAATTTCAAAATAGTCTTAATATATATATATATATATAAAATAGGGACTATTTTGAAATAATTATTTAAAAACTATTAAATTCAATTTTTTTTTTAGTTTTGAAAATTGGTCTTCTTTTTTATTACTTTTTTGAAAATTATGATTATTATCATTTTAATTTATACTATTGCACAAATTTTGTACTAATATTCAATGAATTATTGGGAAATTGGCTCTTTTTTTTTTGAAAAGTGGTACTTTTAAAAAATTTGCATTTTTTTTGAATTTTTTGAAATTAGTACTTTTTCTGAACTTTGCTGATTTATTTGAGAACTGTTAAATATTTAAAATATTAGTCCTTTTTTGAAAATATTAACTTTTTTGATAATTAGCACCTTTTAGGAACTCTAAATAGAAACTTGATGCTTTTTTTAATTAAAATTTTTTTTAATTTAAATTTTTTTGCAAATTGGTACTTTTTATAAAAAATTTACACATTTTAAAAAATGAGTACTGTTTTTTTTAATTTTAGAAAATTGTGTGTGTTTTTTTTAGTACTTTTTGTTTTTGTAATTTGGTCTTATTTGAAAATTAGTACTTTTTTCGAAAAATTGGTACTTTTTTCTAAAAATTACTACAGCCGATTTAAAACCGCTGACGATAAACTTATTTGCTGCGAATTCTGGTTTTTACCCATATCTGGGCTATTTAAGAACCAATTTTTAAATTTTTTCAACGAAAAAAAATATAGACAAGTAGGAGAGCTTTAAGCGTTCTAGCCCGACCATATAATACCCTACACCATTGTACAAGTACACCGTTGTGCATGAACGTTAAATCAGAAATAATCATTTTTAACTGATTTTAGGGAGAGGACATTATATTGGTGCTATGGTCAATTACGAACCGATCCCTATGAAATTTTTTAAGATTAAAAAAAATATTTACTTTATTTTATACAAATATTGCCATATTTAAGACATTTATAGGCGTTAAAACCCTATTCCGAGAAAAAGTTCCTACAGCGTCTAGGTGATATAATGATATTGATGTATGTATGTAAGTATGTATGTGTTTATGTATGTACGTATGTATTTATGTATGTATGAATGTATGTATGTATGAATGTATGTATGTATGAATGTATGTATGTGTGTGTATGCATAAACATGACCTTCTGTAATCGGTTTCATTCGGAATGTTGATTTCAACTGACAGACTGCCGATTTATTATTTATATTTATATATTTTATGGGGTTCCCGATTAATATTGTTGAAATTATAAACGGAGTGTTGCTTACATTTAAGGAAACCACTTTCTTTTAATAAAAAATCTAATAATTTTATTATTTTTGTTTTCCAGGAACAACGACCCATTCCAGAAATCGGTCCTAATGGTAAAGAAATTTCCCAAACATTTTATATTAATTACTCTCTTCACTTAACCAACATTTTACTTAAACTATCATTTTGCAGAGGTTCTTTTAGCCATGGATTGCGTTGGTATTTGTGGCTCGGATGTTCACTATCTGGTCCATGGACGTATTGGTCATTTTGTCGTCGAAAAACCCATGATTATTGGTCATGAAGCTGCCGGTGTCGTAGCCAAATTGGGAGCTAATGTGAAACACTTAAAGGTGGGCGACCGTTGTGCTATCGAGCCGGGTGTACCTTGCTATATCTGTGAATTTTGTAAAACTGGCAAATATAATTTATGTCCTGATATGAAATTCTGTGCAACTCCTCCCTATGATGGTAATCTGACACGTTATTACAAACATGCTGCCGATTTCTGCTTTAAACTGCCCGATCATGTTACCATGGAAGAAGGTGCACTCTTGGAGCCTTTGTCGGTGGGTGTTCATGCCTGTCGTCGTGCTGGTGTTAGTTTAGGTTCGGAGGTCTTAATTTTAGGCGCTGGTCCTATTGGGTTAGTAACATTGTTGGTGGCCAAGTCCATGGGTGCCTCTAAGATTATTATTACCGATTTGGTGCAACAACGTTTGGATGTGGCCAAGGAATTGGGTGCCACACATACTTTACTAATGACTACAAGTGATACGGCCGAAGCAACTGCTAAGAAGATTGAATCCCTGCTGGGTGGTATGCCAGACAAGACAATTGATTGTTGTGGTGCTGAAGTTACCGTTAGATTGGCCATATTTGTTAGTATATAAAAGAAATTTGAACGAAATATTTCTTACTTAAGTTTATTTTTGAATATAAAAAATTATTTAATAGGCTACACGCTCTGGAGGCTGTTGTGTTATTGTTGGTATGGGTCCTGCTGAAATAAAGATACCTTTGATCAATGCCTTATCCCGTGAAGTGGATATAAAGGGTGTATTCCGTTATTGCAATGAGTAAGTGGTTTAATAAAGTTAATTTAAAATTGGGGCTAGTACGAAAAAGAATCTATTTTTTTTCTAGCTATTCTGCCGCTTTAGCTTTAGTCTCTTCCGGAGAATTGAATGTTAAACGTTTGGTTACCCATCATTTTGATATCACCGAAACTGATAAGGCCTTTGAAACGTCGCGCAAAGGTTTGGGTGGTGCTATTAAAGTAATGATTCATGTCCAACCAAGAGATACCAACAATAAAACTAAGTTTTAATATATTTTACATTAATAGATAATATAAAAAACATTGAGAATTTGTTTAGATTGATAAATTTTTAAATTAAAAAATAAAAAATAATTAATATTTTTAAGCTTTTGTAATTAAGTAATTGATCCATTTATGTATTATTAATCGGTTGTCATTGATATTGATTATTTTTCAATTCGCATTTTAAATACGTCAAGCTTTTTGTATATTTTGTTAAACACCTTCCTTAAAGGTTATCAAAGCAAAACGATTCTCTTATCAAATTACAACTATTGAGATTGTAATTCAAAAAATAAGTAAATAAATAACGTGAATATTATCATGATAGTTTTATCAGCTCAACTAATTATTCTCAAATGCTACAATAGAATATTAATTTAGATAAACCTTATAAAAATTAAGTATAAAATTAAAATAACAATTAAAATCTAATCTCAGCAAAAGCAATTGAAATGACAAATTAGTTTATTTCATTTAAAAAAAATATAAGTTTTTTTTTGTCGCAAAGACTATTTGGTTGCCCGTAACCTTACGGGCAATCAATTAGACTCGTTAGAGTCCGTTTTGATGGAACCACACTACTCGCCAGGTGAATGAGTTGTATTGAGTCTGTAGTGAGATAGAAGTGTAGGGAAGAACAATGAGAACGTAAATTAATTAGATCCAGCCTGTAGCATTGAGATATTTAATGACGTCACTGAGTCTAGTGTCAGATATCTCACAGAGGTTGTCTAATTGGTACCCTCCCAGAAATTAAGGCTGGGCATTCACAAAGAAGATGAAATACTGTCGCCTCCTTCCCGCGATTGCCACAATACGACAATATTCATCGTAAGGGAGACCAAGTCTGCTTGCATATTTTCCGATCGTCCAGTGACCTGTAAACAATGCTATTAGTCTCGAGATGTCTTTGCGTTTGTAGCCAATGAGTTGCATTGAGCGTTTTTCGTTGTAGGTAGGCCACGTTTCTTTCGCGACTCTACATTTGTCCAGATTTCGCCATCTATTTTTTGCCTTTTCTAGAAAGTGTTTTTGGATTCTGCTTTTGACTGTTCCTAACGGGATTGCGACAGAAACCGATAAGGAGGCATTCATAGTAGAGCCTGCCCGGGCTAATTCGTCTGCCTGTTCATTACTATAGTAGTCCCTATGCGCAGGAACGCAGACTATAGTAATGTCATACAGACGACTTAGTCTAGCAGTTCTTCTTTACACTGTCTGACTAGAATAGAGGTAGTTTTCGGTGATTTGAGCGATAGTATTGCCGCTTGACTGTCGACAAATAAACCAATATTCCCTTGAATATTTCTATCGCGAATTAGTTTACACGCTTCCCTGACCGCTAGTATTTCCGCTTGGAATACGCTTGCCTCGTCAGGGAGTCTACATGAGTGTCTAATTCCAAGATCATTAGAGAAGACACCAGAGCCGACACCGCAGTTCATCTTTGAGCCGTCAGTGTATATCCTAGTTCCAAATTGTTCAAGAAGATTTCCCCTTCTCCATTCACTCCTTGTGGGGAATAGGACTTTAATAGTATTTCCGAAGTCCATCTGGGGAATTATATAGTCGGTAAATTGATCGAATTGCGGGGGTATTAAACTTAATATCCTCGCGTGCCCATACGTTCTTGATCTCCAGCGCAAAGACTATTTACTTAAAAACAAAATTTAAAGTAGTTTTATTTAAGATCCAATAATTCAAATTTACTTCATAAAATGTCTTGAAATTTAGTAAAGATTTTATCGAATTGACTAATTCGTATAAGGGTCTAAAGTAAACAAAATTACAATTATATCCGTGTGATATAGATAGACAGATAGATAGATAGATAGATAGACAGATAGATAGATAAATAGATAGAGAAAGTTGATATTATACATTCAGTTGTATCATATCTCCACCCAGAAACCAATATCGGTCCACTGTGAGTCCTATCAATTTCCCTAATTAGAATAGAATAGAAGAAGAAGAAAAGGAAGGATCAAGAAAATAGTGAGGGTAAAAGATTGCATAGAAAAGTTATTATGGATATACCTCTAACTCAACCTTAGCCAGCCTATTCCCATAACGAAGCCTACGACGTCTACGATACTGCAACCGTGGACAGTAACACATAATATGCTCAATAGACTCGGCCTCGTCGACGTCCCAACACATTCTAAAAAAATCAGAACTGCTAACGTCCCATTTAGACCTCATCTTCCCTATCAAGCAGTGTCCCGTTATAACTCCTATCATGGTTGGTAGGTAAAGAAGGGTTCCACTCGGAGACCTAGAGGTCCATTGTGAGTCCCTTCGCAGAGTATATAGAGATAATTTGTAGAGGAAATTGTAGAAATAGACCAGGAAAGGAAAATAATAGAAAAAGCTGAGACCAGGAAAAGTATAGAAAAGAATATAAAAGATCTAGAAAGGAAAAGTGCTACCGCCCTATAACATTCGCACTAAGCCAACGATCCCCTCTTAGCCAGCCTATTCCCATGACGAATCCTATCAATCTATCGAGATCGATCCTCCAATCGTCAACAAATCGACTGCCTAACCATTTCTGCCTACTTAGTTGTAGACATGGACAGTGACATATAATATGTTCTACCGTCTCTAGCTCCTCATTATCTTCGCACATTCTGCAAAGACCGGAGGAACCTCTATCCCAATTCCCTGTTATTCCCCCTATGGGACAATGACCTGTCAGAATACCTATCATAGTCTTCAGGTTTTCCCTTTTTATACCTAAAAGTAGATTTGTATCTGCTATATCAAGTTTAGGCCATAGGACCCTTGATAATCTGCAGTCCGTTCTACGATTCCATACATTATTGGTTCTATCCCGAATCCACTCTCTAATTAACTGTAATTAACTCATATCATGATTCTCAAACTTTTCCTACTCAAACTCAGAAGAGTACTTGTGTCTGTCCTGTCGAGTATCGCCCTCGATATCTTACAGTCCACTTTACTCTCCCAGGCCTAATTGGTTCTAGCCGAGATCCATTCGTCGATCTTCCTATAGAAGAAACCCAGCGAAACCCACGAAAACTTACCGTGATTAATGAAACTAGTTGTAAATAATGCGTACAGCATTGTCACTTTCTTTTATGTTCATAGAATTTTCTATGACAATAGTTGTATTATTCCCATCTGGCATAATAAAAAGGAAAATATATTTCTTTCTGCAATTTGCAATATTTATAATCGTGCGTATAACCGTAATATGTAAGACACTTGGAGATGTGACTTTGTCACTTGACAGTAGGAATTTTGTTATCTACTTCCTTCAACCATTTAGTACTTTCCAAAATCGCCTTGAAGACCGTATTATTATCTGTGATTCGTAGGTATTTACTTTTATTTCGGTCGACAGATGACCCCAGAATTTTAAACTCCATCGATAAAGACGTCAAGCTCGATTTTTACCTCCATGGTCCAGGTGAAGAATGTTCCTGAAGACTTCATACTTGTTAATTGCTGGTTATGCACACTGGAGAAATTATGCATCTGAGATAACCATTCACCGTACCACATAGGTCATCAACATGACTCTGCCTTGGGGAACTCCCCGTTTAATTCTACGGGGTTTTGATCTCTTGTCTCTAAACTCCATGAAGGACTGTTTTTGGGCATTGTAGTCTGCGGGATATCCTCAACGGGTGTGTCATAACTGACAGTGTACAAAGTCTTCGGCAAGTCTAGCGTCACGAGGATCGTTCTTTCACAAGGCCTCTGCTGATTTAAGATCTGTGATATCCTAGTGGTAATGGCGGTCAATGCTGTGCATTTTACGGAATCTTTGCTGGTGATGAGCTGCTGGTAGTTGACGGGTCAGTTGGGGGAGGAGAAAAGCTTCTAGTGTTTTCGCTGTGGGTGACAGAAGGGATGATTCCTCGCTCGCGTTCTTTGCATGTTTCATAATCGACCCATTTCCAAGCATCAAGTATAATTAAACTCCTGAGCGATAAGTTAAAAACCATAGTCAGGTATTGGACTTCCTGCTCACCAAAGTGTTTTAACATCAGCATGCAAATACCGACTAGGCCAATCGAATTGGATGGTTCGGCAGCGTTGATAACCTCTGCAACTTCAGCTGGTGTGAAGAGTTGTGACGTGTCAACGGCTGGAAGATACTCAATGAATTGTCATCTGAAAACTTTATCTATGATAGGGTCATAGATAAACCCCATCGTCGTCGGGTTCGATAGAGAAACTGAACTGTTAATCACAACTTACTTACTCCTGTACTTAAGTTGCAGTTATTCAGATGATCAAGTCGGCTCTTGCGATTATCTTCATTTACCAACTTGCTCATATCTTTGCTCAGCTGTTCTATCCTTGTATCGTCAAGGTTGGTGTTGCGAATCGTGATGAGGTTCATCTGCACGACGGATATTCTAATAGCTGGGATGAAGCGATCCACTGCTGTTGTGACAGTTTCGTGGAATTTCCTTTCTGCTTCGTAGACGTTGGAAGGAACCGGTAGATCACTGAAGTGGAGGTCGGTCGATTTTTTGAAGCTGTGCCAATCTGCTTTCTTTTAGCTAAAGTATGTCGGCGTTCAGGGTCAATCCAGAGTAATGATTACATAGGTAACCAAAAGAGCATAAAAAATAAATTGTGAATAATTCTGCGAAATTTTTATTACTTAGACTAGATACAGTATAGAAACTTAAATCATGTCCATCCGCACACTTTTAACCCACTGACATTGTAGCTTTGCCACTTTGGCGTCTGATGGACTTTCGGAGTCATCACATAAACTGCTTGCAACTGGCATTTGCAAGCACATTTCTTATGCAAACTCGAAAATTTTTTTCATAGAATTGCATTAGTATTAATAATGTTATCCCATATATATATATAAGTATAAATAGGATCGGTCCGAAATTGACCTGTTTTTCATATAAGACCTACTTTTGAATATCAAAGTGTATAAATCCCATATAAATGTTATATTAATTTATTCACAGCTTTCATATTAGATCCTCCTCAAAAACCACTTCGGTTCATACATACGAGTGTATACAATGATTTGGCCTGACGAACTATAAATTATTTTTGTAACTTTTACATTATTACCAAATAACTTATTTGAAATTTGGCTCTTACACAGTGTCCTTCTAGGACAAAACGACATAGTCCCAAGAACATCTCTACAAAAGTTAGGAATTTGTTTTTACTAAAGAATAATTTATCATATTAATACAAAAATCTCTAAAAATACACGCTTTCCACAATCCAAACGGTAAAAACATCATTAGTGACTGTTTTGGCATTTCAATCGACTACTATCGACATGCAGAATATGCAATTTTAAATAAAATAACGTAATAAATTGTCATTATCAAAGACAAAAGCCTAAACAGTCGCAAGCGACATAGTGAATATGAAAATAAACTTAAAAGAATTTCATTCGGAAAATTACAAAAATCGGCATACATAATTACTTTTTTTAATTTTTAAAAAAGAAAAAAATATTAAAAAATTTTTGAATGCATTATTAAAAATTTTGAATGAAAATAAAAACATGATATATCTTAAAATTGTGACGTGATGAAAATTTTTAATTTCACTTTCACTTCATTTTCGAGTGTAGGGAATAATAATTACGTGTAATTATTCGCGATATTTTTTTACTTTTGTGTTGACTGTTATTCAAATTTGGATTTTTATTTTCTTTTTTTCAAACTTTTTATATCCACCCATTTTTTGTCAGTGCGTTTTTAATTATTTCATCATTTTTGAGACCTAGTTGTGTCAAATAAAAATTTCCGCCCACACTCACTTCTTACCGCTCATTTTTCCATGGTTTAATGAGGGTTAATTGAAATTTTCTTGATTTTGACAACTTGAGAGACGCATATTTTCTTTGGTCATCAATAGCATAGAATACAACTAGAAGTTTATATGAGAAGCAGTTCAAACTAAATTTTCAAAAAGTTTAATCATTTTTTTTCAAAACAGAAAAACAGAATATATGTGACTACATGCATTTTGTTGTTGCTTGAATTAGGTTTTTGACAACTGATTTAGGTTTTTGTCTCTCACATAAACTTCTAGTTGTATTCTATGGTCAATGGGTTAAAAGTGTGACGTGATGAAGAGGAACCGAAATGTTTCGGTGATAGGAATGACTATACCTAAAATATTTGCAACACATTTTTCACTTTTTTAATGTGGACATATGTTATGGGTAAGTGATCTGATCCTAAAAAAACTACCGCTCGCCAGGTTGCGTATTGTAATGTCGTGCGAGCAAGGCTATGGTTGTTCGGTGTGGTGGGAGAGGATGAGAGTAATAATCATAAGAATTTTCTGTCTAAAGAAAAAAGTAAGAGATAAAGATTAATTGTGATAACCTCAGGCATGATAGGAATGGCAGAAACTTGAATTAGAGCTGGACATTCCAGAATTCTAAATGAAATTAACTTCAATTGCCTTGCTTCACCCGGCTCTACGGATTATATAGTCACTGAAGTTGACTTCGGGGAAGCTGCTATTATGGACATTCCTAACAGAGTTCATTGATCAGGTTCAGATAAACTGTACAAAGAATTGGTAGTTTTTACTGATGAATCTAAAATGAATGTAGCCACTGGTGCAGTTAGGGAATGGATCCAAGATAGAATCAATTATGCATGGAAACGTAAAACGGACTACAGGATATTAAGGGCATTATGGCCTAAAGTTGTTATGGCAGATACAAATCTTCTAATAGATATGAACAATGACTAACATGTCATTGTATAATAGGAAAAATAGTGTGTGTATGGAACATCAGCACAACAGATTTCTGCAACATGTGTTACGTTGAAGCAAGTTCAACCTAAAAAGCTTAATTGATTTCGTTTTAGTAATTGGTTGTTTGAGGGAGCATATCCGTTCGTTGGGTACTAATATAGCTGAACACTGAATTTTTGATATTTCACCCTTTTCTATTGATCTGGAGGATCTCTATTATCTATAACAGATTCCGTTTCTAATATCTATTCTATCGAAGGGAATCCATGGGTTAGAATTGATGTATATTTATCAGTATATGTATAACTCTTCTTAACCTAACCTAACCTCCTAGTTAACAACAAAAAAGTTAGCTCCATATTTTTGTTTATATTATAAAAATTATAATTTTTATTTATTTATATTTTTTTATTTAATACATATATATTTAAAAAAATAATAAAACAAAATTACGATTTAAACCAAAAAAGAAAAAAGATAAATTAATAATTAGTTTAATGCATATGTAGTGTATATATTTAAAATTTACTTTTAGTTTAGTTACTGTTTTACTAATTGGAAGCTTTTGAAATATTTTATACAAAAAATATTTTTTTTTTATTTTATAATTTTTTAAAGAAAACTAATTTTAATTAAACATTAAAAACTTTTTAAGCTTTTCTTAGGCACTCTCATTTATATTTGACAAACAAATTTTAAAAAATTCATATCAAAAAAACATTAATCATATGTAAGGAAAACATAAAATAAAACAAATAAAATAATAAAAAATAGAAACATTTAAATAAAAAAAATATATGAAAAAATGTAAAAGACGGCGTTTAAATGCAGAAGAAAAAATTTTAACACATTTTAAATATAAAATTACGAGAAAGTTTAAATTAAACAAGATTCTAATATTTTTAAACAAAGTAAATAATGATTCCAAAAATGTAAGTTTAATATCATTTTTTTGAGATTTCTTTTGGATTAATAATTTTTAATATCTTTTAGAAAATTTGTTTTGAAATTTAACTTAGTAGAAATTTACTTTTTTTTAACAAAGTCCTTTATAATTGTGCGTTTAAATTCTCCTTTTTAAACAAATTCATTTTAAGCTTTTTTCTAAACATTTAGTTAAAAATACATTAGGAAATTTAAAGGAAAATAGTTCACGATAATCAATCATTCAATTACATTTGAGGGGCGGAGGGATTAAATTGAAATGTTGGATAACGAGGAGCAAAGTTAGCTTCACCTATCACTTGTGTGTGTTCAGAATCATCACGACCGGTTATTGTGGGAGCCTTAAATTGTGTCTCAACAAATTGGGGAGGAGCTAAAGAGAAAAAATAGTAAATTAAGATTTTATTTTTTTAATTTAACAGATTTAAACTTACGTATATTAGGATACAATTGACCACCAGCACTATCGGCTACATTCCAACCCATGGCTCCACCTTGACCCTCTGGAGGACTAGCAGGGCTTACCGGTTGTGTGGGAGCCATAGAGGGATCATCCGTATTTTGTTGGGGTTGAGCTGGTACATCCGTATAAGGAGCTGGTGGTTTAAATGAAGCCAAAGGTATGGTACCCAAGGTAATGGGTATATTACCCGATAAATTACGATGTGGTCCACTGACATCACATTCTACATGTAAATCATAGTCCAAAGAAATAACGCCACAATTTACCAGATTTGTAGGAGGCAGTGCTGGTATTTCCAATTGTTGCGAAAATGTTCTAGATTCTCCACCTGCTACCGGACCAATACTTAGTTCGGCTATAGTAATTTTTGTATCCTTTTTCTCGGCTCTTGGTTGAGTGGTTTTAAATGTAACACGTTTGCGTAAAACAAATTTGACAGCATTTATGCCCACATTACTGGCATTATCACATTCACATGTAATGGGTATTATTTGACCCGATACATAGCCCGTGACAGGTATAGAAGTAATCACTGACAAAGGACCCGATTTACAACAGAAACAACAAAATGTTTTCTCCAATTCCAATTTAAAAGGTTCCTTAACACGAGGATTAAGATTCAAATCAACAGGCGAAATTACCGTAAAGGCCATTTTCATGTCTTGATCAAATTTCCAAGGTCTATCAAGGGTAACCTTAATGGTATAGCGTACATGACCAAATTCACCCTCAAATGAAGAAGGTAAAGTGGGAGGCAAAGCACAAGTAAAGGGATAAGTATGAGTACCGGCGGGTAGCTCGATTTCAGCACCTTTTTAGCAACATTCAAAAAGAAGTAAATAAAAATAATTCTGTAATATTTCTAAAACTACTCACTATTTTTGCCACCCAATAAATAATATTGTATTTGAAAGTATTCCTCATGACCCTTAAACGTAGTAGTCTCATCTTCCTCACGACCTTCGCTACTTGTTACCTTACGAGTTTCCGACCATTCCGTATTTGCTTCGCCCAGAAAACGTATAATTATACCTTAAAAATATTTGAAATTTTGTTAAAAAATCAATTAAACTTATTTAGCACGAAGCTGTAAAATTTGAGTTCATTTTGTTTTCTTGTTTATTAAATTATTTGGAATGATTATTTAGTATGATTCTCATGAAAGAGTGAGTGTATGTTTAAAAATTTAGAAATGATGATTATAGTGTATTAGTATTTCGTATTTATTAAAGCAATAATGAATGACATCATCGTTTTATAGTCTAAGGTTATAATGAGAAACAAATATATGTAAGTACCTAGATATAATACGTATAATGTATGTGCAAACAATATTCTTTATGAGAATTTTTTTTTCGGCCAATTACTTGTTATTTTTTCTAAATTTGATTTATGGTTTATTGATTTTATTCAAGTATTAAGTGTATGCATAAGGAAAAATCTCTGCTAATCTTTAAAAGGAATTAAGCTAAAAGAATTTTATTAGAATAATATAAAAACAATAAATTTAAATGTATAAAGTAAATTGTCAAGCGCTTTTAGAAGAAAGTAATTTAAAAATAAATTTAAATTCGAAAATCAGAAAAATTGTTTTGTCAGAAAATCGAAAAACATTTGCGATGCTGGGACACGTAGAATCCATGTAAGGCTTGAGAAGTTCTCTAAAATAATATCCCACAAGATCTACTGATATTATAATCGAAACGATCTTGGGTGCTTGGGGTATATGTATGTATGAATGTATGTATGTATGTATGTACATAAGCCTCAAACAAAAGAACGACTCAAATTACACAATGCAACAAGAAAAAAATGCCTCATTGCAAGATGAAAGTGTACCAATAGTCTAGCAAAACCCCCAAAGGGTTTTTCAAAGTTAGTTCTAATTTGGGTTTTAAGGCCTCTTAAAGTTCGAATTTTCCGGAGCGCTTTTTTTTTAATATGATGGGAAATAAAAATCATTTAAATTATTTAATTCAAATGTTATATGTTTTTGTTGTTTTATAGACTACCAGCATTATCATGTTAGATTTTTGCTTGATCAAACTCCCTTTTTACGCCCATTTTTGTCATAATAATGTTTACTTTATTTGACTTGATCTTATCTCTAAGATACTGAACTGATTAAGATGAAGGAAGTACTGATTGGATGCCACGCCCACTCTTTTTAAGAAAGGGTAGCTTTACTTACTAGTAAGCAAAATATCACAGTTTAATAGAAGTTTTTTTTTAATTTGAATTGCTCTGTTTATTTTTTGTTTAAGTATTAAACATAATGAGATAAAAAGTAGAAAATGTAAACAATTTGAGTTGCTTTTTGAAAGGTGTTTGGTTTTGTTTTTATACCGTTCCTTTTGATTTTTAGTAAATCCAAATTTTTTATGTTAAATAAATTATTAAGAAAAGTTCATTTTATTGTTCTTTTATTTCGGATATTTAAAATCAGGGAATGTTATGATTTTTACCATAAACGTCAGAGAGTAACAGTTATTTTTTAACTTTTTTATTTTTTAATCATGTCAATAACAGTTATTTTTTATTTTTATTTTATATTTTTTTATATTTTTTTCGAGCTGAAATAAAAGTTATTTTGCGATTTTCCCTATATTAAAAAATTGTATTTTAAAACACAAAAAAATTGTCAAAATGAGAAAGAATCGCTAAAATAAAAACATCGTTAAAACGAAAATAAAATCCCAATAACTAAATAAATAAAAATCGTCAAAACGAAAACTAAAATCACCAAAATGAAAAAAATTGCTAAAACGGAAAAAGATTGCCAAAATAAAAAAGTAAAATAAAAAATCCTGAACGTATAAAATCGCCAAAAAGGAAATATTGCTAAAATGAAAAAATCTCCAAAATGATAAAAATTGACAAAACGAAAAAACATCAAAATAAAAAATCGTCAAAATAAAAAAACAGCAAAATAAAAAAATCGTCAAAAAGAAAAACTCGCCAAAGTAAGAAACCGTCAAAGCGGAAAAAAGCACCAAAACGTAAATAACGCTAAAACAAAAAAGTCGCCAAAACGAAAAAACAGCCAAAATAAATAAATAAATTCAAAGACCGTAAAAACGGAAAAAACGCCAAAATAAAAAATGTCAAAAAGAAAAAATAAGGTGAAAATGGGGGAAAATAGCCGAAACGAAAAAATAACGAATTTATAAGCGTTTAATATTTATACGAACACATATTCAAAACACAAGTGTGCAATAAAAAAATAAAAAATTAAGAAATTTAATTTGTTGTTGCAGAAAACAAGGTTAATCATTTTTTAGAAAATTTTAATTTCACAAATTTAAAAGTATTATCAATAACTTTTAAAGAAATTTAAAAAAAAAAAATATTTAAAAAAAATGTATGTATATACTATTTTTAAGAAAAGAACTCAAAAAGAATTGATTAAGAGTCATAGAAAAGTACATTCCACTAATTACAATTCTCTGTTAAAACCACTAATTCTGCAGTTTGTTTTTTAGCACAAAGTACTTCTTTCCAATGACAACACAATGTTAAAATCATTACTTTTTGAACTCTTTTTCAGCTTTTTTTATTATTATTTATAAAAATGGAATAAATTGCTTATAGGACTTCCTGACAAAAAGCTAGACCTTTATAAAAATAGTTTTTAAACTTTTGATAATTCATCCCATTTTTGGAATGCCCAAGGCATAACAACTGAGTCAGCAGCTGCCCAGCTGTAATACGTTTTACACAAAAGGAAAATCGATATATTTCAACTTGGTCGTTATAAAATTTACTCATGGCGGAGGAGTTCTAATTGCAATTGAAGGTAAAATTAAGCATACGTTGTTACCAAAAATAAAAGCAAGTACTGCTGAAAGTATTTCAGCACAAGTTATGATTAATAGAAGGCCAGTCATATTCACTTCAGCGTATAATCCAGTTCATACTACCAATCTTAAAGCTGATTTGGATAAATTAACTTCATTTTCAAACAACATATTCAGTTCCCTTGTATTTTTGCGTAGACTGGTCGGCAATCAGAAACTGGGTGGAAAACGAAATTAGGTGTCAAAACATTGACCAACTTGTTACTAATTCAGGTAATCTTGATTTTTATTTTAATAAATTAATATCTATAGTTGAAGAAGGCACTGACTGAAAAGGCTAATTCAATAGCAGACGTATTTGGTAATTCACACACCATTAATAATTATTAATTAATTAAATAATTATTCACCTATAAGCACAGCTGTCTCAAGATTCATGCATTATCTTAACAATACAGTTCTTGAGAGATCTAACGTAGAGCTTACCAATGTAGATGAGGTTAAATCGTTTGTACTTTTATTGAAAAATAATAGCCCCCAGTCTTTATGGCATTAATAGCATTATCCTTAAAAGGATGCCCAATTGCTTTTTTGAAACTCTAAATAAACTTTTCAACTCTTGTTTAATAGAAGGCTATTTTCCAGCGATTTTTAAGAAGGCAAAAGTTATCCCAATTCCTAAGCTATTAAAGAATCCTAAATTACCGTCTAGCTATAGATCAATCAGCAACCTAAGCCTGTTGGATAAAGTATTTGAAAAACTAATTAATAAGAAAATTTTAGACTTTTCCAACCAAAATAATATTATTAAACTTCAACAGTTTGGATTTCGCAAGGAGCACTCTATAGTATATCAATTAAAAAGAGTCGTTAATTTTATTGAAACAAACAAAAGAAATCGTAAGAGCATTGGAGTTATTTTTCTTGACATTGAAAAAGCCTTCGATTTAACTAAATTCCTTCAATTATCCAACGTATCTGCAAAAGATAATAAAGAGTTTTTTTTATCAACGCTCATTTGTTGTATCTATAGATAACACGCTATCTAGTGATAGACAAATCCCTGCGGCTCTATCTCAAGGATCGGCATTATCGCCTACTCTTTATTCAATATATATTTCGATATTTCTGTTCGCAAGAATGAAGAAGTAGTTTTTTTATGCTGACGACAGTGATTTTATTTGCTGCGACAAGATGTCAAACGCAATAATCAAAAAAATATAAGATAGCTTAAAATTTACCCATAAATAGTATCAAATATCTAGGAATTATCTTAGATAAAAAAAACTATCATTTAAACAACACATACAGTATATTTGTGATAAAGCAATCAAATGCGGTCATGCATTTAACGTTTGCTATCTAAACTTAATTTAAAAAAAAAGAGATCCTTATTTAAAAAATGTATTCGATCAATTTTGATCTACAGATGCTAAGTCTGGTTTAATAAAGCTGATAAAGTCAATAAAAAAATGAACTTGAAACATTTTAATAAAAACAATTGACCCTAAAAAACGTCGTTAATTCTGCCAACTTTGTGCATACTCTACCAAAGTAAATATTATTTTAAATAATTTTCCAACCAATTACATTTGACTGCACAAAAATGCAGTTCAACAACCCAGCAAACACATCACATTTACTGTGAACTACACAAAAAAAGAAGACATCACTCTAAAAATAGAGTACAACATTGCGGTGAAATAAATCCTCCCACACTAGAAACAAACGCATCACTTGCAGTTGAGGTAAAAACACACAAAAAGAAAAATCAAAACAACAATAGAAAATAAATAAAAATACAAGAGAACAGAAAATCATTCATACATGCATACATTCAACATACATATTTATATTGAAAAGAAAATGTCTTAACTAAAAATAACAAAATAAGAACCGGCTTTTGGTAAAAAAATAGCAACAACATATTAAAAAAAATGAGGTCTGATTTAAATAAAAATTCCTCCACTTCATACGAACAAAACAAACAAAATAAACAACTGATGTTTGTTGGTATTTAAGCAGGTTTTTTGATTCTTTTAAGAGAGGGGGAGTGAATGGCCGGGTGGGTGGTGTTTTTGTGTTGGTCCCAAAAAGAAAACAAAAACAACTATTTAAACAAAGGGAAAAAGTTTTGTAGCTGTAAATAGAAACAAAAAAAATATGTATAGAAGAAACAGTGTGGTGTTTTTGATAGTTTTTTGACAACCAACTACTAAAGTTAATAGCAACAACAACAATGGTTCGTATTAAAAAAAATGTAGAGAAATCTAAAAAAACGCAAAAATACATTTAAATAGCAAAATAAAATATTTTATATTGAGAAATAACAACAACAAAGTAATGTATTTATTGTATTTATGACGTAGTGGTTAGGTATTAGCTAGTAGAACATTTAATGTTGATGATGTTTATTATTATTGCCTTTGCCTTTTGTATTTTATTTTTTTACATATAGCAAGCAAATGATGATGTGATACATACAACTAAAGTATGAAAAAATGACTAATATTTTATTTTTTGCTTTTGTATGATGAGAACAAAAATTTTTGATTATTTTTTATATTTAAATAAAATTCTTTAATCTTAAAAAAGATTATAAAAAGAAAAATGTCACTTTCACTCACCTCTTACTTTTTTGGCCGAGTCAAATGTTAATTTGACTTGACCATTTATAGTTTGACCAGCATAATAAGTATTCCAGGGATTATCCAATTGTACTTCACAACCTTTAAGACCCATTTTTTTGTTTTTAGGTTTCTTTTATTAAATTTACTTTAACTATTGCTATTTTATTCAATTTAAATACTTCTACTTTTCTTTTGTACACAATTGTCTTAACACGCCCAATTGATTAAAACGTCGGCCGATTCTTTAATAAAATCACAAATACACTAAACCACTGTGCGAAATACTTTAACTTTTGTCACACAATTTTTTACGTACACAATTGCTAAAACATTTAAACGGCGTCGTCAACTTTTGTAAAAATTGTCGGCGGCAGCTCAAAATCGACCGTTGGCCGTTGGAATTTTTATTTCCTCGCATATTGTCTATCATTTAAATTTTATGGCTGGAGAGCCGAATACATTTCTATGAATTGTAATTTAATATTTTTTTTAAATAATTTTTTAAGACTATTTTGTATACTTAGTAAGCTATATTTAAAAATCAGGATTATTATTATGTAATATATATATATTATATTTAGGCCTTTATATTTAGGTCAAATTCGCTCTCTGAGAGAATTATTTCAAGTGTAGATTCAAATATTAGTATTATAAGATGTATTATGAGACTGTTGTGATGAGATTTCTCTACACAACCATCTTATAAGATGAACTGTCATAAAAAATACACATATACGAAAGTTTGTTTGTGTGTGTACATGTGTATTTTGGAAATTACTGAAAAACAATGTTTTTTTTTTTTTTTTTGTAAAATTGTTTCCTTTTAGTGTTTATTTTAAATATTAAAAAACATTTTTATAAAAATGATTTTTAACATGTAAAACAAACACTAAAACTAAACAATTTTGCAAAATAATATTGTTTTTCAATAATTTACAAAATACACATGCACACACACAAGCAAACTTTCGTGTATGTGTATTTTTTTGACAGTTCATCTTATAAGATGGTTGTGTAGAGAAATCTCATCACAACAGTCTCATAATACATCTTATAATACTAATATTTGAATCTACACGTGAAATAATTCTCTCAGAGAGCGAATTTGACACTCTCTGACACAAAAATCTTACATATTATGTTACGTCTAGACGGGCTGTAAAGGCCTTCTTCCATCATTAACATATTGGTGTCTATTCTTGAAAACGCGTCGAAGAAGTGAAAATTTCCATTAAAACAAAAACAAAGTGTAAAAAATTATTTTTGTTTACCGCACATTTCTAAAATGGAATTTTAAAAATATATGATAAACAAAAACAATTCTTTAAACTTTGTTTTTGTTTTAATGAAAATTTCACTTCTTCGACGCGTTTTCAAGAATAGACACAATTGTGTCAAAGCCACCAGAGTGGATGTATAAAAAGCTGACCCGAGACACTAGATCTATATTGTCAGCTTTGTGGGGATATCGATCCAAGCTGACTACCAGACGACCTACATCTTCATATAGGAAGCTGGAACGCCTTGATCTTTTTATTTAAGGGGTTGTTAATCCGAGTTCCAAACGACTTATTTCTTCATATAGGAAGCTGTAACACCCCGATAAAAAAACGCGGTTAATATAAACGACGCACAAATTTTATAGTTATGTGTTATAATACACTGCAACGGTGCGAGCGACACGTAAAATTCTCGAAGGCCAAACAGCAAAAACCCGCCGAAATTACGGTGACGCATATGTTTTTCTCCAACCCAGAGCTGCTTTACGACTCGTATTACTATGCTGAATCAATAAATAAATATGTGTTATTGTTGGGACTTTGCTAAAGTATCTAGTATCCAAATATCCTTTTATTCAATAATTTTTAACTATCAAATAACTTTTATTCAGTAGCTTAAAAATATACTATTTGCATTAAATGAATGCATGAAACTTCCTTCATAAAATATGGTAAGTTTAAAATTACCTTCATATCAATATATTTCCCGGATAACAGTACTTTTATAAACAAACTGTTAGATATTGCTACTTAAAGGATCAACAAGTTGGTATGTTCCAAATATAATCACTCTCAAATGATATACATCTTATTTCGATCGGTTAAAAAACAGATACATAAAAGTTTATATAACGAGACTTTGAATCATTATACCTCTTAAACTAAAAGCTAAGACACCCAAATGAAATATAGAAAAATTGCTAAAAAAAATCCTATACAATTCTAGGTCATGATTTTATATATATATATATATATATATATATATATATATTGTGAGACTTCTCTTCACAACTATCTTATAAGATGAACTGACAAACAAAAAAATATATATATATATATATCTATATCTATATATATATATATATATATATATATATATATATATATATATATATATATATATATATATATATATATATATATATATATATATATATATATATATATATATATATTTTTTTTTTTTTTTTTTTTTTTTTTGTTTGACAGTTCATCTTATAAGATAGTTGTGAAGAGAAGTCTCACAAAAGTCTCATAATACATCTTACGTAGTGTCTACATTAGAGAATTTTTTATCAAGACAAACGTTAAACTTAACGCGAATTTGTGGAAGGTGGCAACAGTTGCACAAAATAAACAATATGGCGTACTCATTATTGTTTTTTATATATGCAGTTTGATAACTGTAACAACCAAAATAATAATCAGCTGTTGAACTAAGGTTACCTTGTATATATTTGCACAGATTTTGACGTTTGTTTTGATAAAAATTTGCCTAATGTAGACACTAGGTTTTAATACTAATATTTCAATCTACACAAAAAAAAATTCTCTCAGAGAGCGAATTTGACACTCTCTGACAGAAAAATTACTTTTTTTTATTACGTGGAATGTCAAAGAATCTTGTGAAATATCATAATATACATAAGAAATTTCAATGCAAAAACAAAATACATGGAGTTTTTTTGGTGTTGTAGAGTTGAACCATTAGTGGTATCAATTGCGAATTTACGATATCAAAAAATTGTGAATATTATTCGATATTAATGTAATGACTTGTAATTTTACGCATTGACAATAGTTCGAAAACGATAGTTTTCTATTCAAACACATTAGTTTTTGACTTGTTTTTGGAAAAAACAATGAGTTTAAACATGACTGTTCACATAACATTAATTTAATTTAAATGAAAATTTCTTATACAAACACTTTTTAATTCAAAAAATTAAATTTTTAAACATATAAGATTTATGAGCAAATATAAATTTCATTCATAATTTTTAATTTTTTGTTTCTAAACTGTTTGACAATTTTTACAAATTCTTTTTCCAACAAATTTCTATGTACTAAAAATACTAAAAATTTCTTCCCTAAATGGAAATTTAGTATGTATTTTGTGTTAAATAATGAAACAATTCGAATCGAGATGTTTTTTTTTTGGCTTTGAATTAAATGGAAAAACAAATCAATTTGTTTGTGTTTTTTGAGAAAACGACTCGTTTTTCAAAAAACCTCTATATGTGAACATAGCATTACATGATTTAAAATATTTCATATTCATTATTAATATTCATCATTCATATATCTTTTTAATTTTCTTTTTTAATTTTAATTTGTCAATATTTTATATTTTTTATTTCACGTAACAGAAATAAGAATTTTTCTTCAGAGAAAAAACATTTTCTGCCATAGAAAATGTTTTATTTTTATTAATTTTCGAGTCCACCAAAAACTAAAACGATTTTTTCATTTCATTTCGAAATTCCATTTGAGATGTCTATCCGTTTTTCCAATCCTGTTGAATAAAGGATTTATTAGCAATTTTCCAGATTCCAGATTGCGTTTTTTGGAATAAAATTGGACTGATTAAATCAAAGTATTTGCACTAAAATTTAAAAAATTCTAACCGAAGATAACAGCTTTATGAATTCAAATTCTTGGAAAAAGCTGCTATGAATTAGTAGTTTGGAATGTACATTAAATTTTACCACTTACTTTTGTAATAAAAAAATCAATTTTAAATTTAATTCGGAATATAACTCATTATTTCTGCTGAAGTTAAAATATAAAAAAATAAATAAAATTGTTGTAATGTTCGAATTGTTAATAAAAATCTGATTTTAAATTAAAAAATTAACTAAAAAGAGCGCTAACTTGAACCAATTCCTTTAATTTTAGATCAATTTAGAGCTTTTTAGCGCGTTTTGGAATTTTTCCTACAAATTGTTGACAACGCTGATGTATCCATTATGAAATAGTGCTGTGCAACTATTGAGGATTAAGTATCGAGTATTTGCCTCTTTTTTGGGTACTCAATACAGTAAAGTAGTTGCTCAATACTTTTAGAGTTTAATATTTTAATGATATCGTTTTAAAAATATGATGGCTAAAATATAACCCTGTATAAAGATATAAATTGATTTTTTATTATATGAAAATAATTTTATTGATTTTTGTTAACGTTGAATTTAAAGTGAACGTATTTATATATTTTATGTTCTATATAAATATTATTTATAAAATTTCATGCTAATCGGTTAAATATACTTGTTTGTTCAAATTAAAAAAAATCGTTAAGTATCGAGTACTCAGTCAAATTAAAATTATTAAGCAGTATCGAGTATTTAAATGCAATAGAATTTGCCAGCACTACTATGAAAACTGAAATTTGAGCAGAAAATTTTACGTAGTGTCTATACTGCACAAATTTTTATCAAGAAAAACGTCAAAATTACTGCGAATCTATACAAGGTAACCTCAGTTAAATAGGTGATTACTATTTTTGGCACTTATAGCTGTTATACTACATATATAAAAACATTAATGAATTCACTTTACTGTTGATTTTATGCAACTGTTTCCACCTTGCATAAATGTGCGTTGATTTTTATGTTTGTTTTGATAAGAAATTGTTTAATATAGACAGTGTAATGAAGATTACCTGTAATCATAATTTTTTGAGCTTCTGTCGCCAAATTGTTAATTAATTTTATTTGGTTTTATATGTATGTCGTACAATTTTTAGTACTTAAAATTTCGGATAATTCACAAATGTAAATTCAACTTTAACAAAGACAACGATAATGACAATAGCTAATAATAACACTTTGCTAATTACAAATTTTAACAAAAATCTGCTATAGGTCACGCTACTCATAAAGTACGAGTACGCAGAATTCAATGATGACAGCCGTTTTTTCGAGTTAGCGCTCGTATTCGTGATATTTGGTTTTAAACTTAATTATGGAAATAGCATTATTAAACTTAAGTTAAAAAACTTAACCTATATATCTTAGACACGAGTGTTTTTAAAAATGGGTAACACCACTGAATTCAGCGTCGATTTAGTTTAACCCAATAGGTTATTTTTGAGCACAGTGTAATTGAATAAAAAAATACAACTTAAAAACATTTTTCTGACATATAGCTCCTTTTGAGATTATCAACTTTTAAAATTTATTATATTAAAAAAAAAAATAATTCTAACATTACATAACAACATTGGTCCTATTAAATTTGTAAATTGTTTCAAAGAATTAATTTATTCATGAAAGTTTATTTCATTGTGACCGAAATCATTAATATCCTTAATATATTTGAAAGATGATGGAAAACAAATTATTAAATATTCAATACATATGTGTTGCAACACATATTTTTTGGGGAAAAAATTTCGTAAACTAAGTTGAAGCTATTTACAAATTAAGGCTCTTCATTTTGCTAGATAGGCAAATACTTAAAATAGTCGATTTCTAGTAAGAAAATTAAATAGTTTTTCTTCACAATTGCCCATTTTATCAAATTTTAAAAATTAGCCAAAGAAATCGTCACCATGTTATATATCGTCAAAAAAATTCGGCATGTTGCCAAACGGAAAATTCAGTCGTCAAAAGAAATTAAAAATCGGCATGTTTGGCGAAAAATCGTCACATCTGACAGCCCTGCCCGTAATAGGGAACACAAAAACAAAATATATGTGATTGCATATATTTTGTTGTGGCATGAATTAGTTTTTTGACAATTGAATCATTTTTTTTCTCTCGCATAAATATCTAGTTATTAATCTATGACCCGTAATATTCATTATTGCTTTTTATATATGCAGTTTGACAACTGTAACAACCAAAATAATAATCAGCTGTTTAACTAAGGTTACCTTGTATATATTCGCACTGATTTTGACGTTTGTTTTGATAAAAATTTGCCTAATGTAGACACTAGGTAACATAGTGTCTGCATTAGACAATTTTTTATCAAGACAAACGTCAAACTTAACGCGAAACAACAATATGGTGTATTCATTATTGTTTTTTATATGTGCAGTTTGACAACTGTAACAACCAAGATAGTAATCAGCTGTTCAATAAAGGTTACCTTGTATATATTCGCACTGATTTTGACGTTTGTTTTGATAAAAATTTGCCTAATGTAGACACTAGGTAATAGGGTTTTGATAACAAGTAGTATCTTCCTTTTTTGTTTTTAAAATCGCTATATTTTAGAAAAAATCGCTTAATTAACACACTGCCTACAGCTATAACAATAAGATTTTTTCAGACAAGAAAGGAAGAAGAAGAAAAACATCAATTTTGCAAAACACACAGAAAAAACCGGAAAATTTTCAGACTATTTTTAATTTTTTCTTTGCATTTCTATTTAATAATTAATAGAAAAAAGAACTAAGCGAATTACCAAAAGTTTCATACAAATAAAAATATGTCACTTTTTCGTAAACCCAAAAAAATACAAAGAAGAGCGTTTTCAAGCACTTTAGATGATGATGAAGACGCCAATAGTGCATCGACAAAAGATGCACGTACTAAATCTAATGATAACGAAATAGAGGTAGATGTTAATGAAGATCTTGTAGCACCACCTCCACCACAAATTTCTTCGAAATCGGAGAAAAAGAAAAGTAAGGATGGTAAATCAAAATCTTCATCAAGTAAAAAAGAAGGAGGGGGAGGTGCTGGTGATATGGGCAAATCAAAGGCTCTACTAAGTTTTGCAGATGAAGGTATGTTATTAAATAATATAATAAATTAATTGGAAACGTAAATTCATGCTATACAAAATTAAAGCAAAAAAAAGATAAAAAACAGTTGTTGGAAAAAATGCAAAATGTAGGTCAGTTTTGTTGGCTTTTGAGATAAAAATTATACCTTTATTAAAAAGATTATGATTACATCAAATATTTAGAATATGTATTTTAATTTTTCTTTTAATTACCTTTATCATCTTTCCAGAGGAAGATGCCGAAGTCTTTCAAGTTCGTAAATCATCACACAGCAAAAAAGTAATGCGTATGTTGGACAAGGAACGCCGACGTAAAAAGAAGGAAGAACGTAGTTCTGATAATAACTTTACCGCCAGCAGCAGTAGTAACAACAGCTATAATACAATTAGCAATGACATCAATAATAGTAATAGGGAACGTGAAAACGGTTCACGTAATAATAATTCTCATAATTTAGGTTCATCTACGACGTCTACACGTACAACTAGTTCTTCGGAACATAATAAAAGTAATAAAAGTGATAAAATCCAAACAGAAATACGCACAGACGACTTTGTGGTAAGGTTATTATTATCATTTTTCTACAAAATTGAAACTCTAAAATAAACAAAAAAATTAAAACAAGAAAACCTCACCATCATAATATTTTAAGTGTTTGGTTTGAAAGAAAAAATAATATTATTATTTTTTTTTAGCGAAAGTAACAAAGAAAAATATTATTTTTTCTTTTGTGTAAAAGTAGAAAAACAAAAATGTATAACAAAGCATTTTGTAAAATAATTCAAAAACAATCAATATTTTAAACCAAAAATTACAAAAAATATATAAAAGTTATTTGAATCTTAACCTCTTTTCCTATAGAAAAGTTCTCAGAATCTGATCATTTTTCAACAGAAAAATTGTGAGAATTTGAACATCTTTTCCTATAGAAAAGTTGTCAGAATCTGAACATCGTTTCCTATAGAAAAGTTGCCAGAATCTGAACATCTTTTCCTATAGAAAAGTTGCTAGAATCTGAACATCTTTTCCTATAGAAAAATTCTCAGAATCTGAACATCTTTTCCTATAGGAAAATTCTCAGAATTTGAACATCTTTTCCTATAGAAAAATTGTCAGAATCTGAAAATCTTTTCCTATAGAAAAATTGTCAGAATCTGAAAATCTTTTCCTATAGAAAAATTGTCAGAATCTGAAAATCTTTTCCTATAGAAAAATTGTCAGAATCTGAAAATCTTTTCCTATAGAAAAGTTGTCAGAATCTGAAAATCTTTTCCTATAGAAAAGTTGTGAGAATCTGAACATAATTTCCTATAGAAAAGTTGTCAGAATCTGAACATATTTTCCTATGGAACAGTTGTCGGAATCTGAACATCTTTTACTATAGAAAAGTTGCCAGAATCTGAACATCTTTTCCTATGGAAAAGTTGTCAGAATCTGAACATATTTTCCTATGGAAAAGTTGTCAGAATCTGAACATCTTTTCCTACAGAAAAGTTTTGAGAATCTGAACATCTTTTCCTATAGAAAAGTTGTAAGAATCTGAACACCTTTTCCTATAGAAAAGTTGTCAGAATCTGAACATCTTTTCCTATAGAAAAGTTGTCAGAATCCGAACATCTTTTCCTATAGGAAAATTCTCGGAATCTGAGCACCTTTTCCTACTGAAAAATTCTCAGAATATTTTCCCATAACTAAGTAGGAAATAATGCTCAGATTCTGAGAACTTTTTCCTATAATAAAAGACGTTCAAATTCTGAAAAAATTTCAATAGGAAAAGGTGTTCAGATTCGAACAATCTATAGGAAAAGATACTCTTATTCTCAAAGACTTTGCCACTCAAAATTATAAAGTTGTATACTTTTTTTAATTTATTTTCACTTTTATTCTTTTTGCTAGATGGAATTTACCAATTTTTAAAATCTACTAAAACCGGGTCATATCAAGTTTTACTAATCTTTTACTTTTAACTCTTTGTTCACAGCTGGTGGTGAAAAAGTCTGAACCGGACGTAATATTAAATGGTCGTGCAGCATTATGTGCTGGACGCAATGATATGTCGGATGAAGATGAAGAACAAAGTGACAATGAACGTAATGGCAGCAAACATACGTTTTCAAAACCAGATCATTTGAAACAAATGTTGGAAAGTGGTTCCATACCAGATGCAGCTATGATACATGCAGCCCGCAAAAGAAGACAAAAGGCCAGAGAACAAGGTAAGCTTTTGGTCTAAAATTGTACCATAAAATTACTTATTATTCAATCTGTAAACTTTAGGTGATTTCATAACCATAGAAGAACCTAAAGTGGAAACTAAAAAGGGTAGTCGCTTGGCTAGAGAAGATATAGAGGGTGATAATTCAGATGACGAGGAACGTGTTGATATGAATGCTATTACAGGCATAAAGGAACGCGAAGAAAGACGTGAAAAATTCTACGCTGTTGAAAAAGATTGTATGTAATTAAAAATAAATAGCTACGGTTTGTTAAATAGTGATGACCACAACTAATTTTAATCTCTTACTAATATGATTTAAAAATACTTTCTATAAAACGGTTTAATTTATATTATAAATTTCCCCCATTTAGATTCTGAAGAAGATTCAGATTGTGAAACTCATGAATGGGAGAATCAACAGATACGTAAAGGTGTAACAGGTGCTCAATTGGTTAATGCTCAACATGAATCGGTCTTGTCACGTTTCATGATTAAATCAAATATGGAAAATTCTTTAGAAGCTCCACCACAACCAGAATCTACATCTTCACTATTGGAGCAAGCCTATGCTAAATGTACTTTAGAAAAACCTCAGCAAATCTTAAATGCAAATAAACCTAAAAAGGATAAAACAAAAGCAGCTGTTTTGAGATCTCCCCAAGAAATAAGAGATGCTCTTGCAGAACGTTTAAATAAATTAAAAGAACTTAATACCAACCATTTGGAAGATATCGAGAGAATTGGACGCGAAATGCAAGCCATGAAGTTGCAGGAAATGGATTGCAAACAAAAAGCACCAACAGCCGCAGCAAAATATAGATTTTATCAAGAAATTAAATGTTATGTTACAGATTTAATAGACTGCCTAAATGAAAAGGTAACGAATGAAACATAGCTTTTTGACGAATTAATTTTACATAGAAATTTCTTTTCATTACAGTCACCTTTAATAACGGATTTGGAAAAACGTTGTCTACAATTCTTTGGCAAACATCAGCATTTCTTAATAGATCGTCGAAGACAGGATGTAAGAGATCAAGCTAAAGAAATGGCAGATGCAGCTAGTAAGTTTACTTTTTGATTAATCATTATAAGAATCCAAATTTATTCTCCTTTCTTTAAAGAACCCTCTTCCGCACGCCGTGGTGCTGAATATGATGAACAGATACGCCGTGCTGCCGAACGTGAGGGGAGACGTACTAGACGTCGTTGTGAACGAGAACGTCAAAACATGTTGAGTTCACATTTGGATGGCATGTCTTCAGATGAAGAAACATCTGATCGTTATCAGGAACTATTTCAAACTGAACAGGGTTTGTTTTAAAATTATTTATATTTTTAAAAAGTGTTTTTAATATAGTTTTATTATAGAACAACTTATTAAGGAGGGTAAGGAAATCATGGAAGATGTTACTGATGAATTTAGTAAAATAGAAATAATTTTAACGAAATTCTACGCTTGGCGTAAAACTGATATGCCTTCTTATAAGGATGCTTTTGTTAGTCTTTGTTTGCCTAAGGTAATGAATATTTTTTATTATGGTTGGGATACAGTCCACTACACTATCCAGGAAAAGTTTCTATAGGAAAAGTTGTCACTAATAGATAGTTTTTTGTATGAAATATTGGTCTGTAATAGATAAACTTTTTTATAAAATAGTTGTCTGTAACAGAGCAACTTTTCCTATAGAAAAGTTGTCTATAACAGAGCAACTTTTCCTATACAAAAGTTGTCTATAACAGTATTTTTCCTATAGAAAATTTGTTTATAACAGAGCAAATTTTATTATAGAAAAGTTGTCTATAACAAAGCAACTTTTCCTATAGAAAAGTTGTCTGTAGCAGGGAAACTTTTTCTTTAAAAAAGTTGTCTAGAATCGGAAAAAATTGTCAATTTTTATTACAGATTCTTGGCCCTCTCATACGTCTTGAAATGTTGACGTGGTCACCCTTGTTAGCCGATTTTAAAGATATTGAAAAATTAAATTGGTACTCAGCAGTCATGTTGTATGCCTGGAGTGAAGATGAAACAGAGGAATCATTAAAACAGGATCCTGATGTTCAATTGGTACCCACTTTGTTAGAAAAAATTGTTCTACCCAAACTAATAGGTAAAAATCATCTTTTACAACATATGCTTTTGTATGTTTATAATTTCTTAATTTTTTAGATATAGTAACGCATTGTTGGGATCCTTTATCTACTACACAAACTTTGCGTTTAATTGGTTTCATTAATCGCTTGGGTAGAGATTTTCCCCTAAAAGAGGAATGCAAGACCTTACAGCAATTATTTAATGCCATTTTGGAGAAAATGAAATTGGCCCTGGAGAATGATGTATTTATACCAATATTTCCCAAGCAGTAAGTTTTAAACATAAGAGTCATAAGATTGAATATTTATTTTAATATATATATATTTTTGTTAGGGTGCAAGAAAACAAAACTTCATTCTTTCAGCGTCAATTTTGCAGCGGTTTAAAACTGTTTCGTAACTTTTTATCTTGGCAAGGCATTATAGCCGATACACCTTTAAGGGAAATGGCTATAGCATCTCTTTTAAATCGTTATTTATTATTAGCTATGAGGGTATGCAATTTTTGTTAAGTAATTAAATAATTATAAAATTTAAATTGCCTGTATATTTTCTTAAAGGTTTGCACACCCAACGATGCTATAGGCAAAGCTTATATTATTGTCAATACTTTACCCACAGTCTGGTTACAACCTGATTCAGAATGTTTAAAAAATTTACAATTATTTATAACCTATATTAAACAGACTTTAGAATCATGTGATGCTAATAATCCCGTATTTATGTAAGTTTCTTTTTTGGTGCTTGAAAACATAAATATTAATTATTACTTTCTTTACAGGCAAACTAGTGATAAGGCCAAACAAATTTTACAAAGACTTCATAGTAATAATTAATTATTATCACTGTTTGAATGACTAAATTTGAATTTTGCATTTTTTCGTCACTTAATGAATTATAATTTTAAATTAAGAAAAAAAAAAATCAATCAATCATTTAATCATTAATAAATAATTATATCAAATTGTTCTTGTAAATATTTTAAAAATTTAATTAAAATAAAGGTTTTATATTAATTAATGGTAAAAATAAATTATTAAAGAGTGAAAAACGAACAAAAAAATGTGTTTATTTTCGTGTAGAATAAAATTGGAAAAGCAAGGAAAAAATATGAATTTAAAAAATCATTATTGTATTTTCATATGGATGTGCAGAATTAATCCTCAACCAAAAGAGCGACTTAGATTATTACAATCTCTTCTACTTTATTTCTAATGTTCATCAAACAACTAAAAGGGTTATTGTTGTTATTTCTGTATAAAAAAAACAATGAAATAACAGCTACTTTTTGTTTGTTTCATGATGCATAAAGAGAAGCAAAATAAAAAAATAAACAATTTTTATTTTTAGCAAATGTTCATTTTTATGGAAAATTAATTATTTTACTTGCGTTATTAAGATAAGCTCATTTTAATGTTCTATTATTTTGTATATTTAATATCATGGGCCGTAACTGTCATGATATATATATATATATATATATATATATATATATATATATATATATATATATATATATATATATATATATATATATATATATATATATATATATATATATATAAAAGCCAAAATATCAGTTATCATAAATAAAATAAGTTATTTTGTGATTTTTATTTTTTCTCAGTAACAAAAGTTAACGGAAAAATAGCCAACAAGTACTGAACAACTCAATGAAAAAAATCGGATAAACTGAAAAAATCGCCAAAAAAAAACTACAAAATGAAAAAATCATTAAAACGAAAAGAAGAAAAAAAGTTATATTGTGATTTTTTGTTTTTTTTTCTGAGTAATATAAAAGTTAACGAAATAGCAATCGACTAAACGTAATAAAAACACCAAAATAAAAAAATCGCCAAAATGAAAGACTCCCAAAACACAAAAATTGCCAAAAACGGAAAAATTGCCTAAACGGAAAAAACGCCTAACGGAAAAAATCACCGAAAAGAAATAGACAAAAATCACCAGAATGAAAAATCGCTAAAATGAAAAAAAACCAAAATAAAAAAATCGCCAAAATGGAAAAATTACAAAAACTACAAAATAAAAAAATCGCTAAAATGAAAAATACTCAAAATAAAAAAATTCAAAACGAAAAAAATCGAAAAACGGAAGAAAATCACAATAACGAAAAAACGACAAAATAAGCAAAATCGACAAAGTGAAAAAAAAAATTTATAAAAATTGCCAAAAGAAAATAATGTCGAAATAAAAATGACAATAACGAAAAAAATTACTAAAATGAAAACATCAAAATAAAAAAAAACGCTAACAGAAAATAAAAAATCTCCAAAATGGAAGAATTCGTCAAAATAAAAAAAGAAAGAATTTTATGAGATAGAAAAAAAGAGTTGAATAGTTGCAACCATTTTTATATAATTATTTTATTTTCACGAATTTTTGCATTTTTTTAAGAAAAACCCAGGATCCATAACATTTTTAAATTGGTGAAAAAAATTTTAAAAATGGTTCAGTATTGGACTAGCTACAATCGATAAACGAATGTAATAACATTTTTTTATTAGACTGTTAATAAGCGGTTTGGATTTTCTGTAAAAATTTGTGTACCAAAAATAAATTTTATTTACACTTAATTTTTTGATTTCAATACGATACGGGCAGCAGAGTACCAATGATATTATTTCGTAATATATTATATTTTTATGCATTCTTAAGTTTAATTTTTTTAAGAAATACCTATGTACATAAAATACAATAAGAAGTTTATGTAACAGGCAGTTCAAACTTAATTTTCAAAAAATTTACTAATTTTTTTCAAAACACAAAAACAAAATTTCGTTGGTGTTGGTTTTTGAAAACTGAATTAGGTTTTTGTCTCTCACATAAACTTCTATGCTTATGAATGTTCTAATAGTATTTTTCATTTTAAATAGTTTGAAATTTTTCAATTATTTTCGAGTTTTTCTAACATGTTATATGTATATTTTCGAACATTATTTTTGAAAAGTTTGTTAAATACATTTTTTTAATTTAAACACATGTTAGAAGTTTTTAAACTTAAAATTATAAAAATAATTTTTTATTACAAAATTTTCGAAAATTTAAATAATTTTAAAAAAATTTTTAAAACTAATTTCGAATTTTTCGAACATGACTAAATTGGATTTTTTACAGATAAAGAAATATACCCTTTTCTATATCTCCATATGAAATAGCTCAGTATGAAATAATAAACAGCGATTTTTGGCTTGATCTCCAGTTTCAAATTTACTTATTTATTTTAATAACAAAGAATTTATAAATTGCATTCTAATTAAAAAAAAAAATACAGTATTGCAAAAACCAATAAAAAGAAATATTTAAAAAATTTGTATGGGCAACAACTAATTAAATGAATAAAGTGGAATATTATATTTACAACTCTTAAACTTGCCAAAATTCTAAAAAATATATACATTTCTCTATAAAAAAAATATAAAAAATGCTTTAAAACTTAATCAGTTTTGGAAACGCCAGGTTTTTCAAATGAGGCAGCCAATTGCTTAATTTTAGGTTCCAATTCCTGTAACTCTAAACTGGCGGAGGAATATTCTTCGGAATCGGCAGAGAAACGTAAAACACTGATAACCAAATCTGAAATAATAAAATATTGAAAATAGAATATGAAAAAATTTTATAAAATGTATATGTACCATGATATTGTGTTAATAGCTTATTTTGTTCATCTGTCATAGAACTATTAATAAAGGCTAAAATTTGCGTTACAAATTTACCACTAGCATGCAAAATGCAACCAGTTGTAGTGGTAAATAAAATCAAAACAGTTAAATGCAATATTAAGGCCGGCTCTGAACATTGTTGCAACTGTTCTAAAAGCTTTTCGCGATGTTGTATAATCAATTGGCGATCCTTTTTCTTATCAACCTTT